>JAJJMB010014022.1:5936059-6131659 GCA_023531105.1 Papaver atlanticum
TTTAGAACTCAGGAAATTTCTTGCTAGTTCTTCTTTCGTATATATTCAGAGATCATGTAATAGTCTAGCGGATAATTTAGCGAAATTCCTTAATAGACATGCGGGTGTGCATGTTGATTCTAGATGTTGGGAGAAATCTAGAAAGGAAAACTGATTTAGGTATTCTATGTAACACTGGTGAATGAGTCCACACATTGGTTTACCAGTTCCATATCCCACTTGCCATTTGAGTTTTAGCGTTTTCGTTTTTTTTAGTTCATATAATTTTTGGCCGACTTGAGATGTATTATTTGTTCATTTTTCAAATTTTGCAGGACCCCCAAATCGAGGAATCCTACTTTATTTTATGCCAAAAATGCTCACCAGACCATACCAGACGACAGAAAAAACCGACACCAAAACATAGAGAAAAATACTCTCACATGGCGGGATCCATAATAGGCCCCTGCTTTTCCACGCGGGGCGTCGTCCCACCGTGTGTGAGAGAGAAAAACGCTCTTTTTTTTTTTTTGCCGTCCGTTAAAAATCCATAGTAGAAAAAGTTCCCACTAATATCTGACTATCCACACATATATAGCGAATATCTCAAAGATATTGATGTTAGGAGTTGCCCTAAGAGCATCTCCAACAGAATTGGAGATGGATTTATGTCAAACGGGGTCTAAAATCCTATGTGTCACTAAAAAAAAAAGATTCACCGTCTGTTGGAGATGCTCTAAGTAATTTATACGTAAATCATTATGCCGAGTTGGTTGATGAGTCGTGATCAGACTGAGGCGCACTATCAGGAACGGAGGACGGTTGTCTGAGGGTTAGGTGATCAGCTGATTCAGCTCCCCAGACGATCATATATGTACGTCTTTCCAAAATTAATTTGGTACCACTCAAAGCATAAATGCAAAACATTAACTTCCCATGTCTTATGTCCCATCCTCTATTTTCTTTCTTGGAATTCCACACTATCGCCAGCTGCATCCTCTATTTTCTTTCTTTCATGGCCTGAGTGTCTTTTGCTCGGTCAAACGATTTTTTCCTAAATAATAACTTGAAAATTTACAAAAGGGAAGAGGTTTACCTAGTACCGTTGGAGAATAAACTCCCACGACTGAAAATACAAACAAAGCAAACAAAGCCAAAAGAAGTAAAAAAGTAAAAGTACTAAATTAACTTAAAATTGCCAGTATCCTGATGTTCGATGGTCTCTCGTGGCTTAAGCATTCAGTTTTAAGGAGGTGTTAACAGTTTGGGTGTTTTGCCAACATGTGTATGGCAAAGCATAGCATATGACCTGGCTTAAGCATAGCGGATGAGGTGGTTAGGGACCATCCGGGACTAGCAGGAGCGGGTATTATATGTAGAAATGATGAAGCTACCACAATCTTATTGCACAACCTTTAGGTATAACCACCGCCCTCACTGTCAAAACTTGTGTCATGCTTATTGCGTCAAAAACGGCTACAGATTGAGGATGGCCAAAGGTGTAATTCGAAACGGATTCGAAAAATCTTCTGGCATTTTTAACCTCGACCAACGAACCACCTTGGTAATTAATCAATGTGATAGCAGAAATCAAACTTAGATTGGTCCAAATTCCTCGATGCACCATAAAGCACAGTTACATGGAAGGAAATGAAGCGGCAAACGACAAAACAAAGTAGCAGAGACAACACACTTAAATATTTATCACAACAATATGGACCATTAAACATCACCAAGTGACATAGTTGATGTATATTTCACAAAGAGTCTTCATTTCAATTAATTCATAGCCATTTTTATGCCGACTAATTAATCTATGGAAACTCATATAGTATTAAATATTCCCTCCGTCTTTTTTAACTGTCATATTTGTCTAAAATCACAATATTATGGAAATATCATGGCTAACCTTATTAAATTCTGGATCAAAATTAAAAAAATATGAATCGGGTAATTTGAAACCCTATAACAATAAAATTTTCATTTAAAAATGGAAAAAATATTAATATGAAAGATATTAAATAGATTTGTTCTCCGGATTAAAATGACTTTATAATTATAGAGAATAAAATCCAATATCCTTCAGTGAAAAAGCTAGTGACCGTTAAGTGGGATGAAGTTAATTCTCCAGTGGAAGAGGGAGGTTTAGGTTTGAGGATACTTGAAATTATAAATAAAGCTCTACTAATGAAGTTACCTTGGAAAATTGAGAATGAAGATGTGGAGTGGACTTTGTTTATGAGATCTAAATACAAAGACAAGAATGGGGAATGGATTAAGTATCACAAACAGTCTACAATTTGGCCTGGACTTAAATGGGTTAATTCTGAGGTACAAGAAGGGAGCAGATGGATAGTTGGTGATGGGGAAGACATATCAGTATGGAAAGAAAAATGGATAAAATACTATGCTCTAATTGAAAGACATCCTGAGGATGAATATATTTTGCAAAATGGCACAATGAGAGTAAAGGATTTAATTCATAATGGAGAATGGTGTGTCCCTGAAATAATGTTACAATACTTTGATGCTAGTGAATTACCAGTATTAGTAGGTGGAAAAGATAAAAGAATTTGGTCCAAGGACAAAGTTGGTAACTTTACAGTTACAAATGCAGCTCAAATGATCAGGAAGAAGTATTCTGTTAAAGCTTGGGCTCACCAGGTATGGCAACCTTGTATTCATCCTTACACATCTACAAATTTATGGAAGATATTAAGAGGTGCTTGTGCAACTGAGGAATCGGTAAGAAAAAAAGGTTTTTCAACAGTCTCTAAATGCTATTTGTGTGGTAAGGCTCAAGACACAATGGAGCATATTCTATGGCATTGTGAATTTAGTGAAACTGTATGGCACTGGTTGTGTGGGATCTTTCAATGTTCTTGTCCTCAAAACTTTGATGAGATTTTGAACTTTGCAAAAGGGAAAAGTCCAGCCATTAAAGAAGTATGGTACATATGTGCTTTCAATGTTATGGTAGAATTGTGGTTTACAAGAAACTCTGTGATTTATGAAGCTGAAACTCCATCTGTGGATAAAATGAAAATGAGGATTAACAGATGTGCAAAGGAAGGCAGTGTCAGAATGAGAGGTAAAATGTGGGGTAATATGTTTGATCTGCATGTAATGTTACATTTTGGTATCTCAGGGGTGAAAGTGCAGTCTGTCAGAGTGAAACAATGTTTCTTTACATTTCCCACTCAGAACCAAACACTAATTTGTTGTGATGGAGCTTCTAAAGGTAACCCAGGAATTGCAGGAATTGGTTTTATTGCCAGAAACCATTATGGTGATCATATAGGTGCAGCTTCAGGTGGTTTGGGGATTGCCACAAATTACTTGGCAAAGGTGATAGCATTGATTATTGCAAGTGAGTGGGCTGTAACAAAAGGACTGGTAGAAGTATGTTTCAGTTTAGATTCTAAAGTTGTGATAATGGCATTCTTAAATGACAAGGTACCTTGGATAGTACAGAACAGATGGATTAAAATCAGAAGAGCTATTCCTGCAATCACATTTAGGCACTCATATAGAGAGATTAACTTTTCTGTTGATAAACTGGCTAAGAGAGGGGTACTTCTGAGCAGAGGTGAAGTGCATTACTTTGAAGAAAAGCCTCAGTTCCTAGGTAAACTTGAAAATGAGGATGATTTGTATTTTAGATTTTAATCACTTTGTAATTCATCTGTTATCCGTTTAGTTTCCTTTGCATGTCTTGGCATCTTTGTGTTGTTTTTACACATGATGGGCTCAAAGCTGTTCTGTTTTATTTTTTGTTTTTAATCTTTCTGGCTTGAAAACATCTTGGCCTTCTGTAATTTGTAAATGAAAAGTTTAGTAATAAAATTTCATGATTAAGAAAAAAATATAATAAAATCCAATAATACCATGTGATAAATAATGATTAGTTTTGCTGAATTTATCATAATTATTTTGAAAAATTATTAATCAATCGATATCGAATATTTAAAATATATTTTGTTTGGCAAATATAAAATATGTGTGCCAGCACGGTATAACAAGGCACATACGGTTATTCATATATTGTGCCCATGTGCCGTGATGTGCTTTGCTTTGCTTTTGATTAATAAGCACGACACAACACAACAAGTCTTAAATTCCTAGCACAACACAGCTTGGCATAGAACATGCTAGGCATGCTTCTTCTTGTTCTGTGCTGGCACGGCACGAGACGACTCATTTTACACCTTTAGCCGAGTCCATTAACCCCAACCGAATGCAAGCAATAAAAGTATAAAACAAATACACCATGCAGCAGGAATTTTACCAAAAATGTAAAAAGCTACAAAACGTGCATCCTTTTCACGGCCTTTTCTGGTCTCATCTTTACTCACATAACTTCTTCTTTAGTGTCTAAACTCTAAACCACTATTTGTCCTTCTAGTTTTTAATACTGCAATGCAAAATACAAGGACAACATCTTTAAATTCCTCATGGAGGTACCTTTGCTCTCTCTCTAGTCTCTTTCATTTGTTTCTTTTTTCTTTTCTTTTTTTTTTGATGGGAAGAATAATAATTTATTAAATAACGACCTCTCATTTGAATCATATACCACTCTCTCTGTGCCTCTCCTCTAAAAATCTGTTGCTCCTCCGATGGAAGCACAACTCACAGAATCTGCTCTTTCGCATGAAAATGAATACCTTTGGTTTACAAGTAGAGGAAATTGATATAAACAAATGTAGTCAAGGGTTTTCATTGGATTTTCCAATCTTACTCAAGGATTCTGAAAATAGGTTAATAAGTCAAGAACTCAATCTTATAGATAGTTTTAATATGGATTCTTCGTCATCTACAAATAAGATTGATGAAGAAGCAGAATCAGAACAAGCAGATCAAGGACTAGTAAGGGTATATTCTTGTAACTATTGTCGCAGGAAGTTTTTTAGATGGCAAGCATTAGGAGGACATCAAAACGCACACAAACGAGAGCGTACTGTAGAGACTACAGATCGACTTCATAGGATTACCGCCGCAGCAGCTTCTTTCCGTTATGCTAACATGAGAAAGCACCACCAGGTACTCTCAACTACCGTTGCTTCTTTACCTCTTCATGCAGGTTGTCTCAGTAATAATAGATTATTAAAGGTTCAATCTCAATCTGCATTTAACAAACCCACATCATCTTTGCGGTCTAATTCGTCTCATTATAATCTATATGGACAACATCATCGTGAGCAGTTATCATCATCAAGATTACCCATAGTGGATCATCAACCAGCAGTCGGTCATTTACCTTCTTTTGTACATGGGTCAGTGCAACAGCTTAAAGATGGGTTACTTGGTGGCAGTTTTCAGTTGCAAGGTACTGGTGCTGGTTTGAAGGGTAATAATAGTTCAAATCAAGGAGACGCGACATATATTGATTTGGCTCTTAAGCTCTAAGTTAAAATTTACTCAAGTTATTAGGGTTTCTTTAGAGTGATTATGTTTGTTTTGGTAGAAAAATCTTCTTCTTCTTCTTCATCAAAAAAATAAAATAAAAAATGTTTGTTTTGGTAGTTACTTAAATTCCAGTGATTCTAGTCCTTTTGGTTTAACTTTTGCAGTTATCTCTACGTAATAAATAATCTTAGTTTATTTCCTTTTTCTTAGAACATGGCAGCTTACAGCCCTTGCCAAATAAAGTAGTAAATATATACTGAACCAGTAAAGTGGCAAATGATTGAGTACCCTTTTAGATTTATGCAAGAGTACTCCATCTTTCCGTAGAACTTCGATCCTAGTTCACACCGACTGTGTATATGCATAGCTCCTCATACCTTCAAGACAAAAGGGTTAAGGAAAATTTTCTTACTGCTCTACTATCTGTAGCGACACCGCAGATTACAAACATGAGGTAGAAAGTTGTGAGTCTTTGGACGAACTTTAGAGCTAAAGACTGCATAATTGATCCAGCCGGCAATGTTCCTAGGAAATGATCCAGCTGATTCCCTTGGAATAATATCCTTGGGGTTCCAATCTAAAGCGTTGAAACAGCAACTTGAGTTAATATATAAGCAGGGTACCTGAAACAATAAATACAAACACATGCCGTGTATAAATATAAATGACTCGAAACTTTTGAATAAACAGTGAAATGGTGAATTGCTAAAACGTTGCTTATTTCCATGGAAACTTCTCACAACCACGTAGCAAAAGAGATGGACAGTGGGATTAAAGTGGGCACCGGAAATATCGTAAATCATAAGCATCACAGCAACGGCAAGTCCCCAGGTTAGAGCAATTCCAGGGAAAGTCACCCCCTTATCATTGTTTAAGTTCGCGCTTGCTGCAGCACATTCAGCGAATACGTATGAAATGTGTTCCAGTTCTTTCGCAATCAACTAAGCTAGTTGAAATTGCGTAACAAGGTTTTAAGGCATCTCCGTCCCACCCCCTATCTGAGTTATAGAGCTCCATGATCTGAAACTCAATGCCGGCTTATATGAGGCTCAATCTATAACCCATTATTATAAAATATGATTAGCTTTGTACCTCACTACCTTGTGTGTCTTTAGCCAAAGTTAGTATGGGTCTCTCTGTTGATGCTGGTCATGCTGCATGGTCAGTTTATCGACGTAATCTTTGTGCCTTTGAAAACGATTCTAATCAGCCAGAGTTCAGAATTCAAAGAACCCTGTTTTAGGGCATACCGAAGAATTTGAGGGCATATTAAATAAGGACAAAAATGAGTCATTATATAGTAATCCTCAAAGCCCCTTATCCATATATTTTGGTTAATGGTAAAATTGCCCTTATTCTTATTTTTTTATTTTAATTTTAATTTTTTTAAAAGTTTTTAAATTCTTTTTCCTTTTCCTTTTTCGTGTTTTTTTTTTTGGTTTTCCTTAAAAAAGTTTTTAATTTTTTTAAAAATAAAGAAAATTATTTTTATAAAAAAATTTAAATAAAATTTAAACAACCATTTTATTAATGCATTTTTGAAGCTGGAGAATTTTATTAAAATCCCCTAAATATATATTTTCATCTTTTATTAAAAATAATAAAAAAGAATAATTTTTAGAAAAAAAAAATATTTTAAAAAAATAAAAAATTAATTTTTAAAAAAGTTAAAAAAATATAGAAAATATTAGAAAATATTAATTTCTAAAAATATAATTATATTAATAAATTAATCGAGGGTAACTAAGTAATTTACCTATCTTTAGATACCCCTTATCACCCCACCCTAGTTAGTTCAATCCTTTTGTATGCCTTCAAATTTGAACGATTTTTGGGGACCATGGTTTTTTTGGGCGGACCATGGTTTTATTAGGCCAACCTCCCTATACTTATAAGGGGTGTCCTAAAGTTATACAATTACACATTTACCCTTTACTTTAATTTAAATTAAAACTAACCTAATAACTATATAAATCTAATCATATACATCTAATTTAAATGAATCATTAACCAAAATCAAAAACAAAAACAGAGATAGCAGGGGCATCAAAAAAAAATAGTTTTGAAAAAAAAAATTCTTCTCTTCTTCTTCTCTCTTTCCTTGACGTTACTCGTTCGATTGAAAAACCCATCACTTTTAATTCGTTTTTTATTGAGAAAACTGAGTAGAAATCATCAAAATATGGTTTAAATGGAAGTTACAGTGGCATGTTCGGTTAGCAATAGTTTAAAAAAAACTAGTTTGCTAACCGAACATTCTGAAACCAAGAACACGAAGAACACTTCGGTTATCACGAATTAATTTTTTCTTAACCGAACTCAGAGTTCGGTTGATTCGCATATCAATATGTTGCTAACCGAGCCCATCTCTGAAAATCAATATGTTGAGTTCGGTTGGTTCGCAAAAAAGTCTAAAACTATTTTCTAACCGAACTTTACCAATATTACAAAAAAAAAAAGATCCAATGTAACCGAACTGTGCTATTTTGCCCACTATGTTGAGTTTTGATTTAACCGAACTTTGCCCACTATATTCGGTTGGTTCGCAAAGAAGGCTAAAACTATTTTCTAACCGAACTTTACCAATATTACAAAAATATATATATATATATATAATCCAATGTAACTGAACTGTGCTATTTTTCCCACTATGTTGAGTTTTGATTTAACCGAACTTTGCCCACTATGTTCGGTTGGTTCGCAAAGAAGGCCAAAACTATTTTCTAACCGAACTTTACCAATATTACAAAAAAAAAAAAAAAAAAAAAAAAAAATCCAATGTAACCGAACTGTGTTATTTTGCCCACTATGTTGAGTTTCAATTTAACCGAACTTGTCCCACTATGTTCGGTTTGTTCGCAAAAAACCTTGACAAACCGAACTCTTCACTAATTGCGTGTAGTTCGGTTAGTTATTGGTTGGTATGAAGTTTGCGAAACAACCGAACTTTGTACACTTGGTAAAATCTTAATCAACGCGAAGTTCGGTTAGATATAGGTTGCGAACCAACCGAACTTCTAGACCCTAAAGTTCGGCAACATTGCGGGCAAACCGAACATTACTTTGTAAATCCTATAAGCAAAGTTCGGTAACCTGCGTGTTAACCGAACGACTAAAAACCTCCATTAAGAGCAAGTTCGGTAACCTGCGTGTTTGGAAAAAGTAACCGAACTACACTTTCAGATGTGTTCGGTTACCTGTTCTTCACATAAGGTAACCGAACAAGCCCAAATCAACTAAAAAAATTACATTTTTTTGAAATTTTGGATCAATTCAACCAACATTATCTAAGTTTGAAGCATACCTGGGTACCCAAATACTCTTCCTTCGGTTGTGGTTGGTAAAATCCATGTTTTTCTTCTTCATCTTCTCTAACTTTACTCTCTCAATTCTACTTCTTTTTTAAAAAAACCCATCTGATTTTTTAATCTCACTAATTATCTTTAACTTAATCATTTCACTAATCATTACACTAACTATTATTAACACTAACTAATCATTACCCAAAATTAATCAAGAGGGTAATTTAGGTATTAATATAAATATCTAGATAAGGGGTGACCTAGATTTACTTCTAATGTCTTACCCAAAGTAAAACAATGGTCCCCAAAAAAACCATGGTCCCAAAAAATGATTCTAAAATTTTCTTGTATACCCTAAAACTGGGTTCAATTCAAATGCTTGCAGTTTGCGTCGGCCCATCCTTTCAAATTGAATGGGCTTTTCCAATCACTCTACCTAAGTCACCATTTTATTCCCTTATAAGCGACATCGATCATGCATAGAGAGAACTTAACAACATTGTGTTGTGTAGATAGAGTGAAGGTTTAGCAAGTGTTGTGAGTTTTTAGTCTCCCCAAACATTCCAAGAGCCACCCTACTGTATTGAACTTTCGTGAAAAAACCCTCTAACTAAGCTTATGATTATAATCTTTTTCCTTTGAAATCATTAAATGCAACTAAATATGTTCCCAAAAAAGATTTCGGTAAGAAAATATATCTCAGTTCAGTCCACGCAATCTCCCCTTTTTTATCTGATTATAATTTTGTCTACCAACATCCCAGAAAAATCTTTTCTTATAGAAAACATATTTTTTGATAAGCATGGGAGCACTTTAATGTACTTAGCTTCTGCAATTTATGCATACGGATTGAATAAAAGTTGCAGTAGAAGTCAGTTAAATACAAGAAGTATAATTGGAAATGTTATTTGGGCACCAATTCGCGATGTGTTCGGGTGCAAGAATTCGGGATTCTGGCTTGAATCTATAGTTTGCTGCCATTAACTCCACTTGCACCTTAGACTCACACTACTCTCTCATGCCTTTTGTTGATCTTCTAATGAAAAAGCTTTGAGGACCCAATCTTCCCCATTGGTAAAAAGTTTCAGACCCTCATTTAGCAGTCCATCAAGACCAACTTATAAGAGTTCTCGAACACACAAGAAAAGAAGAAGAAGCCTTTTAGTTTTAGATCATCATCTATCGTCATAATTCCTTTTTGTACAGTCCCTAACCCCTGTCAATTATCAATGATTCTTGTTGCACCGCACAAAAAACCACTCTTAAACCACATTAATCCCAAAATTCCTCTAGAAGGGGATGATGAACCCTTCTAAGAAACGGTGATCTCAAACTGAATGTTATATAGGCCCTGTAGAAAATTTTTATGTAAGGAGCAGTTTTAAAGTTGTTTGTTGGGACAGTCCACCAATCATCTTTGACCAATTCAATTGTTGTAAACGGGCGGGTAACCATTTTCGTTTTTTTAATGGGTAAAGAATTTGGTGCTAATCAATTTCGAACTCATATAACTGATAAGTCTGATATCATTATTCAATGACTTTACCATTGTACTACAATAACATATACCAGACTTATCTATCTTGAGTGAATCTAAATAGGAGGTTATTGAAATATTTAATTATGTTTAAAAAATTCTTATAAAACAAAATAATTCGTCGGATTATAGTAACGCCCATGTAAACCATGACGATGCCACCACCATCCTCATGGGTTGAGCACTAAAATCAGCACGTGCAATCTGTAGTTGATAGAGAGAAAATGGATAAAGGAGATGAATGTTGTGAAATTGGAGGCATATGAAATGGTCCTACGCCTAATACATATACAAGTCTTTTTTGATGGAAAATACAAATTTTGATTTATTTAGGGTTGTGGGGCTTTCTCTATGGTTGGGGAGGAGCTTATTATCAATCATAGACTTTTCTTCTTTTTATTTTATCCTCCATTTCTATATCCCCTTAGTTGACACTTTGAAAGGGGAAAAAAAGTTGGAGCAAAAGGGTTTCTCTTTTGATATTCTAATCAAATGTTCTTTCTTGTTGGTATCACCACTAACATTATCAGACATCTTTCTTTATCCGCTTATAGAATTTTTCTTGCCGAAAGATTAATGGAAGAAGTACTGATGGTCTTTTGTTGTTGTTGGGCATCCATAGTGGGGTACTGTGGTTGTTTATTATCCCATACAAGAGAATTATCTTCTCCGCTCACAGTATGATAGACGCATTTATGTGTCTATTTTCATCTCTATTGTGTATATTGTTAGTACCCATTTTTGTACTTATTTTGGTATTTTATCTCTTTGTAGGTGTTTTTGGAGAAATAAGCTTTTGCGGCGAAATTGGCTCGAAAAGTTATTAAAGGCACCTGGGAGGACATTTGCTATTCGGACTCTCACTTTGGATAAAGGGTAACCCATTTCCAAGTAGCTACTAAACACAGACCAGGACTGGATAGGGGGACTCCATTTCTTCACGTTTTAAAAACAAAAATTGGCGGGAAAATATAAACATTTCTGGCAGTTTTGGTGGTAGTGATTTGGAGGAGTTTGAGGTCGATTAAACATATGATTTTCATAGGGTAGACTCCTTATGGGTCTAGGAATCTAAAATGGGTGTTTAAATCAATTAAACTGGGCTCAATCGACGGGTTTTGATCTCAACAGCAAAATATGGAAAGTCACGTGTGTGACCGATTTTAGGAAATTTTAGAGAGATTAAAGGCAAGATTTTATTCCCAAAGCTTAATATCTATCTAAGGAAGAGTTTAGAATCAAAAGGAAAGCCCAAATATGCGTGGAAATTCTAAAACAAGAAATTGCCGCAACTTTGTCGTGAAGAGAAAGAAAGAGATTTCGTAAGATTTTGGAGAGATTTAATCGCTCTTTTTGATATAAATAGATTGGCTGGGTCATATAGAAGGGGTGTCGAGAGTTTGGGGGGCTGAGAAGGGCTGAGGAGGCGAGAATCAGAGGTTTATAGGCCGCTGCTGCTGCTGCTGTTTTCTGCTGGTGCGGAGCTGAAGAAAACGAAGAACATAAGACGCACACGGAACAGTCGCAAAGAACAAGAAGAACTTCGACCCACAGCAAACCGCCGCAGAAGCAGTCTTATATTCAATTACAGAATGTTGTTATCGTTTTTTACTGTCTTTGCTTAATACTTTCAGCGACCATTACCTTCCTTACAACAAGCTTTCTGTAACTATAGCTCGTTCTTTCTAATAAAAACACCTTATTTGATCAATGAAATCAACTTTTGAGCATATTTCTAACATGAGGAGCTAAACCCCTTAGCCGAGGCGACGGAGGAAGCCATTGTTCCATGAAAAGTGGTATAGTTCTATTTTAATTATTTATTGCAATTATTTTACATGATTATTTGCATAGAACTTAAAAGAAAAATTGGTTTTTATTGAGTAGTTGTGAAGTGTTTTGATGGGACATGCTTGGTTTTAATACTTTTGATGTTTCATGCTTCGTGCTTACAATTATTACTTCAAAAATCTATTAAAAGCAAAATATTAGAATCACTTTAAAAGAAAAAATTGCATGAATATTGATTAGAATTTATAACTTAATTGGTCAATGGTGGAATCCAGAGTCTCGGTATTTTCTTATTATTGTTGAAACAACTTTATTTAATTTTTGAAAATCCTTCACAAGCCCGAATTGAACGAACTCTACTTATCACTTTTTACAACAACTTAAAATTCACATCACAGTAGCGTATCGTAATGTGTGGATTTTCCATATATGTAGCATGCTGGTTTAAATTTTCCAATTCCTGAATTTTAAACTCAAGTCATTAGTATCATCATTCAATAATTTTATCACTATATTACAGTTACACCGGCTGCGAATCTTCCAATTACAACGGGGTTCACTATATAATGAGTTCACTATAAAAGCAAGTTGCAGGTAAAATCAACACTGGTATACTTCACTATATAGCACTGACGGAACCAGGGTGCTTCCTAAGTACTTAAAACGTATCCAAAAGTTCTTTTCGATGTATTTCCAATCGTGCTTCGGTCCCCCGCACACAGACAAATCCTTTCCTACGCAATGACATATGCAATGACAAAATAGACTAATGGTAATCATCAAAAGAATCTACATGCTTGGGTCTATAAAAGCCATTACCCAAGCAGCCACTAACCCACTTTACTAGAAACCAGTACTAGTAGAGGAGCAAAATAAGAAATATACAAAAGGGTTAATTACCATAGGCCGGCCTTTCCATATCACTAAACCTATCATAATGTGGTTGACTTTACAATTGTTGACTAATATTTTCAATGGTCAAACATTGAATCATGATTTTTTGTTTATTTTTTGAATCATGATGATGTGCACCAACTCATTAAGTAGTTTTCTAAAAAGATTCTGCACTGTGACAAAAGTGGCTGCTGCAAAATAGATCTCTTCTTGGTTAAGACAAAGAGATTGTTCTTTCAAACGGCAACAAAAAAAAATGCATGGCTGCTAATGGGGTGACATATCGCCTGGGGTGTACCAACCCAAAGACAAGGGATGTTTTGTCCTATTTGATTTTTGGTACACTCCCAAGCAATATGGTACCTCCTAAACCTGATCCCAAAATTACCTGGAAAAATATGTGCAGTGCCAGAGAATGAGAGACCACTGTGCTAGTTTTTTTAAAGGGGCAAATAAAATTGTTGAGAAACCTGACCCCAAAATTACCTGAAAAAATATGTACAGTGTTAGAGAATGAGAGAGTACAGTGCTAAAGAATGAGAAACTACATTGTTAGATTGATTAAGGCAAAGAGATTGTTTTTTAAAGGGGCAAACAAAATTGTTGAGAATCTGACCCCAAAATTACCTGGAAAAATATGTACAGTGCTAGAGAATGAGAGGCGTCTAGGAAGTTTTAACCAGTCTGTTCTTTTCTTGAGAGAAAAAGTTACAAATATGATTTAAAAATAAAAAATAAATAGTGTTTACAAACATTGTAGTTGCATAAAATTCGCTAACTACTCCCAAAGAGATCTAACTTCTACAAAACATGAACTTAAAAGATAACTCAGCCAAACGATAATAAGATTGCATATAAATTAAATATGAGATTAAATAGCTAACGTGTTCCGGTCTTTTTTTGACCTACATCCATAAGAAGGAAAATATATTCATTGGTTACCCTCTCACTCAGACTCTACAAGAGTAAACTCTGCTTTTTCTTTTTTTCTCACTATCTTATAGTATTTCTCTGAATGGTCTCTTAACTCTCTCCAAAACTTCCCCTTTTCCTTTACACATACACAAGCTGGTATTTATAGGAGGAAAAGCGAATTACAACTTATGTTAGGATATTTCTCAGACTACTGAGTTTTGGTACTCCTCTATCTCGCTCGGGTTCGCCTTCTTTTATAATCATGATCTATATTGTGCTGCTTCTTTCCTTAGTTGACCATCTGTTCTCGTATGTCATCCGAGGCTTTGACATGTCGTCTTTTCTTCCATAGTTGTATCCCACGCCTTTTGAAACTGCATTAAATGCTTTGTCTTGCCTGAACTCGACCATCAGATGGTTTGACTGCATTTCCACGTGTCATCTCAAAATTGAAGCGGTAGATATCTTAGTTTTGGTGTAATCATTTTTTAGGATCTCCGTCGGTGCTTCTCGTCTATCTCTTTATCTTGAACATATCTTCTGGGATGTGTCCACCTAGTGATCTGTTATTTTACCTTCACAATTTGCTCTTTTTATTTTCTCTTCCAAAAGGGTATATAATGGGAAGAAAATTAGATTTTACCTTTTAACTGTCGCTACGTCCCGACTTTTTCGCCATGTCGTCACCTTTAAGACTTGTTTTACCAGAAACACCGACTTTTATTCCAAAAGATTTTCTCCCTTATAAAAGGATCTTCCTTGGTCTTTGCATCTTCTTCACTTTGTAACTTCATCAGAAAAAGCCTGCAACTTCTCCCTTCTCTCCTTCGCTTTCCCTTCTTCTCTTTGTAAACAGTTACTTAAAATGGCGAATAAGAGTCCTTCTTCTTATTCTGGAAAACGATAAGTTGTAGTGAACATGTTTCGTCGTCTTTTTTCTTTGTTTCGTTTTCTCCCCGGGTTTATCTGGTATTTGTTTCTACTTTTTTTTCCAGTGGTGATCTTTCTGATTTGCTTCGTTGGTTACTGCAGCGTTGTGGGAAAACGCCTACCAGAAAATCACCCAGTGTGAGTGATTCTCGGTTTCTTCAGAATTTTGAAAGTACACCATCATTTAACTCGTTTTCAAGTTTCTTTTGCTCATCTTGATAATAAAGCTGGGGTCATGACTCGAACTCGTCGAGAAAGATTGGGGTACGAACAAGATCGTAGTTACCAAAGGACATATGGAAGCAGGGTTCTGTTTCCTATTGTACCGCCCTCTCAGTATGTTCAGTACGAGTCCCTCGCTCTAGCGAATCTTCAACGAGCTGCGTTCCAACATTCTGGTAACTATTGGAGCCTCATGCGAGAATGTGACCGCCGTAGTCAGGGTCGCCATTATTAGTATCCTCAGAACGAGTTTACTACTGAGCAATCTGATTTTTATATTCCTACAAATTTCGTTGAGAACTATAACTGCCATCAACTGGGTGAGAAGTTCAATAATTATGAAGTGGAAATATCTCGTAGTCGTCGTGCTTTTAGGAGTCCTCAGCTTCTTACCGATCTGTATTTTCCGTCTACATCCTAGTAATAGTTGCCTTCGGAAAATTAATGATCCTAAATGGTTTTTATGCCCCCTTCTGATTGTGGGCCCTTGGGTCCTTGAATGGGATGAAGTTAATAAACTTTTCTAAAAAGTTTGCTGATGGGCTATCGTAGGCACAAAAAATTAACCAATATATTTCTCCCTAGTTAACTAGTACTATAGCGGTAGTAAGGATCATTCTCACAGAGAGTTGTATAATTGATATGTTATTCAGATTAGCAAACTAAAATAAAGTGAATACTAAAAGGTGGATTGGATTGATTGATAAAAGCAATAGGAATAAAGAGATGATTACAGAATCCTTCGCCTTATCAAACATTAACTCAATTAATATACTTGTTTACCCTTTGTTTGAATCATGTATCACCAACCATAAAATAGCAATAAGATGTGTATCCCCAAAACTCCTTGTGTCACCGGATACGGAAGCACTCGACTACTAGATTTTATCCATTTGAGCCACCATAAATAAGCTCTCAAGGTATAACCCAATTGAATGCATTAGGGTTTGTGATCTTAGGTTGGTCCTAACATCAAACACGTAAACTCGGTTTGCTTACTAGTGTTGCCTTTACATGCGTTTTCTCCACAGAATCCCTCTGCAAGGTCTCACGTTCTTTACTTGTGAAGGAGATGTTTGACTATTACACATATCTCACAACTCTCTACTAGCAATAGAATGATCAATAAATTAATCAATCGTGCATTCCAAACAATCTAGAAATCAATCATAAACTTTAGATATAGTGAAAACAAACGATAAGATGATTAAAACTCCAAATAAACTTTTATAACTAACAAAGCTTCTTGTTTATAACATTGAATTTATACACAATCAACAAAAGATTAGCTACTCATGACACAAAGAAAGAAGACGAAGAATATATCTCATGGTTCCCCCCTAAACGGGAAAACCCTAATATAAAGATGTAAAACCTAGCCTCTCCTATTTTTCGGTGATGGAGCCCTAATAAAAACTTGTTTGGAATGTCTTGGGAAGTCTCCTTAAATATCCCAACAATCGTTGGGTTTCGGCTTACTTCGAAAGTAAGTTTTCCGCTTTTGGAAAGTGATATCGTTACTTTTTGAAGTGGGGGACTGTTCCTTCGATAGTTCCCCAGGTAAGGGATTGGTTCTGCTAGAGATCCCTAGTAGAAATCCTTAAATTGTTCTGCCCATAACTTTCTCATACGAACTCGGAATGACCTCATTCTTTTTTCGCTCTCTCCCTACAACATAAAGTTGAATAATCATGAATTTGGTAGAGTTCCTCCTTGTTATTAGTCCACATATACTTCTATGTCCGTTTCAGCAATCTTTTCGCTCCTTTTGGATGATTCTACCCGAGATATAGCAAATACAAGTATAAAAATGATTACAAAGTATAGTAAATTATGCACTTATCACTTCCTGAGATGTATAGCCATTTTCTAGCATATAGGACATGGATACTGCGATGGGATGAGGTTTCAGCGTCTCGGAACCATGTGGTTGAGACTCTCCAACTACTAAGGAGGATAAGGTACAAAATAATGTCTTGATGTTTAAGGTATATATACCTTTCCCCTGTTTTATACCTTAGCATCCGTGTTCGTGTTTTGTGCAGCGAGTGAAGTCTGTTGATGGGTCGGGTCCTTCCAGAGAATCCTCCTAGGGTGGTGTTACTCCTTCCTATATAAAGACTCGAGCGAGGGACATTGATTTGTTTTTGTATTTTTTTGGACATCTACAATGACGAAAATATGGGTTCTCCGTCTGATATTTTCCTGTCTCTTATGGAGTTTCCCTATCTGTATTGCGTCTCCCTACATGTATCGGTCGAGTCCGCATCTCATGTCCGCTGCCATTACAATTCAGATTGTGATTTATTGTTGCCTATCCAACGACATATCAGAATGACCTGCATGTCATCCCACGATTCCCACCGTGGGAAAATTATCTATTGTACATGCACGTTAGCACAATACCATTTTTCAAATCAAACTTAAAACAGTTTCACATTCTGGGGATTCATTAAAAACAAAAGATGACAACAATACTGAAAAAAGGTCGAAGATCTCATGAGAAATAGTGAGTGAATTTAAACTAGTAGACACTTTCTCTCTCCTCTCTAGGTCCTTCTCAAAACCTAAAAATAAACCCCACCACCATTAAATCTTACTGCTCAGATCTAGTCCATTTTGGGCTAGATATGAGCAGGTTTATTTCCCTTTTCTTGTTTTCTTAGATATCTAGAAGTTTAGATTAGATTTGTTTAAGTTTTTGTTTCAATCTCCATTGTTTTAGGAGAATTTTATGGTGTTCTTGTGGGTGTTTTTCCCTTTTTGTTTATGTCTTTTCCTATATGGAGATTCTCTATGCGCTCTCATGGCGTTTCTTTGTGATTTCAGTGGAGACTTTGGGTAGAAGTTCAAGTGCAGTGATCAAGATTCAAGACTTAAGGCATATTACTCTCATATTTTTTATGAGAAGATCTCTTTTTCACGGAGAAAAAACCTTATCAAAATGGTTGGATTATAATCCCAAGACCACTCTTTCAATCTTCGAATTGCTTGGTACTTTTGTTGGTTGTTCGTTACTTCTCTTCACGAATTACTCTTTATTAGTACCTTTTAATTGTATTTCGATATTTGATCTTAATATTTTTGAAATCCATGTAATCTCTATTTTATAACAAATGAAATTTTATGAGATTTGTATAAAATACAAAAAAATAAAAGAAAAACAAAACAACATTCTCATGAGAAATTTAAGATCACATATGATGGCAGTCTTTCATGACTTTGGGTTGGAAAATAAGAACCCACCATTTAATGGCATTTACAGCTTCCTTCCGTGCTATTTCAAAAGGACCCTCTTGAGCGTGCTATTTCAAAAGGACCCTCTTGAGAAAGAAGAAGAACAAGAAGAAGAAAAAAATCTAACACAGTGAATTTACTATAGAGAAAAGGACAAAAACAATAGCTGGTGTGTTTGTCCAAATCCAGCAAACCTACTCTAACGACAGATTATTTAAGAACAATATTCTAACCATTTCACCGTCAGAGAATCAGATGTAAAAACAGAAGAGATCTTTATTCATAATTAGAATATAAGTCAAAACTCAAAATCCCATACACATGCATATTTTTCTATTACTACTTATTAAAGCAAGATACTCGTGTAGACGGTGGTCATGTGTCATATTCGACCTAGCACAATAGTCTTTTGCTCCAATAATTGCGAAAATGATATACATTTCCACTCCTTTTCCGGATAAGGCTAAGAACAATGATACCTAATAGGGGAAAGAAGTGGGGAAACAATGACACCTAATAGGGGAAGGAGGTGGGGAAGTAAGTGAAGAAGTGTAGCACTTCCGCAATAATTGTGTTCATATGTTATTGCGTTCATATCTTGAGATCAGATTTTTCTTCTGCCTGCTAGTTGTTCATTTGTCCACATTGGACAATAAATAAAAGATATTACAGACTATCAGAATGATAGGAATAAACAAGTTGGATCATTCAAATGCAGACACATGTCGGTAGGGGAACTTGCTTCCAAACCAAGTTTCAAAGTTTCAAAATTAACTCTACTGAGAGAGTACCCCGAGCACTCTACTGTGTCTATGCCTGTCAATATTTGTCGGATACCCAGAATCTGATTCCGAGTATTCGAGATCCTATAGGATTTTATCCGTTTTATCGGATATTTTTCTTTTAATATATCGGAATCAGATTAGACTCCATCCGAATTGTTAATATCCGATATCTGATAGAACAGAGACTTATTTGTAATTTACCCTAACCATATTAGAGTCGACTAGAAGAGTAGGGAAAAATATCCGATATCCAATATGAAATGTTTAAGAAATTGAACTTAAATTTCAATTATGAACATGTTTTGCAAGGTTTTTAACATTTTTTGTCAGAACCGGATATTATCGGATAAAAATCCGATATCCGATAGCTTAGCCTATCGGAATCGATATCTGATTTTTGATATCATATAGGATATTATCGGATATCGAATATCCGATAGCACTTAACCTGTCGGATACGGATTTCTAAATATCCGACGGATATTCATCCATTGACACCCCTAGGTCTACCGGTGGAAATTATCTAGATTGCTAATACGGGTACAAAACTACTTGGTAGTTGGGAGTGTACCACTAACTCATATAAGGTAAAGCATTATTCACTTTTAATATAGTACATTCTCTGGTAAATTGGTAATCTCTGTCATAACGAGTTTGGATACCAGAAACAGAAGTGAGAGGTAAGCTATTTTGCTTCACAAAAAGTTAAATTTTTGATTTTTATAAGTCGTTTTAAAATTCTCTACCCGAACAGATTTCTTGGTTTTCGACTTCTAGAAGTCAGAAAGTTATTTTTGGATGCGCATCCAAATACGTTATTAGCAACCATTGACATTTTTTCACCATAGCAACTAAAGTTGTGATATGCTATTATTGGATAACAACTGAAGCTTGGCTATGCTATTATTGGCAGTCCGAGCCGCGATAGCCCAAAAATAGCCGAAAATTAGAAACTGATTCAACTCTCTTGATACATTTCATCAACAAAAAGAACGTACGACATTTGGTACTCGATAGATATAAATATATAAAAGTACCACATTATTGCAAATATCCATGACATGCAATCAACCATATCTATAACGAAGCAAATCAACCATATTTATGTGGTGGCGAGACCCAACAATAGACGTACATCAGTTTTCTCGGTTTGAATTAATTTATATAACAACCTTTTAACTTGTTCATTTTTTATTGATAAAGAACATGATGTTAACCAATTTCGAAGTCAGATCCCTAGTAGAATCACCTTGATAAAAAAACATGTTTATTTGACATTTTTATCAAGAAATCCCTCTACGAGCTTAACCTGTGTGTTACTGTTCATTAATAACCTGGAAAATTTGGGGATTGCTTCAATAAAAAAAAAAGGGTAACATAATAAAATAAAATAAAATAGAATTTTGAAGTAATCCTTAAAACCCCTTATATCAATAATTTTGTCAATGACTAAAAAACTTTACTTAATTAGTATTAATTAGTTGTAAAGTAGTTTAATTAGGTAAAATCATATGTTAAAATTAGTGTTGAAGACCTATAATTTAGAGAGAAATAGTCCATGTTAGGATTTGCACATAATCGGCAGGCTCGTTTAAACATACCATGTCGATTATAATCAATTTGGATGTAGCCCTCAATTCTTAAATCATAATCGGAAGGGATGTGTGAAGAAATCTTGACGATTTGAATTCAATAATATTTGAGATTTAATGAAAAAGTAACCGGTGGATATAAATAAGAGCTTTTGCCGATTCTAGTTCAAGACCTAGTCGGCAGGCTCGTATAAACATACGCGCCGATTATAAAGATGAGTTTTCAGTAAGCAATATCGTTAATAGTCGGCAGGTATAGTCCCATGTGGTTGTGATTTTTGGAGACCTCAAAATATGAATTTTTTGTATCTAAAAATGGCAATAATTGGCAGGGTCGATTCCCCTCGTCCCTATCGATTATAGGAATTCAAAAACAAAGCTTTTATGATGTTGAAACGTTTAAAATCCACAGGCATATTCTTGTGTTGTATCCTTGTAACGATTAACACACAGAGAAGATAGAAATAGTGAAGAATCACCTCTTGAATCGAAGATTCAAGCCAAATCTGTGCACACAGGCGCAGCCAATAAGGGTTTCATTAACAACAAATTTCATGTCTGAAGAGATAAACTCTTATTACAGTTTTTATAGCAAATCATTGAACCCTAATCAGGCTCAATCCTCGACTGACACGTGGATACTATTCAACGGTCTTACAATCAACCAATAGACAGCTAAGCTAACTTAATAAGGCACACGACTAAATGGATAAGGGCAGACTACAGTGTAGTCTTGTTACAGGAGGGACACAACATTGCCTACCCCTGAAAATTGTCCTTGTCCTCAAGGACAAATCTAGGGTAGTGAAACCTAATATTGGAGATGTTCTCCCAAGTAGCATCGTCTTCTGTGGAGTTGGTCCATTGGATGAGTACTTGGCGCACAAGCATGTTTCCTCTGGGTATTGTTCTTGACTTCAACACCTTCTCTGGGAGCATGATAATTTCACTATGGATATCCACAACAGGTAGAGTAGGAGAAGGTGTGTGTTTCATACCTATATGCTTCTTCAGCTATGAAACATGGAAAACAGGGTGTATCCTTGAGTGTGAAGGTAGCTGAAGTTTGTAGGCCACTGCACCAACTTTTTGTAAAACTTTTAAAGGGTCCATAATATTTAGCTTAGAGCTTAAAGTTCTTTCTCAAGGACACTGATGCTTGCCTGTAAGGTTGGAGTTTTAAGTAGACCAAATCCCCTTCTGTAAAAGATCTTTCCACTCTTGAGGAATCAGCATAGAGTTTCATTCTGGCCTGTGCTTGATGCAGAGATTCTTTGATGATGTCAAGCATAGAGTCTCTTGATTTTAAGTAAGCTTCCACAGCATCCACAGAAGTAGTAGCAGTAAAAGGGAAAGCTAGATGGGGAGGTAAATAGCCATACAAAGCTTGGAAAGGAGACATCTTAAAACCTCTGTGAAAGCTGGTGTTATACCACCATTCTGCAAGTGACAACCAATTGCTCCAACTGCTTACTTTGTGACCTGTTAAACACCTTAAATAGTTTTCTAAACAAGCATTTACCCTCTCAGTTTGACCATCTGTCTGAGGGTGATATGCAGAGCTTAAATTCAAGCTTGTACCTAAAGCTTTGAATAAATCAGTCCAAAAGTTGCTTGTAAAGATCTTGTCCCTGTCTGACATAATAGATGAAGGCAAACCATGAAGTTTGAAAATCTGGTTGAGGAAAACCTTTGCCACAGAGGAAGCAGTGTATGGGTGTTGCAGGGCAATAAAATGAGCATACTTAGTGAGTCTGTCTACCACAACTAGGATGACATTCTTCTTGTTGCTGGTTGGCAGGACATCAATGAAATCCATTGTAATGTGTTGTCAAGCATGATCAGGCACATGAAGAGGTTGTAGAAGGCCAGGAGCATTAGTCTGATCACTTTTGTTTCTCTGGCATGTGTCACATTGAGATACAAAGAGCAAGACATCCTTTTTTAGGCCTTGCCAATAGAAATGTGATTTTGCCCTTGCATAAGTAGCTTGAATACCAGAATGGCCTCCCACTGCAGAAGTATGTAGGAGTTTTGAAATAATGTTTTGTGTTTTTTCATCATTTGCATAACTAGAGAGTACCTCTTGAGCCCATGCTGGAGTAGAAGCAGCTAACATGTTGCAATGAGATGAGTTAGGAGGCCTTCTATAAAGTGCATCTGCCACTACATTTTCATCTCCCTTTTTGTATCTTAAATCATAATCAAATCCTAATAGTTTGATCAACCATCTCTGCTGTAAGGGTGTAGTAATTCTTTGCTCCAAGAAATACTTGGTGCTTTGATGATCAGTTTGAATTATGAATTTGGCACCTTGTAAGTAATGCCTCCACCTTTGGACTGCCATGAAAATGTCCAAAAACTCCTTCTCATATGTTGATAATGCTCTAGCTCTTGGACCCAGTGGTTTGCTAAAGTAAGCAATTGGCTTTCCTTCCTGAAGTAATACAGCTCCAATACATAAGTCACTTGCATCATTCTCAACCACAAATGTTTTAGTGAAATCTGGTAAGGCTAAGATTGGTGTTTTTGACATGGCTAGCTTGAGTTGTTCAAAAGCTGTTGTGTCTGCTGAAGTCCAAAGAAAAGAATTTCTCTTGAGAAGATCAGTGAGAGGTTTACTGGTTGCTCCATAGTTCTTGACAAATTTCCTATAGTAGCCTGTAAGGCCAAGAAATCCTCTTAATTCTTTTAGAGTTGTTGGTGTTGGCCAAGATTGCATACAAGCAATCTTACTTGGATCAGCACAAACACCTACACCTGTAATAATGTGGCCCAAATATTCTAAGGAGGATTGTCCAAAACAACATTTAGATATCTTAGCAAAGAGTTGATGTTGTCTGAGTAAGGAGAAAGTAAACTTGATATGCTCTAAATGGTCAGACATACTTTTGCTGTAGATTAAAATATCATCAAAGAAAACTAGGATAAATTTCCTCAATGCTGGTTGAAATACCTCATTCATTAGAGCTTGAAATGTAGCTGGGCATTAGTGAGGCCAAATGGCATCACTTTAAACTCATAATGGCCTTGATGTGTTCTGAAGGCTGTCTTGAAAATATCTGAACCATGCACTCTGATTTGATGGTACCCAGCTCTCAGATCAATTCTTGTGAAGATAATAGCTCCATTCAATTAATCCAATAGCTCCTCAATAATTGGTATGGTAAATTTGTAGTTTTTTGTTATGTTGTTTAACTTTCTATAGTCAACACAAAATCTCCATGTGTTGTCCTTCTTTTTGACCAATAGAATGAGTGAAGCAAAAGGACTATGGCTAGGTTGGATGATTCCAGTGTCTAACATTTGCTTGACCAATTGTTCTACCACTTCCTTTTATATATAAGGGAATTTGTAGGCTCTTTGATTCATAGGGGTGGAGTTGGGGTGTAAGGGAATTGTGTGGTCTAGATTTCTTTGTGGTGGTAGCTGAGTTGGTTCTGCAAAAATGTCAGAAAATTCTTTAAGTAGTGGAAGTATTTCAGGAGGTGTGGATGTTGTTGTAGTAGTGGTAGATATGGAGTAAAAATGACCCACCATGCCATGAGAATTGGTGTCAAAAAAATTCTTGACTGCATCACTACTCTTCATGGAGAATGAAGGTTTTGGTGTTGTACCCTATAATGTAATTTTCTTATTCTTGTACTTGAAGGAAATACACAACTTGGAGAAATTGAAAAGTACATCACCTAAGGTTCTGAGCCAGTCTTCCCCAAGCACAATGTCACATCCTCCTAATGGTAAGACTCTGAGATTTTCTACAAATTGCTGGCTCTGCATGGTCCAAGTAACTTGTGGACAAATACCATTACTGAATGTTCTCTCCCCATTTGCAACTGTGACTACCATTGGATTAGTGGATTCAATATGGCAGTGTAGTGAACTTGCTAACGAACTATCAATGAAACTTGTAGTGCTGCCTGTATCAATCAGAATGGATACTGTTTGGCCATTGAGAAGACCAGGAATCCTAATTATGTCACCAGTAGCAGTCCCTGTAAGAGCATATAAAGATATTTCAACATCAGATTGTACTAGAGATTCAGTAGTTTCTTCAAAAACTTCTTCCTCCTCCTCAGTTTCTGGAGATTCAGCATTGTCCATCTGAAGCATGAAAATCTTCTGTTTGCCTTTACAAAAGTGTCCAGTCTTATACACCTCATCACAATTATAACATAAGCCTTGAGCTCTCCTTCTATTCATTTCTTCAGGTGTAAGTCTTTTAATTGTAGGAGTTGGTGAATTAAGTTTGGCGGGAAGGGTGAAAGAAGATTTAGGAGTGAGGGGAGCATATTTTGGAGAAGTTAAAATGGGTTTGGGTGGAAAGTTACTATAAGAATATTGCCTGTTAGAATTGAAGGAATTATTGAATGACTTAGTAAATGGTTTGGTGGCAGCTGCTGCTAGAGCAATCGTTTGTTCTTGTAACCTAGCAAGGGAAAAAGCATCTGCTAAAGTTTTTGGATGAAACATAGAAATAGTTTTGCCAATTTCATCTTTCAATCCCCTAAGGAAACTCATAACAAAGTATTCTTCACTTAGAGAATGATTCATCTTCAACATCAGTGTTTTGAGCATCTCAAACTCCTCATAATAGTCATCTACAGATGAAGTTTGCACTAACTTATTAAAACTACCAAAAAAGTTTTCTTCAATAGGATTTTCAAATCGAGCACAAAGATTGGTAGCTAAATCCTGCCAAGTTATTGTATGTCTATTGACCTGAAAATTTAAAAACCAAGTTTCAGCCTTACCCTCAAGATATATTGCAGCATTATTCACCTTCTTGTGTTCCTCAATATCATTCAAATCAAAGTATCTTTCACTCTTCTGTATCCAAGCTCTAGGATTCTCGCCGTAAAATCTGGGGAAATCCAACATAGGAAGACGATGATGTTGAAATTGATGTTGATTAGAATTTAAGAATGGATTAGCTCCATGAGCTTCTGTATGAGAAGTACTAGCAGGCTCTGGTATTTTATCCAACTTTTGTAGTAGTAAATCAAATCGAGAAGTTAGATATGAAGAAAGGGTGTTGAATTTTGTCTATAAATTAGCAATGTCAGCGGTGTTTGCTTCCACCTTATCATTGACATCTTTGAGAGTCATTGGAAAAAAAATGGTGGAAATTTGAGTGGGTATGAACGGCTCTGATGCCAATTGTTGTATCCTTACAATGATTAACACACAGAGAAGATAGAAATGGTGAAGAATCACCTCTTGAATCGAAGATTCAAGCCAAATCTGTGCACACAGGCGCATCCAATAAGGGTTTCATTAACAACAAATTTCATGTCTGAAGAGATAAACTCTTCTTACAGTTTTAATAGCAAATCATTGAACCCTAATAGGCTCAATCCTCGACTGATACGTGGATACTAATCAACGGTCTTACAATCAACCAATAGACAGCTAAGCTAACTTAATAAGGCACACAGATAAATGGATAAGGACAGACTACAGTGTAGTCTTGTTACAGGAGGGACACAACATCTTGCCGATTATTTTCATGTGCAACTCGCTCCTTATTTCAGTTGTTTTTCTCATAATTTCTTCCTTCGATGTCAGAATAACCTCATTAGTTTTACATTGGCTTCGTCTTTTCATACTCTACAAAATAGACATGAACTACTAAATTTGAATGAACAACACTTGGTCTTTGATCTTTTTTCACTATCGACGGGCTAGATTTCGATATAGTTGTCGATTATCTCATCAAGATGTAGCCTCTAATTCATTTGACACATCAATAATTGGCAGGATCGGGATCAAAAACACCAGTCGATTATTGACATTCAAAGTAGCCCAAAATAAATTGATCCATACTCGATATCAGTTTGCGCATGACTTTGTACCCGATATGATACTCAATCTAAATTTGGGTACAAAATTATACTCCAAAAACTAAGAATGAACCATACTTTATTTGAGGTTGCGTATGAAATCATAACCAATCCAAATTGAGTACATTTTATATTTATTTGCAATATAGGCAAGTAATTTTGATGTACATGCAGATTCTGGTTGATGTTCGTCTCAAATGAAGAACATCAATTTTAATCGGCAGGGTTGTCATCCAAATTACTATCTATTGCGATGTTATTCTTCATTTAAGAAGAACATCAACCATAATTGACAAGGTTTTAGATGAACGATTTTGCTGATTATGAATTAAAGTTCATCTCTTATTCATCTACTTCAAGTTGTTTTTGAATTTCTTCATCATTGGAGGGGATTTTTTTTATTTTTTTTAATTGACACAAAGATTGTGATATTTTATTTTTTTGGGTTGGATGATAAAAAGTAGAGTATAGTTAAAGTGAAAAGGATTAGGATGACCTCTTTTTGTTTTTATTTATTTATTTAAGGAAGATGTGATTGGTTCAATCCCCACCGTAAAAGTATGTATTAGCGTAGTTATATGGTAGGATTTGACGGGTTTGATCTGATAGTAGGGCCAGTTCGACTGGCTATGTTCGGGTAGGGACATGGGTCCCACTTTCACACACACACACACAAAATAAATTGTAACATTTTAAGACATCCTATATTTAACTACCATATGAGAATAAAATAGTAACACTCACATTTGCCTGGATCTATAACAACTCTATCTTTATAAGAAGGGAATGATGTAACCCAAGACCACTATTCCAAAGAAGAAGAAAAAAAGAAAGAAGAAGAAAAAAAACTCCATCCATCTTATCGGACTTCATTTCCATGAGAACTATAATAGATAAACTACAGGATTTAATTGGGCTCCAAAAAACAATTAGGGGCCTCACCCATTTTATTTGCACCCCAAAATTTTCAAGGGTGTATTAAATTTTTTTGAAAATAATATTTTACCTTTCACTAAAAATAAATCTTAAAAACCTATTAACCCTTAATCCTAAGCCCCAATTCATTTCTAGTTCTCAAAAAAATCCCTCCCTCCCCTCTCACCCTCTCGACTCTTCTTTTCCCCTCCATTAGCGACTCCAAGAAAAATAAATAAAAATTCACCCGAAATTTTTCAGTTACAGTAAAAGGGTCGTCAATTCGACAAGCCTAAGCCCTAACGATTTTTCATATGCATGTAGAGACCATAAAAAATCGTTAGGGTATATGATGATCAAGATAACGACCATATTTCTGGTTTTCATATTTTTTACCCTAGATTAGAGTCGTTAACATAATATAGAAACCTATGACGATCCTCTATGAACGACCCTTTTTTAAACGTTAACGACCCCAGGTGAAAAACAAACAGCCTCTCTGTCCCAAAAAAAATTCAGAGTCATCTTGGTATAAACACACAAAATAACGACTCTTTCTGACCCAAGCTAAGAGTCGTCAGGGTATATCATATTACCCTGACGATTTTTCATAACCTGGAAAAGTTGCAGGTTTGAGTCGTCATTTTTGGTGTCAATACATTGACGACTTTATAGAGTCGTTGGGGAATACATCGCTCGACATTGACGACTCTTTCTCTGTGTTATGACATATATCCAATCCATGGGAGAGTTTAAGATAATCTTACCATCAACACAATCATCTTTGTTGCTTGAACCTTCCCCAACATCATTTCCCCTATTTGAATTACTCATTTCTAAATTTTTCCTCTGAAACCTCATCTTCTTCTTCTCAACTCACAAAAAAAAAAAAAAAAAAAAAAAAAAGCAAAGCAAAGCAAATTTTGATTCTAAAATCTGATTTTAATCTAACATAATCTAACCACACTAATTAATTTAATTAAGTTTTAATACTAATTATTCAGGGGCAGTTTAGCCATTTAAAAATATTTTGATTAAGGGGTGACTCAAATTAGGTTTTGATGACCATTTTTGTCCTCCAGTGGGAGGTCCCTAATTGTTTTTTGGGCCCCAATTAAACTAGGATAAACTAGGACAAAGGGAAAATATGTAATAGTTCTTCAGTAGTTACCACCGCATCCAAGTTCCAAACCATAGGTGTGTGTCTCCTAAAACAAACAGCCCCAGACCCAAACCCACTTTTTAAAAACCGTTGTTTGTCCTGTTTCTTTTATCTCTTTCTCTCACTCCAATCTCCAAGAATCTTGTAAGAAAATTCAACTCAAAAAATGGATATTTAAAGATTGAGAGGAGTTGATTGGATTAGCTGTTTAAGTTTGAAAGAATTCCTTTTGTCTTGAGTTTTCTTTTTGATCAAAAACAGAGAAAAAAGATGAGAATACAGAGAATTTTAATTTGGTTACTATTCAGTTTAGTTGGTATTGGATTATTATTACATGAGATTGAAGCTACTAAACCTCGAAGGATATTACTTGATACAGATGTTGATACTGATGATTTCTTTGCTCTTTTATATCTACTGAAGCTGAATCGTTCAGAAATCGATATAAAGGTAAGTTACTATTTCTGACTCGGAAGGATTAACTCAGTTTTAATGGCTTTTTAGTCTGTTTTCCTCTGTTTGTTTGCTCTGTTTTTATCACTAATGAGTTTAGTTGAATCCGTTTAATATGTCAAGATATGGATTACTATAACTAATTTCTATTTTTAGTCATTTTTAGTTACTATATTGTGTGGGATTCTATAATTATGTGTTTGGTTTCCATATTCTAAGTATAGTTTTGGTTTGAATTATAGGCAATTACTATTAACACAAATGCATGGACAGATGCGGGGCATGCTGTGAATCAAGTCTATGATATGCTTTACATGATGGACCGCGACGACATTACGGTTGGAGTCGGAGGTGAAGGTGGAATATCACCCAATGGAACAATATACCCCAACGTCGGCGGTTATCTTCCAATTATAGAACAGGTGTGGTTGCGCATACACTTGCGTCATTTTGAACATATGCCATTAATTCATTTAATTGAAACTTCTCGGTTCGTAGTTTCGGTTTGTGACACTTTTTTCAATTGGGCAGGGCATGCCAACTTATGGGGATTGCAGGTATAGACAAGCTATTCCAATAGGACTTGGAGGAAGATTGGATATTGATACAAATTACGGCTTACGGAGAAGTTTTCTACCGCAGGTAATGATTTTTTTTTTTGTGGTTGTAAGGGACACAATCCGGTTCATTTATCGGTTTTCTTATGTCCTTGTATTGTTTCTTGCACTTTGATTCTCATAGTCTGACAGTCATATCCCGTTGTTGCCAAAGTCTAGAGACACCTATGTGCCATGTTATAGTGCTTTTCCGTCCTAATTTTTCCATGAAAAGAGCAGGGAAAAAGGAAATATTCTCCGCTTCGCCAGCCTACTACACAGCAAGTGATGATTGACACAATATCCAAAGGTCCAACTACAGTATTCGTCATTGGATCACACACAAACTTAGCTATTTTTCTCATGAGCAATCCCCAATTGAAGAAAAATATTGAGCACATTTATGTAATGGGTGGCGGTGTGAGGTCCAAAAATCCAACTGGTTGCTGCCCCAAGAATGCCACATCTTCCTGCACACCTAAACAGTGTGGTGATCGTGGTAATATGTTTACAGGCTACACCAGCAATCCCTATGTAGAGTTTAATATATTTGGAGATCCTTTTGCTGCATACCAGGTGAGCGAACTTTTGTTTTCTGATGCAAGTAATGTGTAACATTTGTTAAGCTTCACTTGATTTGATTATTATTCTATTTTCTTGCAGGTAATCCATTCCGGAATTCCAGTTACCCTCGTGCCTTTGGATGCAACAAACACCATTCCCATAACTGAGCAGTTCTTCGAGTCATTTGAGCGTAATCAGCATACATATGAGGCACAGTATATATTCCAATCTTTGAAACTGGCTCGGGACACATGGTTTGATGATCAGTTCTATACAGTAATTTCCTTTAACCTTTTCATCATTCGCTTGTGATCCTATTCATAGAGTTTCCTCCATGTCACAATATTGGTTTATGATGATGCCTGACTGCGCATCACGAGTTCTCCAGAATTGTGCACTTCTGAAAATATCAGTCAAATTCATGCAGAGCTACTTCATGTGGGACTCCTTTACATCTGGTGTAGCAGCATCAATCATGCGCAACTCGAAAGTAGATGGAGAAAATGAGTTTGCTGAAATGGAATATATGAACATAACTGTAATTACTTCAAATGAGCCATACGGCGTGTCTGATGGCTCCAATCCATTCTTTTTCGGCCGCTCAATCCCAAAATTTAATTTACAGAAAGATGGGGTTCATAGCGGTCATGTGCAGCAAGGGCTTCGTGATCCATTTTGTTTTGCCAAGAATAATACAAAAAAGTGCCAGGTAGTCTTTTTATCCATGTCTTGCTTTAGAAATAGTTTGTAGTACTCAATAGGAATCAAGTTCTTTACATTGTTTACAAGCTCAATTAGATTGTTCTTTTCATGTCGAAGTGCGCATACAATGTATTATTGCCTCATGATATCTCCGCTAATAGACTTGAATGTCATACAAACAGGATGGCTACACAAAGGAAATAACTAAAGATCCTGATGGAGTTCGTGTTCTTGTTGCTACGAAAGCAAAACCTAATCAGCTTAGTAATAGCTTGCTTGACCGAGCATTTTTTATAAGCTTTTTGGATGTAAGTTCTCCAAATGGATGTTCCTCTTAAATTGGCAAGAATTCTGTACAAACGATATTCAGGAACAAATGTATCCTAAAAGCTTGTGTTTTATTGCCTTGCAGGTTCTTAACCTACCTCAGAATGCTGGAAGGTTCAACTTTACCACAGAATTTCCTTACTACAAAGAAGTTCTTTATAAACCGGATTTCCGAACGCGCAAGTTGGGAAAATCTGTTGTTTTCGACATGGATATGAGTGCTGGAGATTTCATTTCTCTAATTTATCTCTTGAAAGTACCTGTGGAAGTGATCAACTTGAAGGTAGAGAATCTTGCTTTCTTAGCACCTGCTGGAATTTATCTACTATGAATGTTACTCAAATGTGCATCAGTTTTAATTTCCAGGGGATACTAGTAAGTGGAACTGGATGGGCAAATGCTGCTACAATAGATATCATCTATGACATTTTACATATGATGGGTCGGGAGGACATTCCAGTTGGCCGTGGAGATGTATTTGCATTAGGACAACCAAACCCATCTTTCACTGCTGTTGGGGATTGCAAGTATATCAAGGCTATTCCACATGGTGGTGGTGGACTCTTGGATTCTGATACTCTCTATGGTTTTGCTCGTGATTTGCCTCGAAGCCCTAGAAGGTATTGTCTACAGCTTATATGAAAACTGCAGTTGGAACCTTTATCTTCCTTCTTTTTCTTTGTTGTTACCGGGTTATATGCGTACTACAGGCACACAGCAGAAAATTCGGTGAAATACGGAGCGCCTAGAGATACTGATCACCCTGAACTAAGACAACCATTAGCATTAGAAGTTTGGCAAAACATTTCAAAATCACTGGCTCCAGGAACTAAGATTACTATACTGACCAACGGACCGCTTACTAATCTAGCTCAGATTATTCAATCGGAGAAGAATTTGAGTTCAGTGGTTGAGGTCAGCTTCTGTTCTTCCTTGCTAACTCAAAAAGGTTGTTTGAATGCACTAGTGTTCTCCAAAATGACATTGTTATTTGTTCATATTGAAATTGCTTTTGTAGAATGTATATGTTGTTGGAGGTCACCTCAGCAACGGCAGAAAGGACCTAGGAAATCTCTTCTCTGTTCCTTCAAATGAGTTTGCGGAATTTAACATGTTTCTTGATCCCATGGCTGCAAAAATTGTTCTCGAGTCGGAACTAAATGTAACACTAATTCCTCTCAATGTTCAACGCCAAGTTAGTTCATTTCCTGAGATACTCAAAAGGTTGCAGCTAAAAAGGAAGACGCCTGAAGCCGTGTTTACATATCGGTTGCTGTCAAGGCTATACCGGTTACAACAAAAGCATCGCAGATACCACCACATGGTAAGTAACTTCATCTCATGATTTTACTGAGACAAAGTAAGTTGCAGCTATCTTTCGATTTTCCACTGTTTATGACCTGCACTGGCAAATCTTAGTTGGTGGCGTTCTGAATGTCTTGTTTTCCAACAGGACACATTCTTGGGAGAAATTCTTGGTGCAGTGATCTTGGCTTGTGATCTCAATCCAACATTCCAAGTTAAGCCGGTCAATGTCTCGGCAACTGGTGATGTATCCAGGGATGGACAAACTATCATTGATGAAATACATGGAAAACTTGTAAAAGTAATAGAAAGTGTTGACACCCGAAAATATTTTGCGGAATTTGCTAATCTTCTAGGTGAGACGAAGCAAACCGCGGTGATTGGAAGCTTTAATCAGCAGAAGAAAATATGGAGTACACCACCAACAAATCATACCTGATGGTCCCTAATCACTGACTCTTCCAGGGGGATGCAGAATGCGTCCTTCCGAATATAGGAAATGATTCTTTTTTTCTGGGTTTTTACATACAGCAGAGTCTTCTTCATTTTGTAATCAGATGATTTTTGAATATGAATGAAAAGAAAAAAAGAAGGAAAAAGACATTGATTGCAGGGTGAACTCACTTGCTGCAAATCTACAAATGTGCACAAACCCGCACACAACAATCGCCAATCCCATATTGGCAGAGATAAAAGTTACTAGTTACTGCAATAATTCTAAAATTGAATTAGAAATTTGCAAACCCAAAGCCATAAAACATCCTTGAGCTGAACACACCATCTGTTCCCTAACATTCTCAACCCTGCAAAGAGTATAAGTTTGAGAAAGCTGCTGTTCATAAAACAAACTAACCCAATTGTCAAAGATCATGATATTAAATTAGTTTATCTAAAAAAAGCAGCAGCCTTTGAGTGATCAAAAGGGAACAAACTAACCTCAAGATCATCAAAATCCTCCTCAGCACGATCGATTTCAGACTCAATAACACTGAGAAGGGCATCATCATCATACGATCTCTTCTTAGCTAGAGCAGAGAAGTGGTGATAATTTGGAATTGAAGTTTTTCGAAATATCTGTCTAAATACATTAGTGCTGGTGTTAATGGTAGTGGTCTTCAATGGGGTAATGGAAATTTTAGAGTAGTAATTTCTATGAGGAGTTCTGTTTGCTACTGAAATTACTGCAGATGCAGCTTTCTTCATACTTCTACTCAAACTCGCCATTTTCGCAAAGGATTTCTCAGAAATCTCAGCTTTCTCGAGGCTTGTAGGGTTTTAGTAGTTTTACTGAATTGTGGGAATGTGACTTTTCTTGCCAGGTAATCCTGTTTTTAATAAACAAAAGCACTCTTCTGATAAGGGCACTACCCGTAGCACCATGAGTTATGTGAATACTCAAACTGCTGTTAAAAGTACTATTCAGCTTCTGATTGGAATGCACGCTGCAGCAATCAGCTCCCATGGTAATGAATCTGGTCAAGAATGCAGTAACTTTCTTATTTCTTATCAAGGAAAAAAAAAAAAAAAAAAAAAAAGAAGAAGAAGAAGAAGCCATCGTGTTTCGAAATCAATTTTCCATACCACCACTTGATCATAAAATAAATTTATTTTAGAATTTCAGAGAAAGGGTGATGAAACACCAATAAGTCTTAACATCACCAACACCACTGAAAATCAAAGACAATGAAATTTTCTGCAAATCTACAAATGTACATGAGAAATTGACAGCCAAACAACATCACCAATCCCATATCTAGTAATCGCCCATTTTCCTCATATACCGCATGACGGATGCAATTCAGCTACCATCAAGCGGCCAACAAAAGACAAGACTAACTTTTCATTCACTGAAGAAGAGAAATGTTCAATTTGTGAGCGTGAATAGTGATGTTCTTTTTGAGGAACACTCATAAGGATGTATGACACTGATCAACCTGCTTATTAAAAATAACAAAGAATTAGTATATACCAAGTATAAGCACAATGAAATTCCTGAATACTAACCCTGCGGATAATCAGATCTACAAAACTAATGTACCTTCTTCAGAAAAGGCAAACATGCCCCCAGGCATGTCTTCGTCCTCTTCATCTTTAGCCACTTCTTCTCTCGCACGATGATCATAGCTTCCATGAATAACTTCAGCTGATTTTTGACATCCATTTAGCTCTGACACTTCACAGTAATCCTCTTGAAAACATTGACCAAAATCTACTGTGTCTCGCAAATCAATAGGATCAGATCGACCAGAACTTGGGTTTGAAATTTCACTCATCTCACTTCCATTTGAAGGCGTTCCTACTTTCATAACTCCTTCAATGGAAACAAAATCACTTTTTAAAAATGATACACCATTTATAACACAATTGTTACGCTGCTCAGAAAGATGATCTTTTCTTGCCAAGTTCTGGCTCAGTAGGGAAGATGGAATAACGTTACTGCCCCTTTCAGGTCCATTAACCCTGACTGTGCTAGATTCTTTGAGTTCAGCAACTTTGAAAGATTTCATTTTATCAAAATCATTTGGATTTCCACTTGAACCTGAAGACATTACAAACACACATAAAAGAAATGTGACCAATTTTATGACTACCACTTGTTCAATTTTATCAGCTTACGAATCAACAGATGCTTGAATGGATTAGTGGACTTGTAGATCATAAGGTGCTTTTAGTACCTGGATTTGAGCTTTCAAATGATCCAGTACTCATGGGATCACGGTTAGGACTACCAGTGTCTTCTGTAAAATGGCTTTCATAAGGTTCAAAAGATGAATTACTTGAGTGTCTTCCAGCAAACGAACCCCTGCATGAGCTTTCTAGTCATACATTTATATGGAATATATTAAGTACTTAAATAGTTCTAACACCCTAGTCACCGGGGAATAAAAGGTTTGTAAACAAAAACTGTAAATCATAGTAGTATATCTATTAAAATCTTAATTCAGAACCACCACCAGTGACTTTTCATTTGTTTGTCATCAACTAGAAACATCTAAGTATTGTGAAGTCCACAGGACATAGATATCAAGTTATATACGCCATTTGACAATAGAACCATGTAAGCAATATTGCTAACATGAGGCTATAACTGACAGTGATGAAAGGCATACCTCTCACTCTGATCTGATTTAACATGATGGAAATGGTCAAAGACTGGCAATAAGTCCTTTCTTTTAACTTCAACACCACGAACTAGGATCTTTTCAATTTCAACCTCGCCATCAAAAAACTCTTTAGTGAATTCGGCCTCAATCTCCCTCGAAGGAACCATGATATGGAAGGAAATCTAGAAGAATTATCAAAAATTTATAACGCACATCGATAATAGTAACATAGATGTTCCTGAAAAACTTTGTTTTGATTAGGTACCTTAGATTTCTGCCAGATGCGAATCTGTCCAGATCCTATCTGCACCTCTGCGTTAGAAAGATACCCGTGTTGTTTTTCTTGGGGTTTTACGAAAAAAGTCCCCCTTGAAGATTCAACCAAATTTCGTTTAGTAATATCTACACGAGTGGATTTAAGCCCAATAGGATCTGAAACTTCAAGTGCATCAGGGGTAACCCGAGAAATATTTTCCGCTTTTTCTGGCCAGTTTGATCTTCGACAGACATTCCACCATTGAGCAGGTTGAGCCTTCACCTTCAACTCCTCATCATTTCGTACCAATGCACCTAAACTAGTTCCAGAGTCACTATCACTTGATTCTGCCTCAAGAGATGGCAGAAATTCATGTTGAACTAAATGACCAGATGGGGTATAAACCAACAGGTGCTCCAAGGAGTTGCCCTTCATGGCATTGGGCAGAAGATGACGGGATAAAGAATTGTAAAAAGTAACGGCAACAGCACCAGTTGGTGGTTGGGTTACCTTTCCTGTTGCAGAGGCTGCCGCATTAGTAACTGTGTTTAGCCAGCCAGAGCTGTTATTCTTTATCCGGCATATTACAGATAAGGTGACAGGTGATGGTGGCGGAAAGGAATGCTGATTTATTGTGCAAGACGAAGTAGACCACCAAGGGGAAGTTAGATTTGGTAAGAGGATTGGTCCATCACTAAGTGAATTTTGTGTTTGAAGACCAACCTCACCACCAAAAGGGGATAAGATGAATATATGGCAAGTCCCCCTCGACGAAACGATAGCTATCCACTGACTATAATGACTAAAACTTATATCTTGAATGACCTGTCACCAAAAAGTAACAAATGGGAGTGAGAAATGCAAAAGTAGAGTACAAGAAAATAAGGATCTGAATAATGAGCCTTTCGGTACTTACAGCTGCTGTCATTCCACGATATAACTTATAAAGATGCACGTGATTACTACTCCAGTCATAGCTTGGAGTACCTGATTCATTTTTCAATAAGGAAGGCATAATGCGGAAGATATTTATACTGTTCCCATATACTGAGGCAGTGACCAGAAGGGTTCCGCTTGGATCAAAACATAGTGCAGAAATCGGACTTGTGTGAGCTCTAAATTGCGATACAGTTGCTCTGGAGACAAAGTCCTTAATAACAACCTGAATTTTAAATCAGAGAAGGGAAAATTATAAAAGGAAGCTAAAATCTGATTTGATGAAAGATAATTTAAATACTGCAGAGAATAACATACACTAGCAGATGAAAACATACACAATTTTCACTCTGAACTCATGGACAAGCAAATATGGAGTGTGAAGAGTACAAACCATTCCAGCAGTATCTGTTTCAGTTGATTGTGATGCTGACTTAAGCCTACCAGTTTTCCAGCTTGAATTCGAGGATACCGGAGAGCTTGAACCATCAGGTGACAGTTCTTTATAATATTTAGACATAGTTTTGTATCCGACGTCACCCAAATTAATAATCCCAGCAGCTAACTGTTTACTAGACTCCAGAGCATAGCGAGCAACTAAGCTCCCATTGCTAGGTGAGGTTGATGGACTCACACCTGGAGAAGAGGTTAGATTCTGAGGACTAAGCCGGGAAATGTTTGTTGATAGAGGATTGTTGGGAGGATAAGCTAACAACCTTGGACCCACAGCCATCGCACCGTAACCAGTGTTGACCCTTATAATTTCTTGTCCCCCACTCTGAGGCACTGGATAGGTCAGGACACTGAACTTGTTCTCAAGAGTAACAGCGTCAAAGCAGTATATCTACAACATAAAACTAATCATCAGAAAAGCTGGAAGCCTGGAACCTTATACCATACGCGTGTGTATGAACAGCACAAATTTAGACTACTCTTATCTACATAAAACAACCAAATACTTACTTGTGCTGCAAGGCCGACTGCTACAATTCGAGAACTGCATCTTACCATATATACAGCAGAACGAAATCTCAGGACATGGGCATAGGTGTGAGACCTTAAAGAGTAAAACCTAACAGCTGTTGGGGAGGAAACACGGGTTCCTATATGAGATTCAACATTTCCATCTCTGATAGGCCCATTTAGATGGTCGACGCCTTGAGCCAGACTAGCGCTGTTGTTTTCTTCCCCTGCTACAACTAACAGTAATGGCTGCAATTTTGTAAACCCTTCATGAGAGGACATCATGGGGGTGGACTGCATTTGTAGGAATGTAACAGGACCACCACGCTTTGAAACCAGTTCGTTAACATTAGAAGCATCCTCAATGTCAAGGACTTGAAAGCCATTTAAGTAACCAAGTAGGAGAACTTTCTTGGATATAGATGGACCTAGCTCTAGCTTGTCAAATCCAGCCCATAATACCTGTTTCACAAAAATTAATTAGAACATGAACCCCAAGTGGAAGATCAAATTATCAAAATTTCTAGGTACATATATATGTGCTAAGCAACATAACCAATTAACCATATTAGTTGAACACACCGGCAAAACAGTGAGATAACCATCAATTCGAGTCAAAAGTGATAACAACACAAAGGGAGAACAATAATTTTCATCCAGTGCAAGGTTTTAAACGACCAATGGACTTTACATTTTATAGTATACTGGGGCAGTTGTGGTCTATAATCCAAAACCAACAGAAGCATCCACAAACATCAAAAACATTGAACCATGACGAACTGAACTTCTTTCTCCCCATTTATCTAGTTTTGAACCATCACTACCCAAACTATAGTCTCCACGCGTGTTTAGTTCTCATCCAATTTAGTACGCAAAATGGGAGAAAAAGAAATGATTCTCATTCAATGAGAAAATTATTGACAGTGACAATATGCTTGGAATGCAGTAAAAATCTACTTGATGCAAATGAGAAAAAATGCCTTAGTTAGTTTTGTGGGTAACAATATAAAATTTAACTGCAATTCGCCTTCAGGCCTTGTAATTTGTCGCGCATTGACTAAAATTGACATCACATTCATTACGGATTAGCGAAAACAGTTGACAGTATAATGATCTGATAAACTATTATGTATACATTAATAATTCAAAAGCGAAATCAAATTATGATAAATAAAAAAATGGGGAAATCTTTCAATACATCTGTGAGAAGTGTACCTGATCTTTCTGATCATCAGAAGAAGCAGCAGAAATTGAAGAAGCTACAGAAACACTAGCAGAACGAACAGTTGAAGCAATAGTATTGGCATTAGTAGAAACAGTTTTAATACAAGATGATATGATTCTAAGTGAATTTGGTAATAACCCATTACTACTACTACCATTTCCTTTCCCTTTCCTCATTTCCAATTCCACTCCAGAACCACCACAAGTCACTACTAGTATCAGAACCACCACCACCTTCCACCGTTTCCGCCGACCATATCCGGCTAAGTATAATCGGAAAGACCATCCGATTTCCGATCAGAATTTTACTCACCCATAATCATTACTTGAGGTTTGTTTTCTTTCTGGGTTCAGTTTTTTTTTTCTTTGATGTTTGACTTGGAGAGAAACGGAACTGAAGAGAAAACGGAACAGAAGGAAGAAGAAGAAAGATAGAGGCTGTCGGTCCCCCAGAATTTCCTCTCTTGTTTTATTCAACCCGGAGTATATTTCATGGAAGAAAATGGATATTTCCACCCTACGTGTATTTATTTTGGAGTCCAATTTTGTGTACACTCTCATAAAACCCGAAAATACCCGACTTGTCTGTGCTTGCCCAGGTCTATATGTCCTTGTATGAGTCCAAAGCCTGTTACACCCTGTCATAGGCCACCCAACTTGGCATGGTTAGCTTGAATGGGCGGATTTGGACTTTCCCTAAAGTTTAATAGCATGGTCTTATACCTGCCCAAACAACCCCATCTGGTACCCGTTTGAATTTTTTTGAAAAGTTTTAGTTTTACGTTAAAGTAAATTGTTATTATGTGTTTTAGTAATATTTTGGATTAAAATTCTTATTTGCATCTCTATTATACATTCAGAAGACTAATTACTTAAAATTGTTATAAGTCAATGTAATCTCCAAATTCAAAACACTAATTAAATCAGTTATTACAGAACTTGAAAAATACAAACGACATATAGCCTGTTTGGCATGCCTGGCCTGACCTGGTTAATAAAATGGGCTTTGGGCAGGATTGCGGCCTCAAAATAAGTGTTTATACCTAGCCTGTCGGGCCTGGTCAGCTTTTTGGGTAGCTGAATATGATGCTCGTCTGGCCTTGGCCTGGATTGGGAAACAGACCAGGTTGCCCAGCCTGGACCCATTACACCCTAGCATTCCCTATTTAGCATGCACGTGATATTGATTCAATCTTGCGAGTTATATAAAGAGAGACGAAGTTTTTAAGCATGCATGTTGATGGGACGAGTGGTTAACTACTCAACAAATCAGATGAACATGTCAAATTCCCAGTTTTTAAAGGAGCACGCACAAAGAATAAATTTTATTTATTGAATGATACATTTTCTTTGTACAACACCAAAGCACAACACCAAATAGAAAGATGGTGACTTACGTCTCACACATTTCATTTCATAAGCTTCGAGATTATATGGCAAGAATTAATTATTGACAATCAGAGTGGACAAATACTTCAGGCATAATTGGAGAAAAAAAGAGTAATGTGACGACGGAGGTATGTCTGTTTTTACTATCAGGTATCAACAAATGACAAAAAGCTGCAAGAATGTTGTTGTTCATCCTTACCAAGATTATGAGGAGTTTACAGAACCTGAAAATGCAACAACTTTTTAACTATTCACTAGATTCATTCTATTTTCTCTGTCATCTAGGTCTATTTATAACTTTTATTTCTGTTACGAAAGTAATTCTAGTTTTAATTATTGAAAACTAGTACGGTATATTGAAATAAAATTACATATAGTTAAAAATAACCATTACATCTAATTAATAAATTAACTACTTTGTGGACCAATACGAGACAATAAGGGTGTTCGACACTTTAATAATTTCGAAACAGCCGCATGGAAAGCGTAAGCTTTGGTTTTCTATTTTTTCCATTCTCCTGGTGATCTTCTTACCAAATCATAGTTAGATTTACCCCTTATTCTTACTTGCATTTTTTAAAGTCACATATCGGTTACTTCTTTGTTGGTTGTCAGGAAACGTTATTGTAAGCCAATTGCATCACGCCCTCTCGGGTTTCCGGTGTGAATGTAAAACTTCCCATAAACACTGTATTAGAAAATGTCATTTTGTTAGTGTACAGAAAGCTAATATTGTAATACATAGTTTCTACAAAATGATAAATTTTCATTTGATCTATACTTAGGAGGAACTCGGGGTGGTGGGATGGGGTGGGGGGTGTTGAGCCATATTTCAAGAGATTGATTGAAATTAGAAAAGATTAATGAGAGATTTGAAGTGCAGAGAAGGTGTGATGAGAAATGGGAGTAATGTTAAGTATTTATAGAAAATTAAAAGAGAGTTGTTAGATGTACCCATTGAGCAACATATATTATGGCATGCGGTCGAAGTTAAAGCGCTCAGTGATACAGATTGTGGTGCGCCACGTAACATCTATCGCGCGACAGATGATGTGTCTCGATGTACGAATACTCAACTTTATAGGTTAGGCTATCTATTTTCCTTGTTTGGGCATCCCATATTGGAGGCGAAATGGCCAAATAGGAACGCCCTAAGTGATTAAATATTTTGAACTTGGAACGTGAAAGTTAAGCTGGTGAGCTCTTGCATTTGTATATTAGTGATTTGGGTGAAAACATCCAACTCCTGTTTATAACTCGTAAACCACAAAAAATATAAAGATAACAACGAACGAAAAATATTAAAGATATCAACGAAATAAAAAATGAGGAATAAAGTTCTTGATTATTATAGCTACGCCAAGGAGCTAAGAAGGGTATAGCGTGTTAGGATACCAGAAGCAGAAGCCATAAATAAAAATATTTTATTTCACAAAAGGTTGACTTTTTTGGTTTTAGAAGTCGTTCTACACCCAAACTAACTTCTTGCTTTTAGCTTCTAAAAGTCTAAAAGTTGTTTTTGGATGTATTTCCAAACAGGTTATTTAGAAATCTAAAAGCTGTTTTTGGATGTATTTCCAAACAGGCTATAAATAAGCCAAGAAAAAGTTGAGGTAGAGATTAACTAAGCATGATTTATTAAGGTAACTTCTTTTATCTGATCCATTATATATGTCCTTTCTTATAATTTTTCTCTCTGGTGATTGAAAACTAATTGTTCTCCAACAATCTTCCTTGATCTTTCTTTGAATCTCTTCTTCTTCTTATTTTACTTTTATTTTCGTTTTAGTATTTATTTCAGATCCAGTTAGATTATCGTTTTTTCCTTCTAAGGTTTGACTTGATGTTGAAATCAGTAAGAGTTTGCTTAGATGAAGAAGACCATAGTTAGGGTTTCAGATCTTTTCAAAAGAACAAAATCTTCAACAACAGATGCAACTTCACTTACAACAGAAACTACGTCAAGATCAAGATCATCAATACCTTCATCAACTACAACTATAAGTGTTACCAAGATATCAATGCCGAATCAGACCGATTACAATTGATACCGACTGATTATGAATACCTATGCTACCTTAGTTATTATTTATGTTATTTTGATTACTTTAGTTTAGTTTGCTTTGTTTTACAAAGTATAGAGAAAACCTGGTTGAATCATTCAAAGATCCCATCACTCTTATGGGCAGTGATGCAAGTCTATGTTGGTGTAAAACATATTTAGCCTCTTGATAGTTGAAGTTACTTTACAAAGTATTGAAAACCCCAGCTAGATCATTCAAAGATCTCATCACTGCCCTGAGTAGTGATGCAAAACTGTTTTGTTACAAAACAAATTTTCCCATTTGATTTGGATTTAACCTCTTGGAATTCTAATTTGGTTGTAACAATTGTAATAGCTGGAGTGTAAATAACTAGTGGAGAGATTTAAACTCTGATGATTATATGTTGATCCGGTTCAATTAACGATTCCAATTTTAAATCTGCAACATTAATGGAAAGTTGAGGCTCGCCTCTTTTTTGGGGGAAAATAAAGAAAGAAAAGATCCATTATATTGCCTATAAGAACTAAGAACTACAAATCCAACATCATGCTTCAGGGGAAAAAAATTGACGAGGTGTCGAACTCGCAAAAATAAATTCCTTACTTCTCTTACACTAACTAGTAGTATATGGACAAGCAGGTTCGTTCCTAAGGGAGAGTTGAGCTAAAGTTGTCAATTCAAATTTTTGAATAAAAATAATGCAAAACAAATAAATGCAGACGATGAGGATGTGCATGATCAAGGACTCTTTCTCAGCCACGAAACGTGAATCTTATCAATATAGCTATGTTTCTGCAAGGTACCTTGTTACTAACAACCCTAGAATAGTTAGTAGGCTCAACTATTCCGTTTATCTCCTAAGTTCACCGGATACGGAAGCGCTCGACTACCGGATTCTACTCATCAAGTTTCCTAGAAGTACGCTCTCTAGGTGTGACTTAAATAAATGCATTAAGTTCCATGAGATAGGCTATTCCTAGTGACAAACACAAAAGCTCGATTCATCTACTAGTGTCATTCAATACATACGAATATTTAAAAAAATCCCATCGTCAATATCCATATAACGCTACTTGTATTAAGAGTCTCTAGATAATTACGGGTCGAAGAGGTCTTAACTAGCAATAGAACTATCAAACAACCATTCAATTTGCAACTTAAACGATTGAGAAATAATTCATAAACATTATTGGCACCGTAGAGAATAAGGAATAACAATATAGTTGCAAGAAAACAGGCAGTTTAAATATCAATTTGAATTCAAGTTCCGGACGTCAAAATCGTCCCTAATCAAGATGCTTAGCTACTGGAGTTCATGGCAAACAAAAGAAACAAAACTAAGCAAGCAAACCAAACAGCTACGCTGGAGTTGTGGATGAGAAGGTAGACTGCCATGGCTCAAGTAAGAACTGGCAGTAGTGGGATCTCGCCAGCAGGATGGTAGACGGAATGGTACTGGCGACATGAAACTGCTGCTGTATAGTTGCCTGCTAGTATGCCGCCTTGGTGCTGTGGATTGGTGAGATGCAGATGGAACTGGTGGTATATGGAGGTATGCAGGTGATGTATGTGTGATATGCTGGTGGAGATGCAGATGGTGATGGAATGGAGAGGAGCAGAGCTCCTCTCTGTTGGTTGTGAACGGCAGTCGTGAAGGGGGTATGAAGATGATCCCTGTGTAGGCTTTTAGGTTTTCTTTTTATAGCTCAAACCTCCATCCATCACGATTTCCAATTCTTTCCTGTCTTGTCGGCCACTGCTTCCTTGTTTTTCTCAACTCCTAAAGTAAGTCCCAGCCACTTCCAAACACACAACATTCACTGCCCATAGAGCCATGGGTCGTAGGTGCACACAACCAAGGCAAAACTGCACTTTTTCTGGCCACTTTCTAGCTTAATACATCTTCCTCTCTGCCAAGTAATTCTCTTCAAACCCATTGTAAACAATCATCAGACCAGTGGCTATTGGCAGCAAACCCTTGTTACAGCGCCAATATGGCAGGTTACCCAGCCCTCTTCCCTGCAACTTCCATATTTAATGTGTCTCAAACACTCAAACAGGCCTGAATCTCCACCATTCAGAAATTAATGGCAACAAACCTTCCTTTTCTTCCCAGTATCATTGGCAGTAACAAGTTATTCTGCACTGACTTTTCTTGGCAGCAAAACTCGGCCTCAAACCTGAATCCACGTCAAACCCATTCTTCATGTTCATTCAGAAGTCAAATCTCTTCTTTAATCTCTCCGTTCATCCTATCTCAATGTTATCTCTGTTTCAGAACTTATTCAAACCTTCGTAAACTCGTACGTGAGCCTTCCGTGTTCTTCTTACCCTCTAACCCATCTCGTCTGGCCATACAGACCCAGACTTCGCCGGCATGAACTCTTGGCAGGGACAGGGAGAATATGTTCGTTCAGTCAGCAAACATCTTATGTGCCAGTCTCGAACTGATGAGGGTTGTGTACTGATCGTATATTGGAGATTGCACAACTCCTTCCCTGCAAATTGATGTTCAAACACATACAATCACACACATTCAATAACTCTAAATCCATTTCAAAACTCAATATTATCTCCTCCATTATCAATGGCAGTAGCAGTTCTTGAACTTTTCTTTCTTGCTGATATCGGGAGTTCAAATACCACCCAAAACCTTCCTGTGACTCCTTCCCTCGCTGGCAACTTCATTCTAACACAAACCCAAATCTCAGGTTCGAAACTCACAGCTCTAACCTGTTTTCTCGGCATGAAACTGACTTCATTCTTCCCTGTTTCTTAACTCGAGTTTCCTTCTTTACTTCGGCTTTGAAAACTGACCAAACTCTTGGCAAACACTCATACCAGGGCCATGGTTCAGCCGTCTAGCTGATGGTACAGAAAGAGACCTGAACTTGTCTTGACTTGAGAAAGTAAAGAAGCAGCTGCGCCTTGTGTAGCATTCTGTGCACCAGACATGACCTAGTTCTGCCTTCATCTGGATTAAATGGCTTTGTAAGTGGCTGCCTTGAGAAATAGATGCCCGGTGCCTTAGTGATTCTTGTTTTGACACTTTTGAAACCTGCAATGCCTGCTAACTTCAAATCCGTCAACAGCCAAAGACTCCAAGCAATGAATTAAGCACCTATTTTCTTCGTTTCAAGGCACATGACTCCAAGTTGCCTATCAAAAATCCATCACATCGGCCGTAAGAAGTACAGACTACAATATAAAAATATGTTACCATGTACTTTCTGGTGTAGACCATTAAACTCTATCCACAAGCATGACATTATTAACATTCAACAACAATAACAAACAAATATGAAATCATGGAAAAGAGGAACGTGACGAGGGTTGTCAAGTGTTTGCATGAGGACTGACTTTCCTCCCGGATATAAATTAGGATAAATTAATTTTCACCCGCGGATGAATTTTGTATGTTCGTTTTGACTTCTAGGATCTAGACTTTTAGTAGTTTTTGTATGGAAACACCAAGGGTTCGTAAATACTGTGACCTAAAACAAGGCTTTTATTCTAGTGTCCTTCCATGGAAAATTCATCTCTTGGCAAACAATCATCTACACTATGTAGCAGATTCTGTGCTAACCCATTATACATACGGCATCGACTTTCCTGGGCAGACCCAACCAACCTGACCAGTCTCATTGCCGATCTAATCGGCCATCCCCAGGAACACAAAACGGTGAATTTAGGTCCTCTTCTTTTTTATAGGCTGCATAAAATGGTAATTTACCAAAATGTTCTTTAAACCTAACCTTCACTTGTGTTATAGTCGGGCCTTGGAGTTCATAGCCCAACTTCGCAATTCAGTTTTCTAGGGAAATGGAAGATCGCAAATGCCACATTTGTGGGCTTACTATGAGATGTTTTGGGATGGATGGACTGCCATGTCTCTGGATCATGCAAAGCCGAGGTTATGCGTGGCATCTAGAACTTTGAACTCCGAAAGGTTTTCTAAACTCTTTCGATAGAGAAAAGCTCAGTTTCAGCTTTTTCAGAGTCTCCATACTTTTCAAAGTTCTCAATTACCACTTAACATGAAACATCTTTATGAATAGTGGTGTACTGAAAACAAGTCCTCCCATTAACAGGGAACATGTCAGGGGTGTACTGAAAACAAGTCCGGCAAGATGTTACCGACGTGTTCAAAAAAGTGACAAGGAAAAAAATAACATATTGCATTTCCCTAAGTCGGCGTACTCTTTAAAAGCCTATCCCAGTGTACATGCCACCCACACACTCTCTAAAAAGACGAGGGTACCCAAATACACCACAATCTTTTTGTTTCAACCTATAAGTCCTCTACCGAATGTAATCATCTATGGACAGGGTCGAGACAATACGAAGTTTTGGTTCACACTTCGTGTGATCGTCTATGGATACGAGATCGAGACAATACGACAACAAGATAACTTTTGTGATTGACTATGGATACAAGATCGATACAATACAATAACGAAGTATGTTAGTTGATAATAGGTTCGGTATTAACCAAACTCTATAGGATCACTATCAAGTAATGCGGAGTTAACGTATACTTGTATTTTACTTTATTATAATAAACAACTATAATGCGGAAATCAAAATAAAAGACACAACAAGATTTTGTTAACGAGGAAACCGCAAATCCAGAAAACCTCGGGACCTAGTCAAGTTTTGAATACTCTCAAAATTAAGACGATATACAAAATCTAAACCAACTTCGTATAGTTGAGACCAAGCAGACTACCCTAGCTACTTAGTTTTCTTTGTATCCATGCGCCTTCGACTTCTAGAGACACGCACGTGAATAGCAAGTTCATTGGATCGTATTCCAAACAGCAAAGGAAGAATCTGTTTGGTAACCACTCTAATCAATCTTTGCCATAAGATATAGATGAGTAGTTGACAAAGGCTCTTCCATTTAATCTAATAAACTCCTTTGTCTGGTTAGATCAATCTAACTTTAACTACCGAAATCGTACAGTATAGATTCGCACTCAATCAAAATAAATCTCAAGGAGAAATATTGAGAATAACGATCTCACGTAACTAATCAATCGAATAAATCCGATTTTAGTTGGATCCCAGCCAATCAAGCTTTGTGCACACAATTCACAAGATACGAAAACCAATAAGAAATCTTCTTTGTCTTAAAATCTTCTTTAATCTTACATAACCTGCACAACACCACTTGAATCTCTTGTGATCAATCACGCACAAAACGGAGTCTGTTAACAATGGATTATTACAAGATGTCTTTAGATCTAACAACAGTTCTAAAGATCCCGTCGATACTTCTATCTAGTTTGAGTGAATCTTATGTCAGAAGAAAAGATTCTCAAGCATAACCAAACAAGGTGCAATCAAAGTTTCAACAACCGTTAGTCAATCAAATCAACCGAAAACTTATAACACTCCAATTATCTAGTTTCCCACCAATGGTACTCGTAGAGCTTCTTCATCCCACGGAAGTCTTTAAATGAGCAGTCGAAAGAGATTTCACCTAATTAGGATATTTTTCTCTCTAAATAGACGGCTCCACCAAATACAACAAGAAATGAAGTTTACCTGGCTCTTAGGATAGTTTGCTAGAAATGCAAACTTAGGTATTTATAGACCAATGATGGACACCAAGAAATTTCCAAAACCGAAAATATTCTCAAGATATGCAATGAATGGCAAAATTCGGTTTTCCTAATTCCAATAAATGCTTGTCCAATATTTCCGAAATCTCTCAATAGAAAATCTCCAATTAGTAAATGCACATTACTAATTTTTATTCTCTAGAGATATGCATTAACTGCTGGTAATTAAAGCATATAAAACAAAAAATCTTAATCAAAAGATTCTTAATTTATTTCGGCACAGGATCACCTTGAGTACTAAGGAATATCTTTGAACAATAAATGATAAGAGTTACTGTTTGTGTTCAAAGTATGTTGACATCTTTTCACTGCAAATCCTTATTTCATATTTACAAGGATTTGCATTCTTGGTATCGGTTATACCACACTTCCAAACAAGTTTCGAATTGGTTCACCTGTTTTCCAAGACTACTCTGTGATTGATCAAATACCAAATCACATACATGGGTTCAATCGGTTCTACCAATCACTAGTATCAGTTATAGCTAAATATGGAAACACTTGTGATCGGTCACACCAGTCACTAGGATCGGTTACACCAGTTACAAGGATCAGTTCCATCTACACATGGTATTACTTGTGATCGGTCACACCAATTACCAGGACCGGATACACTAATTACAAGGATCGGTTACACATACTCATGATCGGTCACACCAATTACTAGGATCGGTCACACCAATTACAAGGATCGATCATATCATCACATGGTGATTACTTAGGATCGGTTACACCAATTAATAAAAACCAGTCATACCAAATCATAAGTCAGGCATTGTGATTAGTTATACCAAGATACATAACATAAGTTAAGATTGGTTTTACCATCTCACACATATTGGTCATCCAAAGATTTACAATGAATAGCCGGACCAATAAGCCTAATGATTTCCCTTTCGATTCACGAAAACAAGTTCATGAATGTACTTCCTTTAAACAAGAGTAAAACATTATTTCCTAGGATGAAATCTTCACCATAACCAATTCACATAATCATAACAATATAAACAAGATTATGTCGATGTCATATCTACGAAGTTCAAAAGATAAGTGTTATACTTTGTAGTCTAATTCCCTAATACTATGATCATACTATTATGATCATGTCACATCACTAGAGTATTATACAATATGTACAGTATATACAGCTTCGCAGTTATGTTTTCAATATAGCATGACTTGAAAGATACGTTAGGAATGAAACAGTTCAAGTCAATATTATTAACCTCAAGCGGAAGGATGATGTCGTCGTTGTAGTTCGCTACTTCTTCACATTCTTCAAGTCTTCGGAGTAATACTTGTATGTTTCAACATTCCTAGACTTTCTAGTCTAATCTAAACGAAGTTAACTCTAGTATTTAATCAGGCAACTCTAGATGTGTTTTCATACTAAAATATGACAACCAAACTTGACATACCAACACTTAGTGAGTTCAACCGAGCTATGCTCTAACAATCTCCCCATTTGTCAATTTTAATGACAAAACTATTATTACATATGTATAAACAAATTACAAAATAATTCATTTTACATACGCTTGATTCCAAGTTTCAACAGCACAATAACCTGCATACATTCATTCAATAAATGTCGTTGTTGACATTTTGAATAACAAAATCTTTTACTCCCCCTAAAGGTAAACTATGTAAATATTCAATCCGAACATCTTTGTTATTCCCCTTTTGTAGTAAGAATTACTACTCAGCAATATGATATGTTTCTCCCCCTTCGCCAATGCTTTACTCTTTCGTTAGATATAACGTTTAAGCACAATTGTCCTTTCCTTAGTGATTAAAAATCACTTGTTTACTCCATATATTTCTCCCCCTTTTTGTCACAAAATGACAAAGGTTCGAGCAAATAAAGAACAAACCGAAAGGATCTTACAAATCTAAAAGACTTGTAATCAACATATAATAGTTAATCACGAAAGTTTCACATACCACTTTAGATAACCAATATTAAAACCGAAAATACAAGTAATTTAGTTTTAATATGTTATCAAGGAAACAATAACCCGGAGCAATTTTCCCTAAAAGTTTAACAAATCGACTAAGAAACTTAATTCCCTTGTTAAACCGATTGTCAATGTACAATCGCTTATTTCGATAAGACCAAAATAAAGATCAGAATTAACTTTATTTCTCTCACCAGGCTATAATTATTCATACAATAACTTAGACCTTTCCTTTTAGACAAGACAAACACTAGGTTAGTTAACTAGTCTTTCTTGTCAAGGCATTCGATTAGACTTGAATAATCGAATCCTCCAATTTGATAAGTCTAACTAAGATCAGAATTAACTTAGTTTCTCTTGTCCGGAATGAACTGGACTAAACAAATGATCCCGTATTTTTTTGAACCATAAACAATACATACAAACCAAAATAAATTGACTTGCACAATTATTTTCTTAACCGGAAGCAATTGAAACAAACATAAACATTATAGCACCGCAATTGCACCTAATTTCGTTAAGCAAAAACACTTGATACCCAACAATAAAGAAGATACCAAACAATAAGCCAAATAAATTGACACAGTTTTTCTTAACCGGAAACAATTGAATCACACACACATACTTACACAATATAATGGAACATATCAATTGTACCGAAATTTTGTTAAGCAAAATAAAAATATATGCAATATAAACAGGCTTTTCTTAAACAGGAAAACGATTAACTATCAAATTTGTTACCTCAAATTCCGCAGCCTCTTCTCCCCAGAAAGATATATCATTAAGAGCAAGTTTAAATAAGAACTCTCCCCCAGTATGTTGTCATCCTCTCGCAAGAACAAAAAAACAACAACAGAAGCAACCTTTCAGAGAAAGGTTGAAACGGTTTTAACTAATGCGTGCCAATAACAAAAGTTGAAAACCCGAAACACATATGTTATGCTAAACACAACTCATGTAAACATAAATTGATCAACATATTGTGACTTTTCACAAATGAGTTTCAATCGGAACACCTTATGATCCTTTGATAAAGCCTACCAACAAGGGCTAGAACTTAATCTCGCTAAATCAAAAAGCCACACAAACCATAAGGGTTACATCATATGAGATCGAATATTAAGGTTAATAAAAACCGAAATCAGACATCCCATAAACCGAACACACATAGTAAAAATATAAACATTCATTCACATGCTATGTAATCGGTAACTATCACAAGAAAAATTATAAAATAATAATTTATTAATAAATAATATTGATAGTTTTATTCAAAAATATACCTTATACAATAATTGAAGTACATCAAAACATTGAGGTCTATTTTCTGTAAATAAGAAGGTAGACTACTCCTTAATTATCAGTTGCTCATCATATTCTTGTTTTGATTCTTGGTCCACTTCGCCTTTTAAGAACTCAACATTGATCTCTAAGATTTCTTGAAGAGTTTCTGGATCATTTCGAGCAGCGAAGGCTAGATGTTTCTGAATACAGTTCAATTGTCTACCAAGATGCAAGATATGGAACACGATCTCCATTGCTATAGATCTGAGAAGTTGAAACAATAGTTCATCTTTCTTTTCGAGTTTTACTCATTTTCTTGATAATTCCCTGAGATACAGTTTTAGTGACTTTCTCATCTCCAAAATTATTCCCCATTGTGTTTTCACAAATGTTGGTGATGAGAGAGGGATACCCAAGATTTCTTTGGAACGCTGTGGCAGTGATGGATTCAGATATCCTGATCATTTGATTTATAATCATTCCACATAGATCAATTTGCATGTCACCTCCAAGAAGAAAGTATACAAATTCAGCAAATTCCTTGTCCTATTGTGATGTATCTCTTGTGCAAGCAAAGAGAGTTGTTATTGCAAGTTTACCGGAAACCCTTAAGTAGAAGGGTATTTCTTTGGTTAGCATTCTCCCATTCTTTAAGCCAACATATTTTCTAATGATACGTTTTGAAATGTTAACGTGATCAATTTCAAAACCAGTAATCAAGTAATTGCCTTCCACATTGTACTTAATGATCTTTGATATCATCTCTCTATTGACATGGTGGAAAGTATATCCAACAAGAGTGCTAAAAGTAAGATTCTCATGATCAATATTACGAATATTAGCATAGAAGATTCTTACTATCTCGGGTGAGTATTTTTCAAACCCAAACAAATTCCCCCAGTTTCGGTCTTGAACAAACTTCACATATTTACATTTCTGAAACACCTGAATTGAATTTCTTTTCAGCGGTGAAATTAACTCCTTTTAGAGCTTGATATTTCTCAAAACATGTACTATCCACAAAGTTTATAAGTTAATGTTTGTCTTTGATCAAGTGGGTGATAGCCACATTTATGTGTCTATTTTCATCTCTATTGTGTATATTGTTAGTACCCATTTTTGTACTAATTTTGGTATTTTATCTCTTTGTAGGTGTTTTTGGAGAAATAGGCTTTTGCGGCGAAATTGGCTCGAAAAGTTGTTGAAGGCACCTGGGAGGGCATTTGCTTTTCGGACTCTCATCTTGGATAAGGGGTAACCCATTTCCAGGCAGCTGCTAAGCACAGGCCGGGATTGGATAAGGGGAGGTCATCCCCTTCGTTTAAATTTCATTTTCGGCGGGAAAATATTTTTCACACTGCGCACGAAGAACAGAATATCCAAAACTTGGCAGAGAAAAAAAAATTATTTTTGGGGAAGAAAAAGAGATTTTGATCGAGTTAAACCGACCTGTGAGGTATATATAAGCTCTAGAGAGGCCAAGGAAGGGTTATGAACACTTTTAGGGGAAGTTTAGAGCACTAGAGAAGCGAAGAAAATCAGGTACAGAAACTCTGCTGCTGCTGCTGAAGAAGAAGAAGAAGACGAAGAACATAAGACCCACAGAGTCAGTCGAAGAAGCGGACTTATTTTCAGTGACAACGAGTTATGATCGCTCCTGTCTGCAGTCACCGAAGCCTTTCAGCAACGATTCAGTCTTCTGTATTAGACTTTCAGCGACTACAGTATACCCTTTTCTCCCTTTTAATCAATTTTTGAGCCATAAACATGTATTTTGAGAACATGATTAATATGAGAAGCTAAACTCCATTGCTGAGGCGATAGAGGAAGCTATTTTTCCAACAAAAAGTGGTATATTCTATTTTATTTATTTTATTGCAATTATTTTATGATTATTTTCCTTGATTGAAAATTGTTTGAGTGATTTTTATTGAGCAATTGTTATTTCTTTTGATAGAGCATTCTTGGACCTAGGTTTTTGATGCTCTATACTTTGGATTTACACTTGTTATTTTGAAAATCTACATGTTGCAATAGTTAGAATCAAATTTAACTCAAAAATTGAATAAATATAAATATTGGATTAAATCACTTTGAACTTGGAAAATAGTGGAATCTCAGCCTCAGTGTTCTTTTAATATTGATATCAACTTGTCAATGTTTGCTATAATTATTAGTGATTTTTCTATTTTAGTTTTGAATTAAAGTCTAAAATATCCTTCACAAGTTCGAGAATCGAATCTTATTACCACTATTTCTACAACAAAATTAAAACATATCAGTGGGGATACTTGATTTTCTCAACATCACCAAAAGGAATATATGGATTCAATTCCAGGTTGTAAGTTTCAGACGTTTTTCCTCTTGATTTCCTCTTTCCAATATTTTCAAGTTTTGAAGATATATGGAAAACCCTAGTTTCGGTTTTGAACAATCTCTTCCAGGATGTTTGTAAAAAAAAACACAAGATAATATTCTTTTATAGAGAGTGAAGATATCAATTTTCGGAAAGAACTAGTTTTAGGAAATCCTTTAAAAAACGGAAACCATATTTTGTGGGGAAACAAATCCAATTTTGTAACTAGGTCTTTCTTTTGGAAAACCGATTTTTCTTGGACCGGATCTATATTACGGATTAATTCTATATTTATGTCCAATTATGTTAACTCTATAATTACCAGAACTTGATAATTTTTGAAATTCACTCAAGAATTTTCCAATACAGTATACAATAACACATTTGAACATACCAAGATATTAAAAAAAAAAAATCTTTAGAATCACAAATCCAGTAATACTTTAAAAAATCACTTTCTTCATTAAAACAGTTGTGGGGTGTATGAAGCAATCCATTGTTAATAGAATTATTAACTGAAAAATCATCCTTTGTATAATCACAAAGATTCCAAAATCGCATCCTAATTAGCGATACATTAACAGTCTTAGATCTGAAAATCTACATATATATATTTGGGTAACAAATCCAAAATATATTTAAGATCCCAGATTTTTCAAAAACAAAATATTCATAGTTCATATTTAGAAAAATCTCATGTGGAATCTTACGCATTTTCAGGATAAATAATGTCACATAACAAACTGTATCATTGTTACTAAACTTGTTAGTATCCAACACCATGAGATACAATTCTATGATAACCAATGGATTATATGAGTCAACAAATACATTCATAGACATAATCCCAATTCCTAACAAATTTAGAAACAAGAGTATCATATACTTCATTCGTGTGTTCCACCACGAGTCTTTGAAGTAGTCAAATCCTGCTACTACATTAACTGGATCAACCATTAGATTCAATTTTTATAGGTTGGATCGCACCAAATACATATTTTTAGATCTTTTCGTGTTTGCCTGCTCTGATACCAATTGAAAAGACGAGGGTACCCAAATACACCACAATCTTTTTGTTTCAACTTATAAGTCCTCTACCGAATATAATCGTCTATGGACAGAGTCTAGACAATACGACGATTCGGTTCAAACTTCGTGTGATTGTCTATGGATACGAGATCGAGACAATACGACAACGCGATAACATGTGTGATTGACTATGGATACAAGATTGAGACAATACAACAACGAAGTATGTTACTTGATAATATGTTTGGTATTAACCAAACTCTATAGGATCACTATCATGTAATGCAGACTTAACGTATACGTGTATTTTACTTTATTATAATAAACAATTATAATGCGGAAATCAAAGTAAAAGACACAACAAGATTTTGTTAATGAGGAAACCGCAAATGCAGAAAAACCCCGAGACCTAGTCCAGTTTTGAATACTTTCAGAATTAAGACGCTATACAAAATCTAAACCAACTTCGTATAGTTGAGACCAAGCAGACTACCCCTAGCTACTTAGTTCCCTCAGTATCCCCGCGCCTTTGAATTCTAGGGTCACGCACGTGAATAACAAGTCCTTTTGATCGTATTCTAAAGAACAAAGAAAGAATCTGTTTGGTAACCACTCTAATCAATCTTTGCTATAAGATATAGATGATTCATTGACAAAGGCTCTTCCGTTTAATCTAATAAACTCCTTTGTCTGGTTAGATTAATCTAACTTTAACTACCGAAATCGTCAAGTATAGATTCGCACTCAATCAAAATAAATCTCAAAGAGAAATATTGAGAATGTCGATCTCATGCAACTAATCAATCGAATAAATCCGATTCTAGTTGGATCCCAGCCGATCAAGGTTTGTGCACACAATTCACAAGATACGAAAAACAATAAGAAATCTTTTTCGTCTTCAAATCTTATTTAATCTTCAATAATCTGCAGAACACCACTTGAATCTCTTGTGATCAATCATGCACTGAACGGAGTCTGTTAACAATGGATTATCACAAGATGTCTTTAGATCTAACAACAAATCTAAAGATCCCGTCGATACTTCGATCTAGTTTGAGTGAATCTTATATCAGAAGAGAAGATTCTCAAGCATATACAAACTAGTTGCAATCAAAGTTTCAACAACCGTTAGTCAATCAAATCAATCGAAAACTAAGCACTGCAATTATCTAGTTTCCCACCAACGGTACTAGTAGAGCTTCTTGATCCCACGGAAGTCTTTAAACGAGCGGTCGTAAGAGATTTCACCTAATTAGGATGCTTTCCCCTCTGAATAGACTGCTCCACCAAAAATAACAAAAAATTAAGTTTCCCTGGCTCATAGGATAGTTTGCTAGAAATGCAAACTTAGGTATTTATAGACGAAGGATGTTTGGACACCAAGGAATTTCCAAAACCGAAAATATTCTCAAGATATGCAATGAATGAAAAAATTCGGTAGTCCTAATTCCAATAAATTCTTGTCCAATATTTTCGAAATCTCTCAATAGAAAACCTCCAATTAGTAAATGCACATTACTAATTTTTATTCTCTAGAGATATGCATTAATTGCTGGTAATTAAAGCATATAAAACCAAAAATATTCTTAATTTATTTCGGCACATGATCACCTTGAGTACTAAGGAATATCTTTGAACAATAAATGATAAGAGTTATTGTTCGTGTTTAAAGTATGTTGACATATTTTCACTGCAAATCCTTATTTCATATTTACATGCATTTGCATTCTTGGAATCGGTTATACCACACTTCCAAACAAGTTTAGAATTAGTTCACCTATTTTCCAAGACTATTATGTGATTGATCAAATACTAAATCACATACATGGGTTCAGTTTTTCTACCAATCACTAGGATGGGTTATACCCAAATATGGAAACACTTGTGATCGGTCACATCAGTCACTAGGATCGTTTACAATAGTCACAAGGATCGGTTCCATCTACACATGGTATTACTTGTGATCGGTCACACCAGTTACCAGGACCGGTTACACCAATTACAAGGATCGGTTACACATACTCATGATCGGTCATACCAATTATTAGGATCGGTCACACCCATTACAAGGATCTATCATACCATCACATGGTGATTACTTAGGATTGGTTACACCAATTAATAAAAACTAGTCATACGAAATCATAAGTCAGGCATTGTGATTAGTTATGCCAATATACATAACATAAGTTAAGATCGGTTATACGATCTCACACATATTGGTCATCCAAAGATTTGCAATGAATAGCCGGACCAATAAGCCTAATGATTTCCCTTTCGATTCACGAAAACAAGTTCATGAAGTAAAATATTGTTTCCTAGGATAAAATATTCACCATAACCCATTCACATAATCATAACAATATATACAAGATTATGTTGATGTCATATCTACGAAGTTCAAAAGATAAGCGTTATACTTCGTAGTCTAATTCCCTAATACTATGATCATACTATTATGATCATGTCACATCGCTAGAGTATTATACAATATGTAAAGTATATACAGCTTCGTAGTTATGTTTTCAATATAGCACGACTTGAAAGATACGTTAGAAATGAAACAATTCAAGTCAATATTACTAACCTCAAGTTGAAGGATGATGTCGTCATTGTAGTTCGCTACTTTTTCACATTCTTCAGGTCTCCTGAGTAATACTTGTATGTCTCAACATTCCTATACTTTTTAGTTTAAACTAAACGAAGTTGACTCTAGTATTTAATCAAGCGACTCTAGATGAGGTTTGATACTAAAATATGACAACCAAACTTGACATACCAATGCTTGGTGAGTTCAACCTAGCTATGCTCTAACACTCCCATCAACTGGGATCAGGTGAACATCCATTTCCTAAGTAGTAGAAACCAGCACCTTCAACAGTACAATTAAAAATTACCAACTCCACCCACTTTATTTTTTTTAATCGGACGACGACTGAAGGGAGGGGTCCATAAGGGATGAAAAAAATGTGTGTTTAAACGTCACAAATTCTATGCAAAAAAAGGAATAAGAAGTCAAATTTCTTGAATTTTTGAAAAAGATTGACAAGTTTCATAAAATTAATCATTCAATTCGATCAAACACAATCAAACCAACAGATTTCCAGCTCAAACTTCTTACAAAGATTCATTGGATCATTTGATTGATTCAGACTCTAAACGAAAAACAGAGTTCTTCAACTGTCCGGTTAAGAAGAGAAAGTTCTTTACAGATTCTGACCATGATACAACAATTCAACCCATGTCCAATTTTTGAATACAGTGGTGGTTGTTGTTAGTTGATTAAGGAGTGTTTAGAGTTTCTGAGTAAATAGGATTATTCGTTTTGTTTGGAACTCGAATTTACAGGCTAAAGATTTGTAGGGAAAGACTATATAAGATGCAAAACGAACAACAAAGTGAGTGATTCATTACCAGTTTCACACCTGCAAGGTGTTCGACAAAAAGCCCCCAAAATAACAGTAGTGAGCAACATCTACCTTGCAATATCAGTTCCAGTTGTTTTTGTAATAGATTCATTCAACTTTGCTCTTTGAACAATGAAATTATATGTTTCCCTTACTTGGGTTTTTTGTTGGGAAAAGTCGTATTGTCATGTCAATGTCACTTGATGATGTAAGGAAATTATTGGGGTTTTGGTATTAAAATTTATAGTTTGGATGTTGCTTTAGAAGGATATGTGGTTGTACTTGGTAAACCAAATGTTGGGAAGAGTACACTTTCGAACCAGATGGTTGGTCAAAAACTCTCAATTGTAACAGATAAACCTCGAACTACTAGACAAACTCTCTCTTCTTTCTTACTGACCATAAATAATGAACTTGTCTTCTTGTTGGTGATTCCTTATTACTCTTCTGAATAGGTAATGTTTTGTTTCCTGCCTATGAAAGGCATTATTTGACATTCTCAAAGACCTAAACAGTTGTAGGGTGGTATAACTATTGGGTTGTAACTTAAAAGTCTTAAATGTTTCTTTTACTAGCTGCAGGTTTATATCAAACAAGTGTTTTGCAGCAATTGTCTTTAGTGGCATCCAGTGGCGGAGCCAGGGGTTGGATAACCCTGGCTCTAGCCCCTCCACCCCACCAAAAAAAATGTCCATAATCACAAAATCACCTTTCATCTTATCCTGTAATTAGTGATTAGTCCACCAAAGTTCAGATTTTGTCCCCCTATAATTCTGTAAAAATTTTTTTATCCCCCCTTCATAGGGTTTTTTGGCTCCTCAGTGGTGGCATCTTATGTAGAAGACTATCAACTTATTAGATTGTACGAATGGGGTATAACATTTTGCTCTAGTCAAGAGATGGGTCTATGGGTTACTAACTCAGGTATGTTATGTATGTGCAAGAGTTTTTTTTATCACATCCAAAATTCCTGAATGCAGGAAAGTTCAAAAGATTGATGTCTCCATTTCATTACACTTAGATTATTGACTTTCTTTTTAGCATGGATGTTGGATGAGTGTTTTGAAAATTAAAACATTTTGAAGTCTATTTGATAAATGAAATGTCTTTAAAAATTCTAAGATGCGGCTAAAAAGATTAGAAATTCTCAGATGTGGCTAAAAAGATTAGTTATTTTTATTTTGTCGCATTTTTGTTTCTTCGTCGGCCCCCATCGTGCGCAGTCATCTAGTTATTATTGACCGACTATTAAGGAGGACTTCTATGTGATGAGAAATGTAGTCCTACCAGACACAATTTGTGTCACGCACTTTTTATCTTCAATTTAATTCCATAGAAAATTAAGATTAATTCTGAGATAATCTAACAAATTGGTTAGCAATTTCCATCAAGTACAATCAAGCGAACTTTTTTGAAGTTCAAAATTCTTAAAAGAAAACATTAAATTGATCGGATGATTTGGACTGCAATAGAAAAAAATTCTTCGTTTACTGAGCTCTTCAGTTATCTGTCGGGTAGAGAAGATGACGAAGTATCAGTTCGGGTTTCTGGATCTGAAACCAAATATTCGACCCGTTCATATGAAAGGGAATTTTGAATGATAGAAGATTCATAACTTAATAGTTTTCTTTCCTTTTTAAAGCTTATTTAATCCGACCACTAATGTTTGAATTTGAATTTTGATATATCAGTACATAATGCTAAGTGCAGTTGCTAGACAGGCGAAATTTGATCTTTCTAGCATCTTGCGTACCTTGGAGGCGCCCCCCAATTACAAGGGATGTAGGATCTTGGGACACTGTAAAAAATGCATTTCAAAACTGGTAGGATGTGCCTATACACATTTTTTGTAGCGGTATAAACCCGAAAACCGGAGTTTGTGCAAAGATTCCAATTCCACATTTCCTATATGGACTTAACTTCCAACTTGGGTGGTCTTATAACTTTGTAAGAGTTTAAGGGAGTGGTATAGCAAATGTTTCTAGGTCGGCCCCAATACCGGGCGGTCATCTAGTATTTTTTTTTTTTTTAAATCACTCTACCTTTCAAGACTTCGATAAATCATGAAATCTGTAAAATTCAATGGCTATCTGTAAAATTTATTCACAAGTAAATAAACCTAATATGATCACAAAATACAATCCCTTTTCGAGTTACAGATCAGCAATCATCTTTTTTGAGAATAAGAAGTAATTTAGACAATTAATCAAGCAATTACCATGCAATCACATTCAAATGCATTATCAATCAAGAACAACATGTGCGTAATAATACTGATTTAGGCGATTTATTAAACAAACACCGTTCCTATATAAAGTTCTTAATTAATCAAGTAAGATTTCTATATACCCTGGATATACAAATACCCCAGTAAGGTAGAAAAACAAATTGAACATTTAAATAAATCAGAACATAATATTAATGCTTAATTAAAAATGAGATATAATTTATGTTAAGCCAGTGTGCCAAAATGTAAGCAAAGTGTTTGTTGTTAGTTAGTCTTGCTTTTCACCTTACAATTACTAGCTGTTACAGGCTATAATTCATCTCAGCTGTCATTCAAGGCTAGTCTTGACTATTTCCTTTTTCTGTTTTTGTATAAATAAGTCTCCGATCTTCTCAGTTTGTTATAGAGAAAGATTATAGCATTTGTCCACCGTCTTTCTGCATCTAACATTGTATCAAAAGTTTATTTCTCAAGATGAATACATTAAGATTTTCTGCTTCAAATCCATTAAAACTTATTATTTCTCCTGCTGCAAAACTTAATTCTACCAATTTCATTCTCTGCAGGTCTCAAATCGTTCCATTGTTGCGAAGTTTTGAACTATACAAGTATGTAGATGGATCTTCGCCTGCGCCACCTGAATTTGTCAGAGATCTAACAATTCAAGCTCTGATCGAAAATCCAGATTATCTGCAATGGGTTCTTCAAGATCAACTTCTTCTTTCTTGGCTCATTTCATGCATGTTTATCCGATGAAACTCATTTATTCGTTCTTGGTAGTACATCTTCTTTGAATGCTTGGAAAACCTTGGAGAATAACTACAATTCCTCAGTCAAATCTCAGCTTATGCAACTCAAGAATGATTTACAGCATCTGTGCAAAGGGAATGAATCGATGCAAGTCTATTTTAGTCGTGCTAAATCAATTGCTCACCAACTTGCTCAAGTAAGTCGTCTTATTCTTGATGAAGATCTTGTTTTTCACATCTTAAATGGCTTACCTTCAAAATTCATTGATTTCCATAATGCAATTGATACTCAACATCTTAAAAGTGTAGAATCAATTACCTTTAATGATCTTCTCAGTCTACTATTAAGTGAAGAACATCAAATTGTTAAATCTCCACCTGATATTCCAACTGCATCAGCTAATATTGTTCAAAACAACACAACTTCACCAGATCTATCAGGTTCATCCTTAAAAGATGAGGGTACCCAAATACACCACAATCTTTTTGATTCAACTTATAAGTCCTCTACCGAATGTAATCATCTATGGACTGAGTCGAGACAATACGACAATTCAGTTCACACTTCGTGTGATTGTCTATGGATAAGATAACTTGTGTGATTTACTATGGTTATAAGATCGAGACAATGCTACAACAAAGTGTGTTACTTGATAATAGGTTTGGTAATAACTAAACTTTATAGGATCACTATCAAGTAAATGCGGAGTTAACGTACATGGGTATTTTAATTTGTTATAATAAACAATTATAGTGCGGAAATCAAAGTAAAAGAAACAACAAGATTTTGTCAACGAGGAAGCCGCAAATGCAGAAAACCCCCGGGACCTAGTCCAGTTTGAATACTCTCAGAATTAAGCCGTTATACAAAATCCAATACCAACTTCGTATAGTTGAGACCAAGCAGACTACCCCTAGCTACTTAGTGTTCTCTGTATCCCTGCGCCTTCGACTTCTAGAGTCACGCACGTGAATAGCAAGTCCTTTGGATCGTATTCCAAACAGCATAAGAAGAATCTGTTTGGTAACCACTCTAATCAATCTTGCTAAAAGATTTAGATGAGTCGTTGACAAGGGCTCTCCTGTTTAATCATAAAACTCCTTTGTCTGGTTAGATCAATCTAACTTTAACTACCAAAATAGAAAAGTATAGATTCCCACTCAATCAAAATATATCTCAAAGAGATATATAGAGAATGTCGATCTCACACAACTAATCAATCAAATAAATCCGAGTCTAGTTGTATCCCAGCCGATCAAGGTTTTTGCACACAGTTCACAAGATACGAAAACCAATAAGAAATCTTTTTCGTCTTCAAATATTCATTAATCTTCAATACCCTGCATACACACACAGAACGGAGTCTGTTAACAATGGAATATCATAAGATGTCTTTAGATCTAACAACAGTTCTAAAGATCATGTCGATACTTCGATCTAGTTTGAGTGAATCTTATATCAGAAGAGAAGATTCTCAAGCATAAACAAACTAGGTGCAATCAATGTTTCAACAACCGTTAGTCAATCAAATCAATAAAAAACTAATAACATTGTTGTTATCTAGTTTCCCACCAACGGTACTCGTAGAGCTTCTTGATCCCGCAGAAGTCTTTAAACGAGCGGTCGTAAGAGATTTCACATAATTAGGATACTTTCTTCTCCGAATAGACGGCTCCACCAGAAACAACAAGAAATGAAGTTTGCCCGGCTCTTAGGATAGTTTGCTAGAAATGCAAACTTAGGTATTTATACACCAAGGATGTTTGGACACCAAGGAATTTCAAAAACCGAAAGTATTTTCAAGATATGCAATGAATGGAAAAATTCGGTTTTCGTAATTCTAATAAATGCTTGTCCAATATATCCGAAATCTCTCAATAGAAAATCTCCAATTATTAAATGCACATTACTAATTTTTATTCTATAGAGATAAGCATTAATTGCTGGTAATTAAAGCATATAAAACCAAAAACCTTAATTAAAAGATTCTTAATTTATTTCGGCACAGCTTAAGTACTAAGGAATATCTTTGAACAATAAATGATAAGGGTTACTGTTCATGTTCAAAGTATGTTGACATCTTTTCACTGCAAATCATTATTTCATATTTACATGGATTTGTGATTAATGCATAATTCATATGATTTTAGTGTCCATTCCATACTTGTTTTAGCTATTATTCTTGCATGTATTCGTATTATTACTCTCATTTTCTCTTATTGGTATCTAATAGGAGAATCATCCAAAAAGGATCTAAAAAGTGCTGAAAGGAGCTAAGAAGAGAAGTATTCCAAGTATCCAAGTGCCCAAGTCTAAGAGAAGTGGAAGAAGTGCAACGAAAAGGAGCAAAACGCTCAAAATCATGAAACGGGCCAAAGACCGAGATTAACTCATTCAAATTAAGAATTTCTCATCACCATCTTGAAGAGAATTGAAATAGGAAAAGAATGCAAAAATAATGAGGTCATTCTAAGTTCGGACGAAGAAGTTACGGCCAAAACAAGCTTTTGATCGAATACCAAAGACTTTACGGGTACGCATACTTAGTTCCGTGAATATCTGCTGGACTTTGTAGTACGCGTATGGGTATGCATACTTAGTTCCCTTAAATTTAATTATGCATACGGGTATGCATACCATGGAAGGCTAAAACTCACGGTTAGGGTCTTTATTTCGTATTTTCGGGTCGGGTTCTTGAACCGAACTAGATACTTGATGGCCAAGCATTGTAAACCTATATAAATAGGTATTATTCCTTCCAAAGAATATATATCGATCAATCTCATATCACAAGATAGGGTTTATTTTAATTCAAAACCTAGGGTTTACCCCTTTAGGGGGAAACCACCATTATTCATCTTCTTTGTAATATGAATAGCTAAATCCTTTGTTGATTAAGGATGAATTCAATGTTCTAAGCATGAAGCTTTATTAATAATACAAGTCTATTTGAGGTTTTAATCATCATCGTTTGTTTTCATTATATCTAGGGTTTATGATTGATTTGGGAGCGCAACTAGATTAGTCTATCGATCATTCTATTGCTAGTAGAGAGTTGAACGATCCGTAATTGTCGTGCATTTCCTACACAAGTAGAAAACATGAGACCTTGCAGAGGGATTCTGTAAAGAAATCGTGTGTGGAAACAACACCAGTAAGTGAACCGAGCGTACTGAGTTTAACTGCTGGATTCAAACCTAAATTCACAAACCCTAAAGCGTTCGATCGAGTTACACCTTGTAAGCGTACCTCAAGGCAGCTCAGTTGGATAGAATCCGATGACTAAGCATACCTGTTATCCGGTGATACAAGGAGTTTTGTGGATAGCTAAGCGTACCTGCTATTCTACGGTTGGTGATGAATGGTTCTGACGGAAGATAGATAAGTATTCTAATCCCGTTAATGCTTGGTAACGGCGAAGGATTCCTTAATCATCTCTTTTCTTTATTATTGTCGTTTTATTTATCTTACAACCAAACCCCCCTTTTGCTATTTACTTTATTTTGCTAATACAAATAACCTATCAATTACATAGCTCTCTATGGGAATGATCTCTTACTACCGCTATATTACCAGTTAATTAGTGGGAAATATATTTATTAATTTGTTGCATTAACGACACGCATCAATTTGCATTCTTCGAATCGGTTATACCACACTTCCAAACAAGTTTAGAATTGGTTCACCTGTTTTCCAAGACTACTATGTGATTGATTAAATACCAAATCACATACATAGGTTCAATCGGTTCTACCAATCACTAGGATCGGTTATACATAATTATGGAAACACTTGTGATCGGTCACACCAGTCACTAGGTTTGGTTACACCAGTTACAAGGATCAGTTCCATCTACACGTGGTATTACTTGTGATCGGTCACACCAGTTACCAGGACCGGTTACACCAATTACAAGTATCGTTCATACACACAACCATGATCGGTTACACTAATTACTAGGATCGGCCACACCAATTACAAGGATCGATCATACCATAACATGGTGATTACTTAGGATTGGTTACACCAATTAAAAAAAACCAGTCATACAAAATCATAAGTTAGACATTGTGATTAGTTATACCAAGATACATAACCTAAGTTAAGATTGGTTATACCATCTCACACATATTGGTCATCCAAAAATTTACAATGAATAGCCGGACCAATAAGCCTAATATTAGAGCACTTCTCGGTCAAACTCGCAAGCGTTGCTATCTCAAGCTTTTTTGTCAAGTTTAGTTGGCAAAACTATAAGTCTTGATTTCTAGTCTACTTATAGCTATGTCTCGGTTAAGGATAGAATGTGTAGTTGATCTTTAGACTTCACGGACTTCATCGATTGAAGACGAAGAACTACTAAGGGGAGATTTGAAACTTCATCAGCAAAAGGTATGTGGAGACTTGAACTCATCTATCACTCAGAAGTCTATTTCTATTCCATCTCCTATTAAGACAAAATTCGTATAGCTATACAGATTTATATTATACACATTTGATATTTCGAGCTGAGTTTAACTCGCTTACATATTTCTCGAAATATGTGTTGGTAAGCTTTCACTTTAACCAAGTTCATCTTATATTCTTGACGAAAGTCAAAAGATGATCATGTAAAAATCGCCTGGTAACATCTTACATGATTTGTGTGAGACAGTCATTTGATGTAGACTCGGAATATTTCGTATTGATCACTTGAAAATTGCTTTGAAGATAATAGTTTGTGTGAGACAGTTATTCCCGTCTTCCAAGAATGTTTCAATGATTAAAATGGAGTTTGGAACAATTAACATTTGATTGGATATAACACAGTATGCATACTTGTATGCTAACTGTTGCAAGTTATTCCAAGTCCGGGAACCATAGTATGCATACCCGTATGCGTACTGGTTTGATAGTTGAAGTCCGGGAACTTAGTATGCATACCCTTATGCGTACCGACGTGACAGTTCAAGTCTGGGAATTCAACTGAGTTTGGTTGTACGACAGTATGCATACCCGTTCGCATACTGGCGAACCCAGACCAAGTCCGGCTACTTAAGTATGCGTACCCATTTGCATACTTGAGTAGGTTATGTTCTAAAATCAGTTTGTTCATGAACTAATACATTTAATAAGGAATGCAATCTTTTGCAAACCGTGGATATAATGTTCATGAATTGATTCGAGTGAATCAAAATCGATTTTTCTTCGATTGTGTCTTGTATACTTCTATGAGAATATAAACAATTGAACAACTCTAGAACTAGTTTCATTTGAGTCATTTGAACTAGTTGTGATTGAGATGAACAAGGTTTATATGAAAGTGTTAATATGGCTAACTTCGGTTAACTATTGTTGTGCCAACAAGTTGTACACGTTTAGGTATGGTTACCCATATCTAAATGAAGTCACTTTTCATTGTATGTAATAAGCTAAGTTCGATCTAACGGTTAAAAGATATTAGCTTGAATCTAATCAGGTTTTCATCTAACGTTGAATATTGAATGCTTTGTTACCAATGTAGCATTGATTGCAAACCCTGATTTGAAGACTATATAAGGGAGAACTCTAGAAACTGGGAAACCTATTCCCCACACCTCCTGTGTGATACTAGTTGCGACTAGAGTCGATTCTCCTTTAACCTAGGTTTTTCTAAAACCATTATAGGTTAACGACTTAAAGACTTCATTGGGATTCTGAAGCCAGACCTAACTATTTTCTATGTAGTTGTGTGTTCTGATCTTATTTTGTTCTATCGTACTAAGTATTATCTTCTCTAAGATTTGCTCGAGATTCAATCTCCGATAGGTAAGATAAAAAGTATTCACAAACATCTTCATCTCATCGTTTGTGATTCTACAATATCTTGTTTCACTACCATACGATTAAGATTATTGTGAGGTGATTGATATTACTAGGCTTTTCTTCGGGAATATAAGTATGGTGTATCAATTGGTTCATGTTCACCTTGATTTATCAAAAGACGGAACAAAAACTCATAGGTATTTCTGTGGGAGACAGATTTATCTATTCAATAGACTTTTCTGTGTGAGACAGATTTTTTTTATCAAGTCTTCGACTTTGGGTCGTAGCAACTCTTAGTTGTGGGTGAGATCAGCTAAGGGAATCAAGTGTGTATAGTCCTGCTAGGATTCAGAGGCGTAAGGAGCGTGACTGTACCTTAATCAGTGTGAGATTGTTTAGGGCTCAACTGCATTCCAGTCCGAAGTTAACTTGTAGTAGACTAGAGTCTGTAGCGGCTTAATATAGTATGGTGTTCAAATATAGACTAGGTCCCAGGTTTTTCTGCATTTGCGTTTTCCTCGTTAACAAAATTTATAGTGTCTTTGTTATTTCTTTTCCGCATTATATTTTATATAATTTAAATATCATAGGATGTGCGTAGTTTAATCAATTAGATAATCCAACCTTTGGTTTTTGATATAAATTGATTGACACTTGAACATTGGTCTTTGGTACCGTTCAAGTTGTTTCTCATAATAATCAGGCTCGCGGATTTCTATCTGTTTGATTTGCTGATTACATTGAGAAACAAAGATATAACTCTTGGATATATTTTCCTTGATTGAGTCTGACTGTTTGGTTGATTCTCTTGGAAATATATTGGAGTTAGTCCATACAGATTGCCGAACGAAATATTGGGTATGGTTGTTAGATCCCAGCTTTTTTAATTGGTATCAGAGCAGGCAAACACGTTTAAGACCTCATAAGTCTGCGTTTGTAGCAATCTGAATATATGGACTGTAAAGTCTCTATAAACGCTTCACCAGAATTAGATCTACTCAACTCCAAGTGTGTTCTAGAAACCATCGATGAGGTTGAGTGCTTTGATCTAGAAAAAATCATCAAAAATCTTTGTCGAGAAAAACAGCGATTGATAAGGAAAATTGATGGTCTTCGTTGTGAAATTTGTATCAAAAACTCTGATCTTCAAGAACGTTCTGAAGAGCTAGTTAATCTCCAGAAGAAGTTGGATGAACAAATCCGGATCAATTCTGATCTTGTTGCAGATATTGCAAATTAAAAGGATTTGAAGTCTATCAAAGTTCCTTCAATGGATATGAAAAACTCCTTTAATTCTTCTTTGAAGAATTGTCGAAAGTCGGGAGATAAGCGAAGTTTAGGCTTTGTGAAACCTGATACGACTCAGAACTTCTCAGATAAGTTTAAAGATGTTGGTTTATGTATGTTTTGTAGTTCTCATAATCATTTTCAACATACATGTACGTCTTTCAAGAAAAGTTTAAAGGTTGCTAGTAATCTTCACAAGAAAGTTGAACAACAGTTTTCTTTTCTCAGAAAGTGTACAAATCTAACAAGAAAACCCAATCGGGTTAATAGCATTAGTATGGGAGCTTTTGCTCTAAAATCAACATCACCTTTTCAGTGGTTCCTTGATAGTGGATGCAGCCGACACATGACTGGAGATCTTTCGTGGTTTGTGATTTCAAACGATTTTGAAGGAGGACCAGTAACATTCGAAGATGGGAGTTGTTGCTACATAAGCAAGAAAGGGATGATCAAACTACCCGGCGTTCCTGAAATCCATGATGTAGTATACGTTAAAGGTATGACTGCTAATCTTCTTTCTGTTAGTTAAATTTGTGACAAAGGACATAAAGTTATCTTCAATGCGAATGGATGTGACATTTTAGACAAAAATGGAAAAGTAATTTTTTAGGGAACTCAAAAAAATAACTGTTATCTCTTAGATACTCAGTTTATCAATTGTTGCAATTTGACTAAGGTGGAATCTACTCATCTTTGGCATGATCGTTTTGATCACATCAATTATCGCCTTCTAACTAAGATCATCAACAAAGAACTTGTTAAAGGTGTTACCAAAATCAATGCTAATATTGAGGGTGTCTGTGGTGCCTGTCAAAAGGGTAAACAAACAAAAGTTCCACATAAATCGTCTCGAGATATTCTCACTAAAACTCCACTTGATTTAATTCATATGGATCTCTTCGGGCCTATTCAACAACCTACTGTTGCTGGAAAGAAGTATGATTTAATTATGGTAGATGATCACACCAGATTCACTTGGGTGGCATTTTTAGCTCATAAGAATGAAACCCTTGGTGAATTCAAGATTATTGTTAATAGAATCCATAATGAACAAGGTCGCAAGCTAAAGAAAATTAGAAGCTACCGTGGAATTGAATTCAAGGACACTAAGGTGTTTGAATTTTGTGACAAACTGGGGATTATTCAACAGTACTCACCACCCATTACTCCACAAGCAAATGGAGTTGCAGAAAGGAAGAGTATGAACATTCATAAAATGGCGAGGGTAATGCTCCATAACAAAAACTTACCGTTAAAGTTTTGGGGAGAAGCTGTTTTTACGGCATGCTATTTGATCAACCGTGTCTACCTACGGTCAAAAACCCTAAATACTCCTTATAAGTTGTGGTATGGTAAGAAGCCTAACCTGCACTATCTCAGAGTGTTTGGAAGTAAGTGCTACATTCTGAAAGATCGAGAACAGAAAGGGAAATTTGATTCTAAAAGCGATGAAGGTATCTTTCTTGGCTATGCTTCTGATTGTCATGGTTTTCGAGTATTTAATCTCAGAACCCAAGTTATGATGGAATCTGCAAGTGTCATCATTGATGATCTGAGCAATTTTCGTCATGATAGCCCTCCCACTAAATTGCCTCCAACCGAGACAATTGAGATTTCAATGAAATTCCAGATTCAGTAGAAGTTGTTCCAACTGTTGCTGATCCTGACATTTCCAGTGATGAGGAGAAGAGTCTTAATCAGGCTAGTCCTGTTGAACAAGAACATGCCCTCCACGGCACCTATGGGTTCAAAGGAATCATGCTACCAACAGTATTATTGGAGGAAAGGATTCTACAGCTAAGACGAGAGGACAACTTCAAAATATTTGCAATTTTGGTTGTTATCTATCGCAAGTAGAACCGAGAAATATTGATGAAGCTCTTAGCGATCCCCTTTGGGTGAATGCAATGCATGAAGAGTTAAATCAATTTCAAAGACAAGATGTATGGGAACTCGTACCTTGTCCCCCCCAATATCAATATTGTTGGTACCAAATGGATATTCAAGAACAAGTCTGATGAATTTGGCACTATTATCAGAAACAAAGCCAGACTTGTCGCTCAGGGATATTCACAGATTGAAGGTATCGACTTTGACGAAACCTTTGCTCCTGTGGCACGCCTTGAGTCCATTCATTTGCTATTAGCCCATGCTTGTTTTCTTAAGGTTAAGCTGTTTCAAATGGACATAAAATCCGCGTTCCCAAACAGAAATTTAAAGGAAGAGGTCTATGTCACTCAACCTAAGGGATTTGAAAATCCTGAATTCCCAGACCATGTCCTTAAGATCAACAAGGCATTATATAAGTTAAAACAAGCACCTCGTGCCTGGTTCGAAAAACTAACTACTTCTCTTCTTAGGAAAGGTTTTTCGAGAGGTGGAGCTGATAAAACATTGTTTACCAAATGGAGTGGGAAATATGTTGTCATTGCTCAAGTTTATGTAGATGATATCATCTATGGATCAACATCTGAGAAACTTGCAAAAGATTTTCAAGTCTCTCTTGGTAAGGAGTTTGAGATGAGCAATGTTGGTGAATTAAAAAAATAATTAGGACTACATATTCAATAACATAAGGATGGAATTTACTTATCTCAAGAAAAATATGCTAAGGATCTTGTGACAAGGTTCGGTCTTGATAAGTCCACTCCAAAACTAACTCCTATGCCCACCACAGGAAAATTACATCGAGATGAGAAATGAGTAAATGTGGATCAAAAATTTATCGATCTATCATTGGAAGCCTTTTATATCTTACATCTACAAGACCTGATATTGCGTTTAATGTTGGTTGTTGTGCTAGATTTCAGACTAATCCAAAGGAATCTTATCTTGCATCTGCAAAAAGGATCATGCGATATATCCAACATACTATCGGGTATGGTCTATCTTATACTTTTGATACTAACACTGATCTTACTGCCTACTCAGATGCGGATTGGGAAGGATGTGTGGAAGACAAAAAGAGTACTTCAGGGGGATTTTACTATGTTGGGTTAAATATTGTGGCATGGCATAGTAAGAAACAAAACTCACAATCCATGTCTACTTGCGAAGATGAATACATTGCTGCAGGTTCATGTTGTACTCAACTTTTATGGATGAAACAAATGCTTGTTGATTATGGAATTGACACTCGTGTAATAAAGATCTTTTGTGACAACTCAAGTGCAATTCACATTACTGAGAATCCTGTTAAGCACTCAAGAACTAAGCACATTGACATAAGGTATCATTTTATTAGAGATCTCTATGAAAATGGTATTATTAACATGGAATTTGTGCCTCCCGAACAACAACTGGCTGATATTGTCACCAAATCTTTAGATACTGCAACGTTTCAAGAATTACGGCAGTCTATTGGTGTTGTTTTGGTTCTTAGTATTATAGCCTTCTGCCCGTGGACTTATCTCTATCTATTGGGAAATCAAGGCTTAGAACTCCAGAGTAGTGTTGTTTCAATTCCGCATTTGTTTTTACATAAATAAAGTTCTGTTAGGTATCAAAGTATATAAATAAATCCTTCTTTTCTTATGAAAGTAAGGTCGCTCTTGTTGTTCCTTTCGGGAATGACATTTATGGGGGAGAGTTCTTAATTGAACTTGTGCTTAATTGCCATATCTTTGTGAGGAGTGCGGCTGTGGAATATTGTAGGAGTTTTCTTGTGTCTTTATAAACTCCTTGATGAATACACTAAGTTTCGACTATGTGAAATCATCGAAACAAAGTTGAGATGTTCTATTTTAGTCATGAAGTATCTCTATGAGAATTTCATTATGATCCCACTAGTTTTCTTACCTTTGCCAATTTATATTTACAAAAAAGGGGAAGAATTATTGTGTAGTTCACACTACAAATACATATGGTTTACGGATCATTATGTAAGGTGGAGTGATTTTCATGTTAGATGAAGTATTGACTAAAGGGGAGTGATACATATTACCATAGTATTATTGTCAAAGTTGTGATACAATTAAACTTTGATGTTGTGTAATAATACTATGACACTGTATAACAATAATTGAGAACAATGGTTTTCTTATTGTTATGGCTACGGATCTTCAACAACTATAATGCTGAGTTGAACACGTTCAGAATCACTGGAGTACTTGGAAGTGATGAAGATTTCGAGTAATGTTGAAGAACCAAGTAAATCAAGCATTTGGATGAGAAGCTACAAAGTTTATTTATTTTGTAATCCATATGTATTGATAGTTTTGTCACTAAAATTGACAAAGGGGAGATTGTTAGAGCCTGCTCAGTCGAACTCGCAAGCGTTGCTATCTAAAGCTTGTTTGCCAACTTTAGTTGCCAAAACTATAATTCTTGATTTCTAGTCTACCTATAGATATGTCTCGGATTAGGATAGAATGTGTAGTTGAGATTTAGACTTCACGACGTTCATCGATTGAGGACGAAGAACTACTAAGGGGAGCTTGTGGAACTTTATCAACAAAAGGTATGTGGAGACTTGAACTCATCTATCACTCAGAAGTCTATTTCTATTCTATCTCCTATTGAGACAAAAGTCGTATAGCTATATAGACTTTATATTATACACATTTGATATTTCGAGTTGAGTTTAACTCGCTTACACGTTTCTCGAAATATGTGTTGGTAAGCTTTCGCTTTAACCAAGTTCATCTTATATTCTTTACAAAAGTTAAAAGATGATCATGTGAAAATCTCCTGGTAACATCTTACATGATTTGTGTGAGACAGTCATTTGATGTAGACTCGGAATGTTTCGTATTGAACTATTGATCACTTGAAAATTTCAATGAAGCTAATAGTTTGTGTGAGACAGCTATTCCCGTCTTCCAAGAATGTTTCAATGATTAACATGGAGTTTAGAACAATTAACCATTGATTGGATATAGCACAGTATGCGTACTTGTATGCTAACTGTTGCAAGTTGTTGCAAGTTATTTCAAGTCCGGGAACCATAGTATGCATACCCGTATGCGTACTGGTTTTATAGTTGAAGTCCGGGAACTTAGTATGCATACCCGTATGCGTACAGGCGTAACATTTCAAGTCCGGGAATTGAACTGAGTTTGGTTGTACGACAGTATGCATACCCGTTCGCATACTGGCGAACCCAAACAAAGTTCGGCTACTTAGGTATGCGTACCCATTTGCATACTTGAGTAGGTTATGTTCTAAAATCGGTTTGTTCATGAACTAATACATTTATAGAATAAGGAATGAAATCTTTTGCAAACCGTGGCTATAATGTTCATGAATTGTTTCGAGTAAATCAAAATCGATTTTTCTTCAATTGTGTGTTGTATACTTCTAAGAGAATATAAACAATTGAACAACTCTATAACTAGTTTAATTTGAGTCATTTGAACTAGTTGTGATTGAGATGAAAAAGGTTGATATGAAAGTGTTCATATGGCTAACTTCGGTTAACTATTATTGAGCCAACAAGATGTACACATTTAGGTACGGTTACCCATATCTAAATGAAGTCACTTTTCATTTGTGTGTAACAAGCTAAGTTCGATCTAACGGTTGAAAGATATTAGCTTGAATCTAATCAGGTTTTCATCTAACGGTGAATATTGAATGCTTTGTTACCAAGGTAGCATTGATTGCAAACCTTGATTTGAAGATTATATAAGGGAGAACTCTAGCAACTAGTAAACCTAATCCCCACACCTCCTGTGTGATACTAGTTGCGACTAGAGTCGATTCTCCTTTAACCTAGGTTTTTTTAAAACCATTATAGGTTAACGACTTAAAGACTTCATTGGGATTCTGAAGCAAGACCCAACTATTTTCTCTATAGTTGCGTGTTCTGATCTTACTTTATTATATCGTATTGAGTACTATCTTCTCTAAGATTTTCTTGAGATTCAATCTCTGATAGGTAAGATAAAAAGTAGTCACAAACATCTTTGTCTCATCGTTTGTGATTCCACAATATCTTGTTTCGCTACCATACGATTAAGATTATTGTGAGGTGATTGATATTACTAGGTTGTTTTTCGGGAATATAAGTTTGGTGTATCAATTGGTTCCTGTTCACCTTGATTTATCAAAAGACGGAACAAAAACTCGTAGGTATTTCTGTGGGAGACATATTTATCTATTCAATAGACTTTTCTGTATGAGACAGATTTGTATATCAAGTCTTCGACTTTGGTTCGTAGCAACTCTTAGTTGTGGGTGAGATCAGCTAAGGGAATCAAGTACGTAGAGTCCTGCTGGGATTCAGAGGCGTAAGGAACGCGACTGTACCTTAATAAGGGTGAGATTAGTTAGGGCTCAACTATATTCCAGTCCGAAGTTAACTTGTAGTAGGCTAGAGTCTGTAGCTGCTTAATACAGTATGGTGTTCAAATCAGGACTAGGTCCCGGGGTTTTTCTGCATTTGCGGTTTCCTCGTTAACAAAATTTCTTGTATCTGTGTTATTTCTTTTCCGCATTATATTTTTATATAATTGAAATATCACAGGTTGTGCGTAGTTCAATCAATTAGAGAATCCAACCTTTGGTTGTTGATATAAATTGATTGACACTTGAACATTGGTCTTTGGTACCGTTCAAGTTGTTTCTCATAATAATCCGGCTCGCGGATTTTTATCTGTTTGATTTGCTAATTACATTGAGAAACATAGATATAACTCTTGGATGTATTTTCCTCGATTGAGTCTGACTGTCTTGTTGATTCTCTTGGAAATATATTGGAGTTAGTCCATACAGATTGCCGAAATGAAATATTAGGTGTGGTTGTTAGACCCCCGCTTTTTCATCTAATGATTTCCCTTTCGATTCACAAAACAAGTTCATGAATGTACTTCTTTTAAACAAATGTAAAACATTTTTTCCTAGGATGAAATCTTCACCATAACCCATTCACATAATCATAACAATATATACAACACTATGTCGATGTCATATCTATGAAGTTCAAAAGATAAGCGTTATACTTCGTAGTGTAATTCCCTAATACTATGATCATACTATTATGATCATGTCACATCACTAGATTAGTATAGAATATGTACAGTATATACAGCTTCGCAGTTATGTTTTCAATATAGCACGACTTGAAAGATACGTTAGGAATGAAACAGTTCAAGTCAATATTACTAACCTCAAGTGGAAGGATGGTGTCGTCGTTTTAGTTCATTATTTCTTCATATTCTTTAGGTCTTCGGAGTAATACTTGTATGTCTCCACATTCCTAGACTTTCTAGTCTAACCTAAATGAGGTTGACTCTAGTATTTAATCAAGCGACTCTAGATGAGTTTTGATACTAAAATATGACAACCAAACTTGACATACCAACGCTTGGTGAGTTCAACCGAGCTATACTCTAACAATCTCCCCCTTTGTCAATTTTAGAAACAAAACTCTTATTACATATTGAGTTAAACGAAATACAAAATAACTCATTCTTCATACGCTTGATTCCAAGTTTCAGCAACACAATAACCTGCATATATTCAATCAATAAATGCCTTTGTTGACATTTGAATAACAAATGCTTTTAGTCCCCCTAAAGGTAAGCTAGGTAAATATTCAATCCGAACATCTTTGTTATTCCCCTTTTGTAGTAAGAATTATTACACAAAAATATGATATGTTTCTCCTCCTTAGTCAATGCTTTACTCTTTCGTTAGATATAATGTTTAAGCACAATTTTCCTTTCCTTAGTGATTAAAAATCACTTGTTTGCTCCATATATTTCTCCCCCTTTTTGTCATAAAATGACAAAGGTTCGAGCAAATAATGGACAAACCGAAAGGATCTTACAAATCTAAAAGACTTGTAAACAACCTATAAGAGTTAAGCACGAAGGTTTCACATACCACTTTAGATAACCATTGTTAAAACCGAAACTACAAAGTAATTTAGTTTTAATATGTTATCAAGGAAACAATTACGCGAAGCAATTTTCCTTGATAGTCTAACAAATTTACTAAGTAACTTAATTTCCATGTTAGACCGATTGACCACAAATTGGTTTACGGTCATAACACATACATAATCGGTTCATTCGACAAGACCAAAATAAAGATCATAATTAACTTTATTTCTCTCATCAGGCTCTAATTATTCATACAATAACTTAGGCTTTTCTTTTTAGACAAGAAAAACACTAGGTTAGTTGACTTGTTTTTCTTGTCAAGGCATTCGATTAGACTTGAATAACCGAATCCTCCAATTTGATAGGTCTAAAAAAGATCAGAATTAACTTAGTTTCTCTTATCCGGAATCAATGGGACTAAACAAATGATCCCGTATTTTGTTAAGACTTAAACAATACATACAAACTAACATAAATTGACTTGTAAAATTATTTTCTTAACCGGAAGCAATTGAAACAAACATACACATTATAGCACCGCAATTGCACCGAATTTCGTTAAGCAAAAACACTTGATACCCAAATTGACACAATTTTTCTTAACCGGAAACAATTGAATCACACACACATCCATACACAATATAATTGCACATATCAATTGTACCGAAATTTTGTTAAGCAAAAGCAAAATATATGCAATATAAACAAGATTTTCTTAAACAGGAAAATGATTAACTAACAAATCCGTTACCTCGATTTCCGCATCCACTCTCCCCAGAAAGATATATTATTAAGTGCAAGTTCGAATAAGAACTCTCCCCCAGTGTGTTGTCATCCTCTCGCAAGAACAAAAGAACAACAACAAAGGCAACCTTTACCAGAGAAAGGTTGAAACGGTTTTAACTAATGCGTGCCAATAACAAAAGTTGAAAACCCGAAACACATGTGTTATGCTAAACACAAATTATGAAAACACAAATTGATTCAACATACTGTGACTTTTCACATATGAGTTTCAATCGGAACACCTTATGATCCTTTGATAAAGCCTGCCAACATGGACTAGAAATTAATCCCGCTAAATCAAAAGCCACACAAATCATAAGGGTTACATTCATATGAGATCGGATATTAAGGTTAATAAAAACCGAAATCAGACATCTCATAAACCGAATACACATAGCAAAAATATAAACATTCATTCACAGGCTATGTAATCAGTAACTATCACACAAAAATCCTAAATTAATAATTTTATTCATAAATAATGATAGTTTTATTCAAAATAGACCTTATACAATACTTGAAGTAAATCAAAACATTGATGTCTATTTTTCTCTAAATAGAGACTGTATCGAAAATCAACTCTCTTCATGATGTTGAGGTCTCTTTCGCTTGATAGGAACAATTCTCCGAATTCCTTGAAGAGAACCTTGATTAAAGAATAATTCCTCAACCTTGAGCAAGTTAGGTTCTCCTACGTTTAATCTTCTTAGAAGTAATTCTTGTTGCTTGAAAAGATGAGCTTGAGAAAGTAGAGATTTTTCAAGAGAACGCTTCAACATCAAGACCTCTAATTTTATTTCTGCACAACTTTGTGCCATCTTGTGAAACTCCTTTTCATAATCGATCATAGAATATGAAAGATTATTATGATTGCAAGAGGTGGTTCCATTTACATTGAGGTTATAAAACCCGGAAGGATCACAGGCCATTTTTTCAGCATACCTTTTCGAAACCCTTGCAGAGAGCTTTGCATAGTAATCTGTATTATACATAATTCTTGTTCTAGAGGAATTGACAAGAATATTTTTTTCTTTTTTATTAAAGATTACCAAAACTTATATACCAATAGTTTTCCAAAAATTGGGTCACCGATTATGGAAATCAAATATTCTCCTTTAATATGGAAGAACCAAAATTTTTCAATATCAAAGTATTTAAGAAAGTGCCTTTCTTGTGAATATTTCCATCGATCTAGCAAGTTTCAATCTATTGTGCTATGTACACTGAACTCATTAAACAAAAGTTTGAGCACTTCATGAGTCAGCGTATGTAAACAAGATACTAAGTATCTAGTCGAGACAGACTATTCTCTTCAACAGTTGTAGAAAATCTTCTTTTATCTGTTCTCTTAGGAATCTTATTCCTCTTGTAAGACAGACCAAACTTATCATAAAAATGACTATTATCAAGATATGTAGGTATCACCTTATGTATTGATGAAATGGAGAATTTGTCATATTCCCTCTTGTTTGGTTCCACTCTCTTCTTTGGTACCCATTTCCAAGAGTTGCTGGTTTTTAGATCCTATTTCCTCTTGTGATGTACCATTCTTTGACATACCTTTTTAGAACTCTTGTGAGAACACTCTGATCTAAGAAAAACATAACTATCCATGATTTCTTTCGACAAAGGTCTCATGTTACATCCTTGTCTAGAAGTTGTTTTACCAGAGTTTGAACAAGGTGAATGTTGACAGTTTCTTACAACATGAACTTTAATTCCATACTAAAAACATCGTATGTGATGATGTTTATGATAATGTGAATGACTCTAAAGTGAGTAGTTCATCTTGGAATTACTAGAGGATACAAATGCTCTTTTAGAAGATGAAAAATTCTTTCGAGAGCCTTCGATGTCATTCTTCTTTCTTTTTGAGGAAAAGATCAAATCAAATTTTACGGATATATCCGGGAAGGATGTAACCAGCTGATTTTTTGACATCAAAGAATGCATTTCATCTCTTATCCTTTTGACACGTTCGGAAACTGTCTTTATCTCAGAATCATATGACATTTTTAAGGCATTGTATTTGTCTGCTGTTGTCTTTCTTAAGATCTCATTCCTCTTTTCCTAATCAATGCTTTTTCTTAGTTTCTCTTCTAAGGATTGGATCTTTGAAGAAGATGCGATCTTGAGAGAGTCTAAATCATCTTTCAGGGTAGTTAGATCAAGAATGAGTTGATTATTTTCAGCTTTCATATGACACAAGTCTTCTAGAAGCTTTTATTTTCCTCCTAGTGCAAGAGTGAGCTCGGTTTCACATGAGATAAATTGTTTGCTTAGTTCATTTGGCTGAGATGTTTTTATATTCACACAATCAATATCTTCTTTATCATTGTGAAGAGATTTTTCAGAATCTGAATCATTGATTGTAAATACAAGGCTTAACTTAACCTCTTCTTGAGAACATTCAGACATATTTTCAGAAGAGCAAGTAGAACTTGTGAAAGAAACTCATTTTCAACATTTGCTAAAATCAAATCCATAGTAAGACTTATCTATATCTTGTGATATGTTAGCTGAGTATGTTTTCGTTTTTACTTTTCTTCTTTGTAGACTTGTTAGAGCAATGCTAGGTCGAACTCGCATGCGTTGCTATCTCAAGCATGTTTGTCAATGTTAGTGATCAAAACCATAAGTCTTGATTTCTAGTCTACTTATAGATGTCTCGGACTAGGACATAGATTGTGTAGTTGAGCCTTAGACTTCACGGCGTTCATCATTTGAAGAAGAAGAACTACCAAGAAGAGCTTGTGGAACTTCATCAACAAAAGGTATGTGGAGACTGAAACTCATCTATCACTTGGAAAGTCTATTTCTACTCTATCTCCTATATTAAGACATAAGTCGTGTTACGATATAGTTTTCTATTATACATATTTGAGATTTCGAGCTGAGTTTAACTTGCTTACATATTTCTCGGAATATGTGTTGGCAAGCTTTCGCTTCGACCAAGTTCATCTTATATTCTTGACGCAAGTCAAAAGATGATCATGTGAAAATTGTCGAGTAACATCTTACATGGTTTGTGTGATACAATCATTTGGTGTAGACTTGGAATGTTTTGTTATGATTATTTAGATAACTTGAAAATTGCTTTGATGCTAATAGTGTGTGAAAACGGCTATTGTCATCCTCTAATAAAGTTTCAATGATTGAAATAAGAGTTTAGAACACTTAACCATTATTGGATATGACATGTTGTGTACTCTTGCACATATGTAATCCATGTCCGGGAACCATAGTGTGCGTTCCCGTACGCGTACCTATTGGCTTGAGAAATCCGGGAACCTAAGTATGCGCACCCGTTCGCGTACTGGCGTAAGGTTCATGTCCGAATATTTCTGCTGAGATTGGAAGTACGCATACCCGTTTGTGTACCGACGAAACCCAATCTTGGTCCGGGTATTTCAAGTATGCGTACCCGTTTGCATACTTGAAGGTTAAAGTTCTAAAATCGGTTGTGTACATGAACTTAAACATTTATATAATAAGGAATGCAATCTTAGCAAACCATGGCTATAATGTTCATGAATTGATTCAAGTGAATCAAACCGATTTTGCTTCAATTGTGTTCTTGTATACTTCTATGAGAATATAGCAATTGAACAACTCTTTAACTAGTTTCATTTGAGTCATTTGAACTAGTTATGGTTAAGATGAACAAGGTTGATATGAGAGTGTTCATATGGCTAACTTCGGTTAACTATTGTTGAGCCAACATGGTGTACACGTTTATGTACAGTTACATAAACCTAAATGAGGGTACATTTCATTTGTGTGTAACAAGCTAAGTTTGACCTAACGGTTGAAATATATTAGCTTGGTTAAATCAGGTTTTTCATCTAACGGTGAACATTGTATTCTTTGTTACCAAGGTAACTTAGATTGCAAACCCTAATTTGAAAACTATACAAAGGAGAACTTTAGCAACTGGGAAACCTAATCCCCACACTTCTGTGTGTTACTAGCAGCATAAGCTAGAGTCGATTCTCCTTTAACCTTAGGTTTCTCATGAGACCCCATAGGTTAACGACTTAAAGACTTCATTGGGATTTTGAAGCCAGACCCAACTGTTTTCTCTGTAGTTGCGTGATCTGATCTTGCTGTTTCTATCGTATGTGAGTGCAATCATAAGATTGGCTTGATATTTATATCTCCGATAAACAAGATAGAAAAGTAATCACAAACACCTTCGTCTCATCGTTTGTGATTCCACAATATCTTGGTTCGTTAATCGATTAAGATTATTGTGAGGTGATTGATAATACTAGGCTGTTATTCGGGAATATAAGACCGGTTTATCAATTGGTTCCTGTTCAATTTGATTTATCAAAAGATGGAACAAAACTCATAGGTATTTCTGTGGGAGACTTATCTATTCCAATAGAATTTTCTGTGTGAGACAGATTTGTTTATCAAGTCTTCGACTTTGGGTCGTAGCAACTCTTGGTTGATGGTGAGATCATCTAAGGGAATCAAGTGCGTAGTATCCTGCTGGGATCTGAGACGTTAGGAACGAAATTGTACCTTGAATTAGTGTGAGATTGATCAGGGTTCAACTACAGTCCAGTCCGAAGTTCATTGGTAGTAGGCTAGTGTCTGTAGCGGATTAATACAATGTGGTGTTTAAAGCTGGACTAGGTCCCGGGGTTTTTCTGCATTTGCGGTTTTCCTCGTTAACAAAATTATGGTGTCTGTGTTATTTATTTTTCACATTATATTTTGTTATATAATTGAAATATCACAGGTTGTGCGTTGTATCGATCAATTAGGAAATACAACCTTTGGTTGTTGTTTGAAATTGATTGATCCTTGAACAATTGTCTTTGGTACCGTTCAAGTTATTTCTCTTATATTCAATCGGGCTCGCAAATTTCTATTTGCTGATTGCAGATTGAATTAAGAGTTAGAGATATAAACTCTTGTATATACTTTTCTCTAGATTGAGTATGATTGTCTAGTTGATTCTCTAGAAAGTATATTGGAGTAAGTCCTCTCAGATTGCCAAACGAATTGTTGGGTGTGGTTGTTAGACCCCCGCATTTTCAAGACTCATATCTTATAGGTTGAATCGCACCAAACACAGATTGTAAGATCTTTTCGTGTTTTCCCGCTCTGATACCAATTGAAAAGACGAGGGTACCCAAATACACCACAATATTTTTGTTTCAACCAATAAGTCCTCTACCGAATGTGATCGTCTAAGGACCGAGTCGAGCCAATATGACAATTCGGTTCACACTTCGAGTGGTTGTCTATGGATACGAGATCGAGATCCAGATAATACAACAACAAGATAACTTGTGTGATTGACTATGGATACAATATCGAGACAATACTACAACAAAGTGTGTTACTTGATAATAGGTTCGGTAATAACCAAACTCTATAGGATCACTATCATTTAATGCGGAGTTAACGTATATGTGTATTTTACTTTATTATAATAAACAATTATAATACGGAAATCAAAGTAAAAGACACAACAAGATTTTGTTAACGAGGAAGCCGCAAATGAAGAAAACCCCCGGGGCCTAGTCCAGTTTGAATACTCTCAGAATTAAGCCGCTATACAAAATCCAATACCAACTTCGTATAGTTGAGACCAAGCAGGCTACCCCTAGCTACTTAGTTTCGTCAGTATCCATGCGCCTTCGAATTCTAGAGTCACACATGTGAATAGCAAGTCCTTTGGATCGTATTCCAAACAGCAAAGGAAGAATCTGTTTGGTAACCACTCTAATCAATCTTGCTAAAATATTTAGATGAGTTGTTGACAAGGGCACTTCCGTTTAATCTAATAAAATCCTTTGTCTGGTTAGATCAATCTAACTTTAACTACCGAAATAGTCAAGTATAGATTCCCACTCAATCAAAATATATCTCAAAGAGATATATAGAGAATGTCGATCTCATGCAACTAATCAATCGAATAAATCTTATTCTAGTTGTATCCCAGCCGATCAAGGTTTGTGCACACAATTCACAAGATGCGAAAACCAATAAGAAATCTTCTTCGTCTTTAAATCTTCAATAACCTGCACAACACCACTTGAATTTCTTGTGATCAATCACACACAGAACGGAGTCTGTTAACAATGGATTATCATAAGATGTCTTTAGATCTAACAACAGTTCTAAAGATCATGTCGATACTTCGATCTAGTTTGAGTGAATCTTATATCAAAAGAGAAGATTCTCAAGCATAAAGAAACTAGGTGCAATCAAAGTTTCAACAACCGTTAGTCAATCAAATCAATCAAAAACTAATAACACTGCTATTATCTAGTTTCCCACCAACGGTACTCGTAGAGCTTCTTGATCCCGCGGAAGTCTTTAAACGAGCGGTCGTAAGAGATTTCACCTAATTATGATACTTTCCTCTCCGAATAGACGGCTCCACCAGAAACAAGAAATGAAGTTTTCCCAGCTCTTAGGATAGTTTGCTAGAAATGCAAACTTAGGTATTTATACACCAAGGATATTTGGACACCAAGGAATTTCCAAAATCGAAAGTATTCTCAAGATATGTAATAAATGGCAAAATTCGGTTTCCCTAATTCCAATAAATGATTGTTTAATATTTTCGAAATCTCTCAATAGAAAATCTCTAATTAGTAAATGCACATTACTAACTTTTATTCTCTAGAGATATGCATTAATTGCTGGTAATTAAAGCATATAAAACCAAAAACCTTAATTAAAAGATTCTTAATTTATTTCGGCACGGGATCACCTTGAGTACTAAGGAATATGTTTGAACAATAAATGATAAGAGTTACTGCTCGTTTTCAAAGTATGTTGAAATCTTTTCACTGCAAATCCTAATTTCTAATTTACATGGATTTGCATTCTTGGAATCGGTTATACCACACTTCCAAACAAGTTTAGAATTGGTTCAACTGTTTTCCAAGACTACCATGTGATTGATCAAATACCAAATCACATACATGGGTTCAATCGGTTCTACCAATCACTAGGATCGGTTATACCTAATTATGGAAACACTTGTGATCAGTCACACCAGTCACTAGGAACGGTTACACCAGTTACAAGGATCGGTTCCATCTACACATGGTATTACTTATGATCGGTCATACCAGTTACCAGGACCGGTTACACCAATTACAAGGATCATTCAAACACACACTCATGATCGGTCACACCAATTACAAAGATCCATCATACCATCACATGGTGATTACTTAGGATCGGTTACACCAATTAACAAAAACCAGTCATACCAAATCATAAGACAGGAATTGTGATTAGTTATACCAAGATACATAACCTAAGTTAAGACTGGTTCTACCATCTCACACATATTAGTCATCCAAATATTTGCAATGAATAGCCGGACCAATAAGCCTAATGATTTCCCTTTCAATTCATGAAAAAAGTTCATGAATGTACTTTCTTTAAACAAATGTTAAACATTATTTTCTAGGATGAAATCTTCACCATAACACATTCAAATAATCATAACAATATATACAAGATTATGTCGATGTTATATCTACGAAGTTCAAAAGATAAGTGTTATACTTCGTAATCTAATTCCCTAATACTATTATCATACTATTATGATCATGTCACATCACTAGAGTAATATACAATATGTACAGTATATACAGCTTCGCATTTATGTTTTCAATATAACATGACTTGAAAGATACGTTAGGAATGAAACAGTTCAAGTCAATATTACTAACCTCAAGTGGAAGGATGATGTCGTCGTTGTAGTTCGTTATTTCTTCACATTCTTTAGGTCTTCGGAGTAATACTTGTATGTCTCAACATTCCTAGACTTTCTAGTCTAACCTAAACAAGGTTGACTCTAGTATTTAATCAAGCGACTCTATATGAGCTTTGATACTAAAATATGACAACCAAACTTGACATACCAACGCTTGGTGAGTTCAACCGAGCTATGATCTAACACATCCTATTTCAAATCTAATTCTCCTTATAGAGCTCAGTCTGATTGGTCTTCTGGAAATCCTTCTAGTGGTTTTAACTTTAGGTCTCGCAATAATGGTGGTGGTAGATATTCACCAAACTTTAGATCTCGTGGTGCCTATAATGGTTATATAGGAGGAAGATCTGATCGTGGTGGATTTCGTGGTTGTTATGATAGATTTTGTGGTGGTTATGGTGCACGACACAATAATTTCTTTCCTAGTGCATCTTCTCAACCTGTTTGTCAAATTTTCATTAAACCTGGTCATTTGCACCTGAATGTTGATTTCTGTACAACAAAGGTGTTTTTGACTATTCTCAGGTTCACAATGTTTATGTTTATGATAACTTTTATGATCCTTCTTATGATGACTACTGGCATCCAGATCCTGAGTCATATGCAGTTTCCAATGATGATTACTCTACTTCTTTTCCTCTTTCCAGTGGTGATAGTTAGACACTAGATTCGGGAGCTACTCATCACATTACTAATGATCTAAGTAGTCTTAATATCCATTCTGAATATCAAGATGCTGAGTAAGTAAAAGTTGGAAATGGTGCAGGTTTGTCCATAAACAACATTGGCACTTCTCATTTTTACTGGATCTTCTAATTTTATTGTGAATAATGTACTTCATGTACCAGATATTTCTAGAAAGCTACTTTCTGTCATTCAATTCACAAGAGACAATAATTTTACAAACACACAAGGAGTTGCTAGAGGGAAAGAATGGATTGTATGATATCAACTTTGATTGTCCTTCCTTCAAAGCTTTTGTCTCTACTACTGCTTCATCTGGTGATTGGCATAAAAGACTTGGACATCCAGCCTACAGAACTTTAAAGCACATCCTCTCTACAGTTGATGATTCAATTTCAATTTTTATTTGAGTCCTTCAGTTTGTAGTGAATGTCAGTTAGCTAAATCTCATAGTTTTCCATTTCATAGTTCAGTCAATAAAGCTGCTTATGGTCCATTAGAAGATTCACATAATTGTATCCTCTTGCTTATAAATCAGAAGTATTCTCTACATTTCATATTTTCAAAGCTCATGTTGATAACTATTTTGACACTACTATTAAAATGATGCAAACTGATTGGGGAGGTGAATATAGAAATGTCTCTACTTTTTTGACAAGTTGCGGAGTACCTCACAGAGTTAGTTATCCTCATGAGCATCGGAAAAATGGTACAGCAGAAAGAAAGCATAGATATATAGTGGAAACTGGTCTTGCTTTACTCAGTCATGCCTCCATGCCTTCTTCTTACTGGTCTTATGCCTTCGAAACTGCCAATTATCTGATCAACAGGTTACCAACTTTAGTGTTAGGTAATTCTACTCCTTTGTAGTCTCTTTATGCTCTATCTCCAGATTATGCTTTCCTCAAAATATTTGGTTGTGCATGTTATCCTTGTATTAGGCCTTCAAATAAGAACAAACTAGAAAATAAATCTGTTAAATGTCTTTTTCTTGGTTATACAAGTGTCTAAATCCTTCCACTAATAAGCTCATTATCTTTAGAAATGTAGTTTTTGATGAAACTAAGTTTTCTTATAAATCACTATTTTGTGGTGCTCCTGTTCAATCACCATCTTCTACTTCTATATCCATTTCATCTCCATCCTCTTTGCATTTGGATCAACCTGTTCCTCTTCAACCTCCTATCATTCTTCCAACTTCATCTCCTAATCCTCCACCTAGCCCACCACCTCCATTAAATATCATTCCTGCAGTTGCGTCTGATACATCTACTGAGTATATGCTTATTATGCCCCAATCTTCTACTTTATCTCATTCTATGGTTACTATGAGTAAAAATGGTATTTCAAAACCAAAAGCCTTTACTATTGTATCTCCTGAGTCTCTGGATACTCCTACAACTTTTGCAGAAGCTAAGTTTGGAGGACTGGTATGTGTAAAGAAATAGATGCTCTAGTACAAAATAGGACTTGGGATTATGTTCCTTTTAGACCAGACATGAATGTTGTGGGCTGTAAATGGGTTTTTAGAGTTAAAAAGAATGTTGATGGCTCTTTGCAGAGATGCAAAGCTAGACTAGTGGCTAAGGGATACAATCAAGTGGAAGGGATTAACTATCAGGACACCTTCAGTACAGTGTTTAATCCAACTACCATTAGACTCATGATCTCTATTGCTTTATTCAACGGCTGGTCTATTAGACAATTGGATGTCAAAAATTCATTTCTTCGTGGCTTTCTCAATGAGGAAGTGTATATGCAGCAACCTTCTGGCTTTATCAACAAGCAATTTCCCCATCATGTTTGTGATGTTAAGAAATCTCTATATGGTCTCAAGCAAGCTCCATGGGCTTGGTTTGAGAGGCTTAGTCAGTTTCTTACTTCTCAAGGATTTATATCTTCCAAGACCGATACTTCTTTGTTTTACAAATTTTCTTCTACTACTTCTTTGTATGTGCCCATCTCTGTAAATGATATCTTGGTTACAGGGAGCTATGATTATGGTATTCACTCTCTTATTGCTGCTTTGGTGACAAAGTTTGTTATTAAAGACTTGGGTCCTCTCCGTTTATTTCTTGGCATTCATGTTACACATACAACCTCAGGTATTTATCTTAATCAGTAGCAATATGTTACTAATTTGCTTGAGAAGACTCAACTTTTGTCAGCCAAGCCAGTCTCCACTCCTATTACTCTTGCCAATACTCATGTTGTTGTTTCTCCTACTGCTTTTGATAATCCTCAACTATATAGAAGCACTGTTGGAGCTTTACAGTATTTGACTATTACTAGGCCTGGCATCTCTTTTCTGTTAACAAAGCTTGTCAGTCTATGCACAATCAATTTGTGGATGATTGGAGTGCAGTCAAATGCATATTGAGATATCTAATGGTACTAAATCTCATGGTCTTCAGTTCAAGAGAGCTTCTGCTCTTCCTTGATGCTCTAGGAAAAAGAAATTTGTTTCTCGCTCTAGTACCGAGGCTGAATATAGGGCCATGGCTGATGCCACTTCAGAGTTATTATGGGTTCAATCTCTTCTTACTGAGTTGCAGCTTCCAGTTTCAGGACCTCATATTCTCTGGTGTGATAATATGGGTGCTACACATTTATCAGCTAATCCCATATTTCACAATCACATGAAGCATGTGGAGATTTCCTTTCACTTTGTTCAAGAGCTTGTTGCTACAAAAGCTTTACATGTTCGTCATTTCTCAAGAAAAGACCAACTTGCTAACACCCTGACTAAGGCACTAACATCTTCTCGTTTTGCATTTATTCGAGACAAGCTGAATGTCTCTAATCCAGATGCCATTAGCTTGCGAGGGGTGTTAAGCCAGTGTGCCAAAATGTAAGCAGAGTGTCTGATGTTAGTTAGTCATGCTTTTCACCTGACAGTTACTAGCTGTTACAGGTTGTAATTAATCTTAGCTGTCAGTCAAGGCTAGTCTTGTTGTCTATGTCCTTTCTCTGTTTTGTATAAATAAGTCTCCGATCTTATCAGTTTGTTGTAGAGAAAGATTAAAACATTTGTCCGCCGACTTTGTGCATCTAACAATTTATTACATCATTATCAATTGTCTTTGTAATCCATTACCAAGCCGTTGTTATGCTAATCTCCAAACACTAGGAGTAGTTGTGAGTTTAACAATTCCTTACTTTTTTCCTCTTCTTACGGTGGTGCAGCTGGATGGATAACAATGTACCCTTTTTTGGAAGTTTTGGTGAGAGAAAAATGACAAGGTGCATATTAAATCATGAGAGAAGAAATCATTCTGCTATGTAGTAGTCTTTGGCTCTGTGATTTCCACCGGGATATGTGTAATGCTTCCCATACAAACCCAAAATTACATCCATAACATTAACAACCCGTTTGTGATATCAGATCTTTGAGAATCTTTTTTTATAAGGATTTTTTTGTTGTTAAGATCAACATTCAGATCTTTCAAGAATTTTCTATGGATTTCTGATGTTTGTTCAGCACCGTCGGCTACACTGATCTCTCTCGCCACATCCACTCTCTCAATTTTCTCTCTTTCCGTTACACCAATTGAGATTCTAGGGCTTCTTTTCTATAGACAGCACAAACTTAAAATTGTAATTTACTAAATTATCCTTTTAACTTGACCTTCCCTTGGGTTTTAGGCTGGGCCTTGGAGTATACACCCAAACGTGTGTTTTTTTGAAGAGAAAGAGGTTACAAGGAGGGAGTCTAGTTGGCTTTAGGGAGGTTTTCCGTTGTGCAAAGTATGGATGGACTGCATTGTCTTTGGGTTATGCAGACTTTCCACAGGTTATGCATGTGTTCAGATCCATAGAGTTGGATATCTCAATTTACCATGATTTAATCTTCAAAATCAGTTGCAAGGTACACGATGAAAACAAGAGGCAAATACATTGCTTAGACACTAGTATTTGACTTACCAGCCTTTTAAGCAAGCTTCAGGATCAAAACAAAAAATATTAATCAAAAAAAAAAAAGGATCAAAACAAAACATGTTTGACCATTGTTGGCCGTACTGCCATTATCAAGGAGGCATTAGTTATAATCTCTGCAAAACTAGCAACATTTTTCACATACAGACGAACTATTGAGCTATAAGAAGTTTTTCTATTATAAACAAAATGCAATCTTCTTTCTTACATGAGTTATTTTTCTGATACGCTGAATACCATACATCTACAAACCTAGCACATTTCATTTATAAGATTCATATGGAAACTGGAAGCTCGATGCAGAAATGCCATTCCAACTGCCAAGTTCACGGGGATCAAATAACTGACCATTAGACTGCGGACCATATACACCCTTTTCGTTGTGCTTCTCGTGATCACAGCTGCCTAGTGTTGTGCTATAGGAATATTATTTTCTTTCCGCTACACCTATTAAAGGAAAATAACTTTACTTGTACGGAGCCTACATGCCCTTCTTTCCAGGTTCCGCTGTTCACCAAGTAGAAACACTTTCACAGCGGTGTTAGAAATCGAGAGCAATCTGTTTATGACGATTAAGATCTTTTAAATATCTACTCCTGCTATACTCTTCTACATCAAAGGATTCCGCAGAGCAGGTTCTATGAAGGGATCGCCTTTGACACAAATCTGAACCAGTTTCACTGCCTTTTAGAAGAGGAACGATCTGCACCAAAAGAAAAAAAGAAAACAAAAGAACAGTCAAAAATTAAAATTAGACGTTTAAGTTGGTTTTCACCTGAAGCCTTTCCTAGTATATATGAAGCCAATAGAGCTAGACTATTTTTAAGTTAGTTTTCACCTTAAGCCTTTAGAGCTCGACTATTTGAATATGTTATTTTATCTCGTACATCACCTACTGGACTCTAGTCAAATTCAAAATCAACAACTGCACCTAACAATGTTCCTAGTGCGCACACATTCTCTCATCACTTCTTTTACTTCTGAATATTCATAGGAGTACCCAAACAAATTGAGTAAGATCATTCAGTAAAATCAATGAAACAAATTGCAGTGATATACGAGGAGGGGAAGCTTTGAATATTTGACGGTTTATCTCAACATACCTGACTCATTCGAGGTCGTAAAATAGACGAGTGTTGAATGCATAAAGCCGCAGCTGAAGCCACATGATTCAGCTGTTGTCGGTCATAGGAATCCCCAAGAGAAGGATCTACGAGCTCTCTGAATTCATTCTTTTCAAGAAAAGGCTTTGCCTATAGCACCACCGAAAAGATGAAACTCGGTATTAATTTATTGGAGAAAAACATCTATTTATCCGAGAGGTAGTCACACATACCCACATCACAAGGCTTTGTTCTGTGTTGTCTTCTAAAGCTCGTTTTCCAGTGATGAGTTCCAACAGTAGAACCCCAAAAGCAAATACATCTGTTTTTTCATCCACAATACCATGCATGCTGTATTCAGGAGCAAGATAGCTGCCATGGTAAAAAAATTAGAGAAGTAAGAATCAGAAAATGTATTTCCACTGAAGAATAGAACCATAGAAGTGTAAACATTATACAAACCCAAATGTGCCTTCAAATTTTGTAACTGTGTGGTGAGTCCACTGGTCCGGCAACCATTTTGATAACCCGAAATCAGTAATCTGTATCAATATCGCGGATGAGAACGCAAGTAACAATTGAACTAAAATTTAGCATTGCAACTAATGCCTGAAGCTCAAAATAGCCGCAAAAAGTACCTGAGGCTCAAAATTCTCTGTGAGCAAAATGTTAGCAGTCTTGATATCTCTATGTATGATGCGTCTTTGACAAGTCTCATGAAGATATAAGAGTCCTTCTGCTGTCCCTAAAGCAACTTTATACCTAATTCCCCAATCCAATACATTGCTGGAACCTGAAAAACAACAAGTGAAGAAATATAAACAGAAAAAATATAGTAATTCATGAATCAGGTTAGTTTCAAGAATCTCTTCTTTTGATACTAATTTTCAGAACTTAAGCATTCTAAAGGGGAATTTAACAAATACCATGCTGAAATAGTTTTGCGCCGAAAATGCAAACTTTAATAAACAGAAAGCAGTACGAATTAGTGAACAAACCGTGAAGTACTGATGCCAAGCTCCCATTGGGAGAAAATTCGAGAACCAAGTGCAGCCCCCCTTCAACTCCATACCCAATTAACTTAGCCGTATTAGGATGGTTGACATGAACTATAATACCTATTTCAGATAAAAAATCAGAAGTTCTCTCTTCTTGTGTACCCCGAGTAAGCTTCTTAATTGCTACAAGCTGCCCATCTTGCAAACATCCCTTGTATACTTCAGCATAACCACCCTTTCCAATCAACATATCAGAACTGAAATTTTTTGTTGCTACCTGGAGTTCTGAAATGGTGAAATTCCTCCAAGAAGGCTTGAAACAACTGAATTCATTAGTATTCTCACTAAAACTTCTTCTATTGCAAACTGCAACCTTAGAAACACCTCGAAGTGGAGGTAAACTAGCAACCTTAGAAACACCTCGACGTGGAGGTAAACTAGCCAGACGCCTAATTGATCGACTTTTCAATACACTTAAAATCATTCCACGCCAATGAGAAGAACTCCGGCGTGGATTCGATTGAGAATCAGAATCTGATGTAGTACTACTACTTTTGGAGGAAGAATCAGATTCAGATTCTGCAGAACTCCTTATAGAATTCTCAATAACTCCTCTTGGAGATGCCACTTCTACCTTTTCCTCTTCCACAAGAGAGATCTCAGTAACTCCTATTGGAGATGTCTCTTCTACCTTCTCCTCTTCCAATATAGAATTCTCAGTAACTCCTGTAGGAGATGATGTCTCTTCCACCTTCTCCGAATTCTCAATAACTCCTCCTGCAGATGTCTCTTCTACCCTGTCCTCTTCCATTACAGAATTCTCAATAACTTCGGTAGGAGATGCCTCTTCTACCTTCTCCTCTTCATCTACAATAGAATTCTCAATAACTCCTCTTCGAGATGTGCCTTTTACTTTTTCTTCTTCCACAATAGAGTTCTCAGTAATCTCTTCTACCTTCTCCGCTTCCACATTAGAATTTTCAATAACTCCACTTAGAGATGTCTCTTCTACCTGCTCCTCTTCCATCATGGAATTCTCAATAACTCCTGGAGATGTCCCTTCTACATTTTTCTCTTCCACAATAGAATTCTCAATAACTCCACCCGGAGATGTCTCTTCTACCTTGTCCTCATCAATTATAGAATTCTCCATTACTCCTGTTGGAGTTATCTCATCCACCTTCTCCTCTTCCATAATTGAATTCTCAATAACTCCTCCTGGAGACGTCTCTTCTACATTCTCCTCTTCCACAACAGAGTTCTCAATAACTCCTCCTGCAGATGAATCTTCTACATTCCCCTCTTCCATTCCTCCTGCAGATGTCTCATCTACCTTCCCCTCTTCCGTAATTGAATTCTCCATAACTCCTCTAGGAGATGTCTCTTCTACCTTGTCCTCTTCCATAATTGAATTCTCCATAACTCCTCTAGGAGATGTCTCTTCTACCTTGTCCTCTTCTATAATTGAATTCTCCATAACTCCTCTAGGAGATGTCTCTTCTGCCTTGCCCTCTTTCATATCGAAAATTTTCTTCAAATCTGTTAAAGATCATAAGATAAAATTAGCAGGACTTTAAAAGTTTAACCTGAATAAACAGAAGACATGGGCCAAAAAAAAAAAAAAAAAAAAAAAAAACTGATATCTTGATAAGTTTGAGAATGAAAAGACTGGAACTCTACTCCAACAAAAAAAAATCAAAAGATGCCAAATCCTACAAAAATCTAAAACCCCACTGTAGAAAAATCATGAATAGAAAAAACCCAGAAACTCAACTGACACAGAAAATTGAGAGAAGAAATCCCCCGGATACAGAGGGATACAGGGGATTCTGGAAACCAGAAAAAAGACAAATTTCACATAACGCTAAAACCCTTTGTTGAAAAGAAAAGGGATAACCCAGTATAATAAACATGAGTACTATAAAGAAACCCCTAAAACCCAAATACAGAGAGTGTTCAAAACAAGTGAAAAAACTGATAAAGGAATCAACTTTCTTCATAATTATCATACACAAATACCAAAATCAACATACCCAGAAGAAGCTAAAATTAAAAGAACCAAAACAAATAAGAAACAAGAAGACTTACCAAAGAAGGAGAAGCTACTGTTATAAATTACTGCGAAAAACCCTCCATTGATTCATAGAAGAAAAGAGAAGGAGGAGATATAGAGATAAACATAGACATAGTAATCCTAGTGTTTGATGATTCAACGGTTGTATTTTTCATACATTATTCCTAGATTCTCTGCTCAAATAGCCTGGTTTTTCTTCCCACTATATACTCTGTTTCTTCTTCAGTTTTCAGTAAAATACTTTAAAAAATGGAAAACACAAGTACAAAAGCTACTGGCTTTGTTTCTCGTTCTTCTTCTTCTTTGTCGAGTCAAATTCTTCTTTCTTTCTTTATTGGGTTTTGAAGGTTACAATAAATCTCTTACAAAAAGCCGTCAGAGTAGCAGTCTGTGTTTTTTCCTAAGCCATTTCTACACGTGGAGCACAATTTAAAGCCTTATTTAATGATAAATCCTTTTATGATCGTTAAGGGGTAATTTGGGTACTTATATCACAAATGTGGCACAACGGATATTTGAAAAATCATGGTACTGTATGGCTGCTATGATTTTCCATTACTGCAGAAATAATTTGGTTTGAATTGTTTCCTTTTAAGAAATTCCTGGCAAAGAGTTCAGAACAAGAAGAAGGAAGTAAAAATTATGAGTATCTATTCAAAAATATTTCACATTATAATGAGCCAATTCAATATTGGGAGGAGGTTGTGCTGAGTCCGTTGACGCTGACGTTTACGCATATCAGAAAATATTACGTAGTCAAATTTTACGTTTCAAATAAATACTAATTAAGTTTCGGTAAAATTTAATAAATGATACCTTTGAAGATATTTTTACGAAAAACTGGAGGCATTTAATAAAAATAGTGGTCGTTATAACTGTTATAACGGTATTAGTGATGGAGTTTTCTTGTCTGATTTATCGGAAGAAAACTGTTGATAAACGATGAAACTGGTTGTAATAATTGTTCCATGATGAATGGAAGAAAAAAAACGTCAGAGAATGTTATATACCAGTATCTTTTCTTATTACGTAAAGATAAAACATCTGGTCTGATTTTGCAGAAAATTTTGCCAAGTGGGAAGAAATAACAGTTGTAAATTAGCAAGTTAGATTTGATTGTAATTTATATCGGTTTTTCAAATTACGAGAGAGAGAGAGAGAGAGAGAGAGCATGCAAATACCAATGTTATTTTATCTGACATCAATAACAGTGTCCTCAATAACGTATTAGTAACTACAGTTAGTCGTTTTGTTTAACAGAGGAAAACCGTTGATTAATGATGAAATTGGTTGTAATAATTTTTCAATTATGAATTGGAGAAAATGTAACCATAGAGGAAGGAGGCTGTGTTGAGTATCTTTAATTATAATTTTTTAAAAATTATGGGTATCTTTTTAAAAATATTTCACATTACAATAAGCCAATTCAATATTGCAACGAGGATGTGCTGAGTCCGCTGACGTGTACGCATAACAAAAAATATTATGTGGTCAAATTTTACGCTTCAAACAAATACTAGTTAAGTTTCGGTAAAATTTAATAAAATATACCTTCGAATATATTCTTGCGAAAAATTGATGAGTTAGAGACGTTTAATAAAATTAGTGGTCATTATAACTGTTATAACAGTATTAGGTGATGGCATTTTCTTGTCTGGCTTATCAGAAGAACTGATGATTAACGATGAAACTGGTTGTAATAATTGTTCAATGATGAGTGGAAGAAAAAAAACGTTAGAGAATGTTTTATACTAGTATCTTTTCTTATTACGTAAAGATAAAAGTATCTAATCTGATTTTGCAGGAAATTTTTCCAGGTGGGAAGAAATAACAGTTATGCATTAGAAAGTTAGATTTGATTGTAATTTATATCGATTTTTCAAATTACGAGAGAGAGAAAATCATGCAAATACCAACGTTTATTTTATCTGATATCGATAACGGTGTCCAAAAATAACTTATTAGTAACTGCAAAAAAATATCGGTTAGTAGTTTTGTTTAACCGAAGAAAATTGTTGATTAACGATGAAAGTGGTTGTAATAATAACTTATTAGTACCTGCAGTTAGTAGTTTTATTTTTTAAAATATTTCACATTACAATAAGCCAATTCAATATTGGAAAGAGGCTGTGCTGAGTCCGCTGACGTTTACACATAACATAAAATATTATGTGGTCAAATTTTACGCTTCAAATAAATACTAGTTAAGTTTCGGTAAAATTTAATAAAATATACCTTCGAAGATATTCTTACGAAAAACTGATGAATTAGAGGCATTTATTAAAAATAATGGTCGTTATAGCTGTTATAACGGTATTAGTGACGACATTTTCTTGGCGGGTTTATCAGAAGAAAAATGTTGATTAACGATAAAATTGGTTGTAATAAATGTTCAATGATGAAGGAAACAAAAAACGTCAAATAATATTTTATACTAATATCTTTTTTTTATTATGTAAAGATAGAAACATTTGGTCCGATTTTGCAGGATATTTTTCCAAGTGAGAAGACATAACAGTTGTAAATTAGGAAGTTAGATTTGATCGTAACTTATATCGGTTTTTCAAATTACGAGAGAGAGAGCAAGCAAATACCAACATTTATTTTATCTGTTATCGATAACAGTGTCCAAAATAACATATTAGTAACTGCAGTTAGTCGTTCTTTTTAACAAAAGGAAACTGTTGATTAATGATGAAAGTGGTTGTAATAATTTTTCAATTATGAATTGGAGAAAATCGCGTGAAATAATGTCTTATGATTTCTTTTTACCGTATATCCAGATAAAAGTATCATGTCTAATTTGCAAAACATTTTTCCAAGTGTGAGTAAGTGGTAGATTAGGTTTGATTGTATGTTATATTGGTTTTTCAAATAAGTATTAGTTAAGTTCCATTCTAACTTAACAACACATTACCTCGGAGATGCGTTTTACGAAAAATATGATACATGAAGGGTATTAATTTTAAAAAACAGTGGTTATAACTGTCATAACGGTATCGGTAATTGCTTTCATCGTTTTGTATAACAAAAGAAAACTGTTGATTAATGATGAAAGTGGTTGTAATAATTGTTCAATGATGAATTGGAGACAATCACATCAGACATGTTTTATGATTTCTTACTATATCAAGATAAAAATATCGTGCGACCAGAATGTTTTCCCAGGTATGAGTAAATAATTGTTTCAGATTAGGAAATCAGATTTGATTGTATGTTACGTAGGTTTTTCAAAAAAGTACTAGTCGAGTTTCTTTAAAACTTAATAAAACATTACTCACGGATATTTTTACAACAAAATGATACATGTGTATTTAATAAAAACATCTGGTCCAGTTTGCAAAAAATTGTTTGCTAGGTGTACGGGGAAATTGTAGTTGTATATTATGATGCCGGAGTTGATTGTAACTTATATCAAGCTTTTAAATTACGAATAAAAAATTATATCTACACTTTGTAAAGAAAATATTTTTTGGAAGTTTATTTGGTAGGAAAACTCCAGTGACAATAGAGAAACCTCCACAAACCCATAAGACGTGGAAAAAAACTATATATAGTCTGGTCAAACAAATTATTCACAACCCAACTAAATTCAGAAGGTCGTTGCCACCTGATAGGGTACCTATCCAACAACCATATACCTTTTTTTTTTAATATGCTTATGTGATTCTTCAAAAACATCCATTTTCTAAATCATTTTTTTGTTGTTGTCCACCTTCTGTTTTGGCCATATTACTTTCAATATTGTGATAACGGTGTTCCTATTCGAGAATCCAATTTACCAAAGCAACGATTGAAACAAGTATTCCCATATTTTTAAAATTAGTATATTTTGTGAAATTTCGAAGGTAAAACTCAAACTCCACAATGTCTAATGACTCAAAAAAAATCAGAACTACAAGATAAATATCAATCGGTTACGAAATATTTACAAGGGTTAAATTATGTTTTCAAGGCACATTCGGGGTATATTTATGCCCAATACCATGGCTTGATGGAGTTATATATAGTTTGACACAAGCTTTGAAAATTCCCAGAGCCAGGTACTATTTAATTTAACAACGACTAATGTATCCCAAAAAATAATCGCGCGGTGGTCGCATTTATCAAGGGCCATATAAATATTCGGAAAGTAGTCATTTAAGCCGAGCATTTCTCTTTCTCGACTTGTATCTCTGAAATGATGAGGATACCCAAGTACACCACAATCTTTATAATATCAACCTATAGGTCTGATTCCTTGTATGATCGTTTATGGACAAAATTGAGACAATACAACAACAAGGTAATCACTTGATAATAGTTATAGTACAAGACCGACATACTATAAGATCAATATTAAGTGCCTTGGATTAACATACAAGTGTATTTACTTTTAATTATAATAAAACAATTATAATTGCGGAAAGTAAAACTAAATCACACAACAAGATTTTGTTAACGAGGAAATCGCAAATGCAGAAAAACACCGGGACCTAGTCAAGTTTTGAATACTCTCGAATTAAGCCGCTATACAAAGAAAAAATCCAACTTCTATAGTTGAGAACAAGTAATCTACCCCTAGTTACTTAGTTCCCTCCGTATTCCTGCGCCTACAACCATCTGGCCAACACACGTGAATCCCAAGATAGAAGTCACTATATTGAGTTGCTTTACCGATGTAAAGTCTTCAGCACTCAACTCCTTTTGATCGTTTTCCAAAAAATAAAAGGAACAGAGCTGTTTGGTAACCACTCTATCAATCTTTGAATAAAAAATATGTTGAGTATTGACAATGGTTCTTCCGTTTAACAAGTAAACTCCTTTGTCGGGTTCAGATCACTCAAGATCTAGATTAACGAAATAATCATATCTAGATTCACAAGCTAACAGATTCGGATATTGATGAATACCACCAAATTATAGTTTCCGATCTATATATACGACCAGTTAATCAAATCTATCAAAGATAAATAAGATCTTAGTCGGATCCCATCCGATCAAGGTGTGTGCAAGAAGTAATATCACGAGATGTGAAACCAATCATAAAAATCTTTTTGTCTTCAAATCTTCAATTGTACCTGCATACAAAACATGATTCCACTTATGATCGATCATGCATAGAATGGAGTCTGTTAATATGGATGATCACAAGTTGTCTTCAGATCTAAAAACATTTCTGAAGATCCCGTCAATTATTTGATCTAGTTTGAGTGACCTTATTATATCAGAAGAGAAGATTCTCAAGAACAATCAAACTAGGTGCAATCAAAGGTTCAATAATTGTTAGTCAATCAAATCACTAATCGAAAACTAAAATAACAATGCAATTATCTAGCTTCCCACCAACGGTACTTTCTAGAGATTCATGAGCGGACGTAAGAGATTTCACCTAAATAACAATTAAAAAAGTACCTGATTTCGGATTTCATATTTCTAATTAATATCCAACATGTAATTCTGAAATCTCTCTTAGAAAATATCTAATATTAGATTAGCACTTGACTAATATAGTTTTTATAGAGATATTTTTTAATTGCTAGAAAATCAAAACATATAAATTCCAAAATCTTAATTAAAAGATTCTCTAATATTTCGATTTGGGATCATCTTGAGTATCAAGGAATATCTTTGAACAATCAATGATAAGAATTATGCACATGTTCAAATTATGTCAACATCTAGAACTTTCCTATCTAGAAAACCCTAAATCCAAACTCACACAAACCCTAAAGTATATGTGAATATCGAAAATCGGTTTTTCTCTTGGGATCGGTTCTACCATGACTCCTAACATAAGCTAGGATCAGTTCTACCATGACTTCTAATATAGGTAGCGATCGGTTCTGCCATGACTCCCAACAAAAGCTAAGATATTTTCTACCATGTATCCTGATATAGGTAGGGATCGGTTCTACCTTGACTCTCAACATAAGTTAAGATCGGTTCTACCTTAATTCCCTCCTTAGGTACGAATTGGTCATCTAATAGATCTTCAAAGAAAACTGGACCAAAACACCTATTGATTTCCTTTCGATTATGAAACAAGTTTGTATATATACTTCCTTAAACCAATGTAATAAAACATAGTTTCCTAGGATGGAATCATACCCATATTCAATACACAATCAAGTAATAAGTTACATAGATTATGTTGATGTCGCATTTACAAAGTTCAAAAGATAGACGTTATACTTCGTAATTCAATATACCATATCAAAGCATTCAACAAATGGTAATGGTATATACTTCCTTGACACTTTTGATCATAATAAAATGACCAAGTCTAATACTAGAGTATCAAATATAACTTCACATGTTATGTTTTCAAGTCAGTATCATGTTATGTTTAAACGACTTGAAAGTAACGATATAGGAATGGAAACAAGTCAAGTCGGTATTACTAACCCCAGGTGGAAGGATGATGTCTTCGTTGTAGTCGATACGTCTTCACGTTCTTCAGGTATTCGGAGTAACACTTGTATGTATCAACATTCCTAGACTTTCTAGTATAACCTAAATGAAGTTGACTCTAATAATCTTAATCAAGCGACTCTAATTGAGTTTTGATACTAAAATATGACAACCAAACTTGACATACCAACGCTTGGTGGGTTCAACCTAAAAATGACCTAACAATCTCTCTTTGTCTCCTTGAAACCCTGGTCCTTTTGGTGCAAAATATGTACACTCTAGTTCTTTCACCAACCAAGTTCAGTTAAGGTAATGTGTATTCGTTTCATGGTTTATATACACGTGGATTCTCCTTGGGTTATGGATATTAAAACATGTATATATAGTAGTTGCTCTTAGACCAAAATTTATATATGGTGTCTAAATTCAAATTCCATCTAAAGAAACCATGAAAATGCAAGCCTAATGGTTCAAATATGACTTTTAAATAAACTTATTCTGACGTTTGTTCCATGATAATGCATTGGAATCAAAAAGGGAACTTCGATCACTTGACTCTTTGGAGAAGGATGTAGTCACTTGTTCGTTTTTATCTAAGCTTTCAAGATTGATATCTTGTGTTAGTATGAAACAATGGCAAGACATTTGGCTCTTTGGAAGGCATGTAACAAATATATTCATTTGTATTCTTCATTCAAATGTTGAAGTGGTTGCAAGTTTGGAAGATGGAATTTGGACACCATAAGACTTATATATGGTTTGAAAACCTTAATTTCTCAATCTCTCGGTTTGAAAATTAAACCATGCATAAAAAGGGAACCATACCCGAAGACGTTTAAAAACGCATAGCGGGTAGTAAGAAATTTTTTATTGACCTCTCGTTCTACCTAAAAGTAGAACACCATAAATGACCGATCGATAACATCAAAACAAAGCTTCACTCCATGTGGTCAACTGATATAATGTGGAATAGTTATGGGTTTTCTTGATTTTTATTCAGTTTTGTTGATAATTTTAGAAGAGTCTGGGCATTTGGTGCAGTCTTTTAGAATTTGGTATCATTCGCCTCCAAAAGTGAACACTATACGTTAATCCAAACACTCGAAAAAATTATTTAACTCGGTTATGAATTTTTATCTATGACATTGGTCTTGAGATGGCGCCAACAAATCATTTTTTTAAGTGCAAGTATTATTAAAGCATTTATGCAGGTAGATGACACAACAATCAAGAAAACCTATGGGCATATTGAAAGAGTTCAGGTTGAATTAACATATCAAAGCACATGTGTGATGAGGTTATTCTATTTTTATTGAGAGAGATGGCTTTGCCTTAGTGGCATATTTTACATACGAAAAATTACTTGTCATTTTCTCACAATGCAAGGCCATTGGGCATTGTCTTACAGAGTGCAAACATAAGACTCCAAATTCATTTTCATGATAATCGATGTGAATGATAACATTCAAACATAAAACTTGAATAAGATTGTATTATTATATGTTATGATAAAGGTTGTCCTTAAATATGATCAGTCACTTGATCGTGTAACTATTCATAATAAATCCGATGAAGATGGTGAAATTGTCACTATTACTCCAAATGTTAGTATTTTGAAAGGAGCCCCTTGGTTAAATTATTTAAGGATGAGATGAGGTTTATAAATCATACACATATATACAGACAATCGATATCCAACTCTGACAATTTAACCATGCTTGCTGGAGATGCTACTAATAGATTAAAGATGATATCCATGGATATGGATAAATAGTATGATGACTACTCATTGTTCTCTTCCTACCAATCCATATGGATCATAAGATAAACGGAAAGATATTCCGCCACTCTACTCCGCCAATTTCCCTTTAACACCTGCAAAATTGTTTCAAAATAGTGGGATTCATATATTCGAAATTAGGTCGGACACCAATACAATAACCTAACTTCTTCCACAGAGGTCCAACAACTCTGCAACCAATAAATACATGATGAGAAGTTTCAAAATCTTGATTACAAAGACTACAGCCCGGGTGCTTTCGATAGAGAAACTCATTTAGATTGAGTCTATTATGACATAACAACCACATGAAATATTTGTTTTCTTGTGGACAATTATGTTTCCACAGAAATTATGGATTTACGTCTTCCCATAGACGTAAATAATTTTTTATTTTTTATTTATGTCCTCCCTTAGAGATTATGGCTTTACATCTTCCTCGCGATCTTTTTAAAAAGACGAGAGTATTGAGTACAATACCATTTATTTGTTAACCTATATAGACAGTTTTTGGATGATCTTATAGAAAAAGAGGAGATCACAAAATAGACAAGTAAATTTATCAGTTTTAATTCCACTTTATTCAATTAATAACGATATAAAAAATATTTGTGAACTAGAAAGTATAAGTGCACACAAAGAACTTGTTAACGAGGTAACTACAAACTTGCAAAAAAATCTTGGGACCTAGTCCAAAATGAACACATACCAAATTAAGACACTACACTTATATAATGACCCAACCATCTAGCGATACTTCCCGACTTAGCCACTGGGATCATCCGGAAGTGTGGGGATTTGAACGTGTACCGTTACGGTCACCCAATACAGCACCAGCTTCCCAAGAGGTCATACTACACTTGTGTAATAATCGTACCCTCCACCGATATTGTCTCGTCTAAGCCACTATGGTCATCCGGCAGTGTGGATTTTTAACGGGCACCGCTACGTTCATCCAACATTAACTTCCCAAGAGGTCACCCATCCCTGGACTACTCATGCCCGAGCACATTTAACTGCAAAGTTTTTGCCAACTCTGGAGCTCAGTTGTGCTGAAAAGCCTCGGTGTTAGAAAAGGACAACCATTACTTATATTCCAATTGGAGAACCCTACTTAACGAATCTGGGTACTACAACTTGTGTCTACTATGCAGCTTCGATCTAAGTGTGGTTGAGATAGACCAACCCTCAAAGTTACCCCGATTTAGCGATTTTCATGCGCCTAAAACCTATTTGAGCACATAAACACATTTGAATATATTAATGTATGTTTTTTACTGGTTAAGGAGTTCTCCCTGGTCTTTCGATAAGACTATCGCTACCCGACCTCCAATTGTACGACCAAAGGTTTCCTTAACTTTAAACTAAACTGCCAGCAAAGTTCCCTTTGGTGAACTTAGTTATGATCACAGAGCATAATATACGTAAGTTATTAAATCAATACTTTCATGATCAATACTCTTCTAGAGCTCCTAGATGATCAATCTTCTATTAAGACTTTTTAAAACAAATTAAAGAAACGTCTACATGAGTTTCTATCAATCTAGGTTTTGAGCAACATATTGGTACAACCTAGATACTTATTTTCCTTCTATCAATAGTATTCGGGCTTTAACAAAAATACCTGTGCATGTCAAGTTTTTTAAAGCCTTACCCTTGATCTTAACAATCCGAAGGTAACAGAGGACGATCTTCACACGACTACTACTCAGAGAGGAAGGGGACGAATTATAGAGTTACAAGAGGTTCTTTATTATAATGAATGACCAAAGATTGCTTAGATCTACACTGGGTAACTTCCAAACATATAAGTTCCATATTTTACTGAAGCCAAATAGAAGTCCCAAGTAATAGTGACATAATTGTATTGTTACCTTAGTTTAACTAATAACAAGATAAATATTGCTTAGCTAGATATTCTAAGATTATAATTAATATACATATACCCTATACTAATAATCAATCAGAAACTATATTCTTTTAATGATAATTAATCTTGAAATCTAAGCATAATTAATGATTAATATATTCGCTAGATTTATGCAAAATATAGCTACTAATATCATATAATGCTTAAACGTTAACTATTCCAAATTAGTTTGTAATTTTTACCTTCAAATTATTATTTAATATAATAGCTAGCATTAATTGCGACTAAATCGCCTTAATTATAATCCTACCTATACAAGATTGATCAAACCTTTGGCGGAAAGAGTAGCCTTTTTTTAACATTTGCAAATTATCCAAAAAGAAAACATTAAAAACGTGTTAATAAGTTGTCCTTTAAGTGTAGAAGGAAATATCAGATTAGCATAATATAACATCAAGTCACGCTTTCTGACTTGGTTACGTAATCACCAAAGTTTGATTTTGGAACCAATTATTGCACAACTGGTTCTACAATAATCATCTAGTCAGATTTCCAAACTAAGAGTGATGGTTTCGAAACCAATACTGTAATTTCTGAAAGTAATATTGTGTTAGCTATTCCTTCGGCGCTATATCTAGTCATTAGTCAAAGTTATTCTCCCTAAAGTTTAAATTCTCCTCGGGTGTGTTTATAATAAATAAATAAAAAATTATCCCAAAGAGTGAGTATTTACTTGATAGACGGATAGATACATATATAGATAGAAGGGAGAAACCAAAAGTAGGATAATCATTCTTCATGTTACTAACCTCATTGATGAGGAAATTCTTCGTGTGTTCTTCATCTTAAATCTTCAAAGGTAATTGAAAGTTTATCTGATCCATCTTATGCCTGTAGAACATAACTCGAACATAAATAATCAAAGTTGACTTAAGTAGTCTTTTAGGGGGAAAAATTGACATCTAATTTTGACAATTCCAAACTAGACACACCAACGTTCATGAGTTCAACCAAGCAATGCTCTAACAGTTGTTATATTTTTATTTTCCTTTGTCAATAAATTCTCATTGCGAGTTTGGCTGAGAAAACATATATGTTAATAAACATATATAGTTTCATAATTTTTAATTTCAAAGTTGACGTCACATGTAACTTTAATGTGAAGTTTGGAGTATCATTTCTTATGGTAAAATCTTTGTAAAGTTTCTAAAAGGACTGCTCAAGGATTTATTAACTAGGTAACATGGAGTAGGTGCAGTCATATTCGCCAAAAATTGTCTACTTTGATACTATAGCGAGCTCGGCTCGTAGATTTATTCATTTTCCACTCCACTTTTTCTTTTTCTTTTCCCTAAAAGAGTTTTCCTGGTACTCTATTTAACAGAACAAAAATAGAGGTTGTGGAGATACATTGTTAAAGACCAAATTGCAGAGTTGAAACCAAAAGTGTTTAGAGCTTTGAGAAGGAAATTCCAGCTTAACCTATCAAAAGCCTTTGACATGTATATCTTTACCCTTGAACCTCCAGTTCTAGTTTTAAGTGAGTGGATTATTTCATGGGATATTTTAATGTTATCTGATATTTGTTTGGAGGAAAAGAAGGCTGATTGGAAGGGGGAGATTATTTTTATTTATTTATTTTTAATAATAATAGTATTTTTTTCTATTAAGAAACATTTACATTATGGTTTTCATGAAAAATGCAAAACGTAAATAAATCACGAAGAGAAAGAGTGATACAGCTGTAGCACCCCAAACCTTATACATAAAGATTGAAGAAGGAATGGTATTCGAAATCACAGTTCGACCATTTTGATTGATTTTCTTTTTGGAAAAGAGATACTCCTATGTGTTCATAATGCTCTAACAACAAATTCAAAACTCAAAGGGATTACAAAAAAAAATATATAAAATCAATCCATTATGTACTTTCTGCAGAGAAAAAGAAGAGACATTGGAACATCTATTTCTCCATTGCCCTTATGCTAAATCGGTCTGCGAATCAGACCTTAATCCAGTTCAAGTTCTTTTCAATATCTCTACAAAATTGTTATGCATATATAAAGATTAGATACAAAACACAAGGAATGAAGTGTCTATAGTACTGGCCAATACAAAAATATGGTTTGTATGGAAAACAAGATGTAACAAGGTCTTCCGAGAAAAATTTCAATCTCCTTTTCAACTATCTTCAGAAATTCAAAGACATATCCGATTCTGGTCTAAGAAAGATTGCTTCAAGAAAAACTTGTAAGAAGAAAAAAGAAAAAAAAAAACAAACACTGGATTGCTCCTGAGAGTCTTTGTTCTAAAATCAATATTGATGTAAAATGAACTTCAATATCCCAACTATCTAGCTTTGCTTTAATTCTTCGTAATGATGCATGTGATTTTGAAAAAGATAGTTCATACCCTCAAGAAGCAGAAGCTGCAGGTTTGCTAAGGCAGCAACATGGGCAAAGGAAAAGAATTTGATAAACTTCAGCATAGAGGGTGATTGCGAAAGCTTAATCAAAGTTCTGAGTGAGAAACTAGTTGTTATTTCTAGGCGTAGTCAAGCTATTTTGGAGGATGGTGATTCTAAAAACACCGAGGGATTATCCTGAAGGATAATACTGAGTGAAACAAAAAAGTTCGTAGCAGGGGTTGTTTTGTGGGGCCCACATTTTTTTTCACTTGGTATATTTTTCAGAACAATCCCTCAGTATATTCAGTATATTTATCATTTCGCTTTGGAGGAAACAGATGGAGTGGTTAAATCTTGTGAAATTTTTTAGAATTCCATTATGTTTCTAGAACTGTAAATGCAGTGGCAGATACATTGGTAAAGAAAACAAAATCTTTTAATTTTATTTTGGATTGGGAAGGCATTTCTTCTTATGTATTATGCAAAGAAATTGTTAGTAGATAAATCTAACATCAAGGGTGGTTCCTTTTGTCCCTCTTTATGAGATGGCTATCCTCGAGATGTAACGGAGGCTCCGGAAAAATAAAAAATATGGTGGCAGCCCTGGGATTGTAAGTTAATAAACAAATAAAATTCATGTTCCAAAGAGGAATGAAACATTAGGTAAACCATAGACAGTTGACTCTTTTTTTTTTCGGTAAAGAGGCTAACCTCAGTAGATATACTGATAAAGCCGATTTAGGAAATCGGAAACCTTACAGAAATTTTTCAAGATTACATAAGAATCATTCAAGTTATAGTATCTCCACCAATTCTTGCCTATCATATCTATCCATTCAAACCTAAAACAGTTTCAGAGAACCTTCTTCTCTCTCGCGAAGGAGAGGAACAAACAACTAGGGCTAATCTGGTTTTGAAAACAAAACCAGTATGTGTGAAAGCACAAAGCAATGACTGGATTAAATCCAACCCAAAGTTCAGCAGAACATGTAAATAACATGAACTGGAGTTTTTTAAGTTTTGATTGCCTAAAGCAATCAGGGTAACAAAGACCCAAGTAACAGTATCCAAACAATATCCAAAGTGTCTTGAGTAGCAGTAGTATCCATAGTGTCTTGAATAGCAGTGGTAGTCTGAATCGGTCTTTAAGAGTCTGAATCGGAAAGAATCGAGCTGTCTCGGCATTGGAGATGTGGTAACAATTGTAGTAATTGATGAACTTGACGTTGATCTTGAAGAACAAATTGCTGCTGTCTTGGTTTCCAAAGATTGAGTTGCTGCCATGCTTGTTGCTGCGGGTGGAACAGACTTTTGAAATTGATCTAAAAGGATGCTAAACTTGCTCCATATCTTTTTCATATCATCACCAGTTAGGATAACAAACAATACAGCATAAACAACGACCCATAAAATTGCTACTAGAGGAAGAATCCAATATTCTAGATAACAAAGATTCAAGTCCACAGATAGCTCCCTTAAACTAGTACTAAAAATAGAGATTACTAGAAAATAACCCAAAACCCCAGAGAAAGTTAACAACCCCTAAATTTAGTACTGCAATTATATCTAACAGTATAGACAAATCGAAAACTAAGAGAAAATTGACCTGTTAAACAGCCTAGCTGATGATGGAGAATTAAAACTAAACTTAAATTACTAAAACAGAAAATTAACAAATCAACCAACAAATTACAAACTAAAGAAGTCGAGGTACAAATATAATTTAATCCGAGAACAGTTGGAGTAACCGATTTGTTCCGAGTCGCCGGTGAAAAAACTGATACAACAACTTGGTTGGGGATCTTCACTGAAAGTGAAAAAATGCACTGATTTCTTCTTATAAACACAAAGAACATAGGTGCACTCATCACCAACGAATCACCAACACAAATCTAAAAATTGCAAAATATACGGATAGAAAAAACCTAAATAAGAACTGCAAACCTAAAAACTAGCCGAGAAATTTAGGATTTAGTAAGAACAAGTAATTACACGTTTTGGGTTGAGGGTATTCTGCTCAGATCTGCTCAGCAGAACGGCGCTCACACGGTTAGGTTTTCCGTTTCTGGACTTGGAGAGAAAATAAAGAGGAACCATAGACAGTTGACATGTCCAGTCCTTTCTGCATCACAACAAGATGCTAGGTGTTAGGTTCATTCAGTTGAGCAAGAATCAAAATCACATCACACTTTTCTTTCTAGTACCTAGTTTGCTATGCATTAATTTGGCATTAAATCATTTGGCATTTTAAGACATTGTTTTTTGAAGGTACAAAGTGCCCATTAATCGTCATAAACTCGGTGCCTGTCAAGATGCATACTGCCCTGATTTTAAGATTTTTCATCAACTAGTTATCTTCTTACAAGAGTTGAATACCAATGTCGCAACAACAATAAACACTTGTTACTCTCACTTTACTTGAATGCATGAAGATCTAATGCAATTTAGATATTTTTTGGATGAAAATATTCGTTTTGGATTACAAGATTTGCTTCAGAGCCATTGCAAACCACACCAATTGTATTTGATTATCCATGTATATATATCTTTGAGCAACCTAGCTATCCGAGCAAAGTTTTTTTGTTTATAGTGTTGTCCATTACCTAGCTAGAATTTGTTGCCCTAGTGATCTTTTGTATCTTGACAACAAAAGTTTTCAAACGTGGTCTCATGGGTATGTAGGTGAAGAAAAGGACACCAATGTGTAAGACAAAAACACGAATACACGATCGTTTTACTTGTCCCAAATTTTGTTCCATCCACAACTCACCGACATAAAAAGGGTCCTTCCGTTCCAAGAGTCAAACTCTACCAAAATTGTGATATTTTTTGTTAAAATGATTTGTCAAGATTTTGTCTAAATTTAGTTCATCAAATCATTAAAATGTTAGGAATGAGTCACTTAAACTAACATAAATAATGCAAACTGCTAATGTGGTGTGTCATTTACTCGATGGGACGAGTCACTTAAGTAAACATTAAGGGTGGCGACTGACCGTATGGAGGTGTGGTCTTTAACTAACTTTTCATTAATGGAATTTCAAGATTACAATGAGTTTAAGATCGAAAATAAGAGAATATAAAGTAACAAGAACATACCGTAAGAGTACAATACCAAGAAATCCGACAAGAGAAAGAGAAGGATTACCGGAGTAAGACAAATACAAGTATGAGTAAGATCCGATTAAATTGGAAGAATGATGGTTTTTCTCGGAATTAAATTCCAACCATTTATTTGTTTTTCTTCTTTAGAAAGAAATGCTCCCAAAGTAGGAGTGATTTGCTCAAATCTCTTATAGCTAGTGATGAAGCTTCCGTCTTCAAAAAGACCACCTATGGAGATTCCGTCGCCGGATAAGTTGATGATGAAGATTCCGTCGCCGGAGACAACCAAGATGAAGATTTCGTCGTTGGAGAGCATGGAGAGCATCACTATTGATCTTAAAACCCAACCCAATAACCAAGAATCGTCATTAAAGCGAAGATAAACCTCAAAAGAGAAGAGTGGATAAAACCACCAAAATGGTGTAGATAAGTAGAAAACATAATAAAAACCAAACTAATCTACTAACTAACATGGAAAACAAGGAAAAATGAAGAACTCTGCTCAGATCTAGTCCAAAAATGGAATAGATCCGAGCAGAAAAGGGTTATTTTGATGGTTTTGTTGGAAAAGAAGGAGTGAGAGAGAGGAGAGAGAGAAAAAAATCCCCACAAACTATAAATTCTAATCGGGTTGTCCGGTCCGTAACTAACAGCAAAAAGATAGTTATCGGCATCGAAGCACAAACACTCAGATATACACCACTGCCACACAGGGGTATTTATGGAATTTGGTACTCCGGAGATTGGTATATCTATGGAATATGTTGCATTGTTACTCCTCTAGAGTTGGACCTCGGTCTATACATCTATTTAATAGTTAAGAGTAAACCAATTTTTTATTTTATTTTTTGACACAGTGTGGGAATCAAACCCAAACCTAGAGTGTGGGAGTTAGACCGCTGGCCAACTGGGCAATTCCCTGTTGGCTAACCAAAATTACAATGTACCGTATCTGGCATTTCAAATTTACATTAAGATTATATTGTTAGTTTAGAATTAACTGATTGATTTATCCATCTAGCTGTAATATATAATTTGAAATGTAGTAATCAATCAATTTAAAAAACAAAGCCCTTCAAACTGATCGTATCAAATCAGATTGCCGTGATGGTAAACAAACCCTTTCAAATGAATTGTTTATTTTAACCGAAAAAGACGATTGTCGTTGGAGATGGGTCACGTTATTTTTTTCTATTCCACAGAATAAATCCTTGGTTTGCTTGAAAATTTGCTGCTTTACTTTAAAATGAATACAGCGACATCCTACCGAAAAGATAAGAAGTTACCCATGATGATGGCTACGATGCTTATGCATGGGCAAATCAGCTAAAAGACACGAACCATATGAAATTTCCTACCAAAGGAGACATTTGGAATGAAACGTAAACTAATGGGAATTAAGAAGGAATTCGGTCTCATTCCTAGCTAGTCATGGGTTGAAAATGGAAATGAACTTTATGAGATTATTTTTTCTTCCATATGTTGTGTACTAGTTTAGTAACAGAACAACCGACTGTTGGTGATTTTACTTTTTTACTCGAAAAACAATTGATTGAAAAAAATAGGGCCATCAAGAACGCGCTATTGGGGATGTAAATTAATATCCCCATCCAATACTTTCTGCTAAGGGATGACTTTTGGGTATAGAAATATTATATCCCCTTTAGTATTTTAACTTTTTTTTATCTTCTCTTTTTTTCTCCTTCTTTACCGACTCCTCTCTTTGATTTTTATTTTCTCCATCATCGATTTCAACAAGATTTCATCGTTGTTTCAAAAAAAAAACAATGATTAATTTATTATATAAATATGCCTCCTTGAAAGAAACCTAATCATCGATTTGTTTTAGAAGAATTCGTTTAAGTTAGAATCAAAAATTGTAACTGGAAATTTTCAGTTTCAGTTAATACCGGCATTGTACATGATGTCTGTTTTGCGTACCGGCATAGTTTTAGTATGAACACCATGTCGTTTTACTATGCCGACACTGTTTTTAGTATGAATACCATGCCGAAATTATCAATTGCCGGCATGCTCGATTGAAATCTATCAATGCCGACAGCCAAGTGAAAAAAACTCAAGTTTCTGGGAAATTTGAATCATGTGCCGGCACAACAAATTAAGCAATGTATCATGCCGGCTCTACTACCGGCATGCTGGATAATGAACTTTCTATGCCGGCAGTGTACTTAAGGAGCATTCTTTATATTTAAAATGCCGACTACAATTTCAAAATTGGGGATATTGTGTATCGGCACGGTGAAAGTATGAATACCATGCCGGCAGTAAGTTTTTCAGGCGTAACAATGGCGAATTCTATGAAAAAAAGTATCAAATTTCAATGTTGTTGGAGCACTTGTATGTTCAGCTTGTTTACTTTCCTGGGTTGGTTCTTCACCTAAACCTTCATGATCATAAATATCTTGATTTAATGTTGTTGCATTAACAAATTCAATGATAATAATTTATACTAATCATTGTCAAACTAATCTATTAACTTAGCTAATTGTAATTAACCACTAAACATGATTAGTGTGGGGTAGATTAGGAATTATATAAATTACCCGGATAGGGGGTGACCTTGTTTTACTATTTAAATCCCGTTTTTGTCTTTTTCCTATATCCTCCAATTAGTTTATATGTCCCCCATTTGCGCGTTCATAAAGAATGGTTGTCTTGGAATTGATGTGCTGATTTATTTTATTTTATTTTATAAGAAAAAGAAGCTAGACAAAGCTTCTACTGTAACATTCTTTGGTCCTGGTTACCATACATATTGTAGCCTCTGAAAAGAGAGCTATCTAAAATAGTAGTTGAAATTCCTTTCCCATTATTTACTGCATAATCTCCCGTGATTTGCCGTAATAAGTTTTAGATCTCAGATCCCCCATTATCTTTTAATATTACAATCAGAAATAAAGTTTGTTAATTTTACAGCTAGATAGTTTTGATTGGAGTTTGTGGTGCTCCATGTTGCTATCTCAAAATATTTAACCACTTCTTTCTTTGGTTTAAATCTTCTTTATATTTTCTCAGCATGAATTTTTCCTGGTCGGCTTTATTAGATTGCAAGAGTTTGACTACATCTGTATCCTGCTCTCTAGCTCTGCAGCCCAATTGAAAGCATCATGAGAAGCTCTTTTTTAAATTATAGGGTGCTCCCTTGTAGGTGCCCGATGCCTCTGTCCCTTGTGAAATCCCCTGTAAAATCATGAAGTGTTAGCCCTATTTCATAGCAATTTAGGATATTATTGAAGTGAACTGCCACATTTATTTTCAAAGTAAATACAGGTGGTGGTAGCCATTGTATTGTAAACTCAATAATTTTAGTTCAGCTTCCTTTTTGGTATGTCCTATATGTATGAAATTTTTCTTGTTTTTTTGCCTCAGCAGCATTCTTAACTGAAAAGACGAGGGTACCCGAATACACTACAATCTTTTAAATATCAACCTATAAGTCCGGTATCTTAAGTGATCGTCTATGGATAGAGTCGAGACAATACAACTTAAGTCCAATACCTTGTGTGATTGTTTATGGACGAGGTCGAGACAATACGATAACAAGATATTTACTTGACAATAGTTACGGTAAAAATCGATTGACTATTAGGACCAATGTCAAGTAATTCGGATTAAAGTACAAGTGTATTTACTTTATTATAATATAAAATAATTATAATGCGGAAGTAAAGTAAATAACACAACACAAGACTTTGTTAACAAGGAAAACGCAAATGCAGAAAATCCTCGGGACCTAGTCCAGTTTTGAAAACTCTCATAATTAAGTCGTAAAAAATATAATACCAACTTCGTATAGTTGAGACCAAGTGGACTACCCCTATCTACTTAGTTTCCTCAGTATCCATGCGCCTTCGACTTCTAAATTCACTCACGTGAATATCTACTCATTTGGATAGTATTCCAAACAGCAAAGGAATGAATCTGTTTAGTAATCACTCTAATCAATCTTTGGTAAAATATATGTTTGAGTTGTTGATAAAGACTCTTTTGTTTAAACTAATAAACTCCTTTGTCTGGTTAGATCAATCAAAAACTTGATTACCGAAATAATCAATTTCTAGATTTGCAATGAATCAATATAGAAGTCAAAGAGTAACTATAAAGCGATGCCGATCTTACATAACTAAACAATCAAGTCTATCAAAGATAAACACGATTCTAGTTGGATCCCAGCCGATCAAGGTTTCTGCACTATATTCACAAGATACGAAAAATAATAAGAAAATCTTCTTCATCTTCAAATCTTCAATTGCCTTCTCAATAACCTGCACAACACAACTTGAATCCTCTTTTGATCAATTACACACAGAACGGAGTATGTTAACAATGGATTATCACAAGATGTCTTTAGATCCGCAAATGGTTATAAAGATCCCGTCGATACTTTGATCTAGTTTGAGTGACCCTTATGTCAGAAGAGAAGGCTCTCAAGAATAATCAAACTAGGTGCAATCAAAATTTCAACAACCGTTAGCCAATCAAATCAATAATCGAAAACAAAAATAACAATGCAATTATCTAGTTTCCCACCAACGGTACTCGTAGAGCTTCTTGATCCCACAGAAGTCTTTAAACGAGCGGTCGTAAGAGATTTCTCCTAATTATGATACTTTTCTTTCCAGATAGACGGCTCTACCAGAAACAACACGAATGAAGTTTTCCTGGCTCTTAGGATAGTTTGCAAGAAATGCAAACTCAAGTATTTATAGACCAAGGTTGTTTGGGCAACAAGGAAATTCCAAAACCGAAAATATTCTTAAGATATTTATAAAAGTACCTAATTTCGGTTTTCCTATTTCCAATAAATGTCAAACCATATTTTCGATATCTCTCTTGGAAAATTTGTATTATTAGTGTAGCACATTAACTAATACTATTTTCCATCATGTTTTAATTGCTGGTAATTAAAACATATGAAAACACTGGGGGTACCAAAATACACCACCAACTTTTTCTTAAGCAATCTGTATGGACAAACTTAAACACAATTGCAAGAGTTCAACTTAATGAATCTCGATCAAGGAATAATATCTAGAGTTATATCTCTTTCTCTCACAATCTGAAGGTTTACAAAGACTAGTCCGTGAACCTGATTCTCATGTGAGAGTACTTGGGTGATTCCAAATATCAATTTCCAAGTAATCAATCAAGTCGTATCCAACAAACAAGGATGGATGTATCTACTTTGATTGATTTTACGTACAACCTGTGATATTTCAATTATAAAGATAGACAATATAATGCGGAAAAGAAATAACACAAACACCAGAAGATTTGTTACCGAGGAAACCACAAATGCATAAAAACCCCGGTACCTAGTCCAGATTGAACACCAAACTGTATTAAGCCGCTACAGACACTAGCCTGCTACCAATTAACTTCGGACTGGAATGTAGTTGAGACCGAATTAAACCCTTATAGCAATTCAGTTACAGTTGCGCTCCTCACGCCTCTTAAATCCCAACAGGATTCTACCCAAATGATTCCCTTAGCTGCGTCCTTTACAGCATAAGAGTTGCTCCAACTCAATATTGAAGACTTTTAACCAATATGCCTCCCACAGATAAGACTATATGTGTGATTTCCTTTTTGATCGTAGATCAAGGTGAGACTGGAAATCGATAGCAATAGACAAAGTCTATCTAACCTCAATATCCGGACTTATGCCACCTGAAGTGCAACCTAGATTATTATTCACCTCACAAGTATTAACCTTGTGGAATCAACAAAGTCTGAGACGAAGAGAACTTTGATAATTTCTATCTATCTTGATTAATGGAGCAAGCTAACAAGATCAGGATACTCGAGCTATTAGGATAAATAATAACTGGACATGGCTTCACAAATCCCTATGAAGTCTTTTTAGTCGCTAAACCCTAGAAGGGTTTTAGAAAGAGGATGACTCTAGTTTTACAACTAGGACACACAAAGAAGTAGTGTCGGGATTTAAAGATCCCAATTGTTTAAGGTTCCCCTTTTATAGACATTCAAAACATAGGTTGCTTTAGGTTTAAGCTAAGATAGCTTTGGAACCAAGCAAACAATATCCACCGTTAGATGAATCTTTGAATCTGATTACATAACAAGATATACACTCTGGTTAGGATTAACCGTAACCGAGCCGTGTACAAAGACCACGCTCATGAATGGTTAGTCGAAACTAGCCAACTGAACTATAAGCTTGAGCATTTTCATAAACATTTAAGACTTTAACTTGAGTCACAATAATGTGATCAAATATGTCTATAGTTCCTTTAGAGATTATTCAAATGCTAATTATCTCGGAGAAATAATTTATGTGCATATGGATTTAATCGACATGGTAAGTAGATGTACAAGATACAGATACTCAACATGTTCGTGAACAGTTAAGTCAAAGTATGTGTACCGGTATGTATACCTTATGACATGACCGAGTTCTGGAGTTCACAGATTTTTTCAGGTACGTGTACTGATATGGATACCTTAAGAAAATAACCAGTTTCAGAGTAAACATAACTTTTCTGGTACGTGTACTAGTTTGGATACCAAACCGGTTCCGGGACCAATAGTTCTTTTCAAGTATGCATACTGGTACGCGTATCGATCCGGGTTCATGAGTTCACAAACTTTTTAAGGTGTGCATACTCATATGTGTACCAAAAATATGTTTGTCGACATATAGCAGTCCGTTACGTGTACTGAGTACATGTATTACGACTTCTGACCTATAGAAGTTTTTTAATTTGTAAGACTGATATATACTATCCTGTATCCGAATTTACAGTAGTTCTATATTTCTCTCTAAATCGATTCGAAATATTCCCGAATAACATCAATGACACATATCACTGTTCCAGGTTATTTTCAAATGATAATTCTTGAATCACTATTTAGATTATGAACAATAAATTGTTCTTAACCGAAATTCATCAAATATGAAAAAATGTTCATTAAGCTTAGTCATATATATTTCAAGAAGTTTAGTTCTCGAAATTCTTGATATGCTTACAATAGTTAATTAGTTACGCGACGTCATCTCATAGATAGAAAGATGAATATAACTTGAGATATAGGTAGTTATTGTTAGAGCAATGCTTGGTCGAACTCGCAAGCGTTGCTATCTCAAGCTTTTTTGTCAAGTTTAATTTCAAAAACTATAAGTCTTGATTTCTAGTCTACTTATAGCTAATTCTCGGATTAAGATAGAATGTGTAGTTGAGCTTTAGACTTCACGACGTTCATCGATTGAATACGAAGAACTACTAAGGTGAGCTTGTGGAACTTCACTAACAAAAGGTATGTGGAGACTTGAACTCATCTATCACTCAAAAGTCTATTATACTATATCTCCTATTTGAGACAAAAGTTGTATAGCTATATAGACTTCGATTATACACATTTGATATTTCGAGCTGAGTTTAACTCGCTTACATATTTCTCGAAATATATGTTGGTAAGATTTCGCTTTAACCAAGTTCATCTTATATTCTTCACGAAATTCAAAAGGTGATCATGTGAAAATCGCCTGGTAATATCTTATATGATTTGTGTAAGACAGTCATTTGGTGTAGACTCGGAATGTTTCGTATTGATCATTTGATCACTTGAAAATTGCTTTGAAGCTAATAGTTTGTGTGAGACAGCTATTCCCGTCTTCTAAGAATATTTCAATGATTGAAATGAGAGTTTAGAACTATTAACCATTAATTGGATATAGCACAGTATGCGTACTTGTATGCTAACTGTTGCAAGTTATTCCAAGTCCAGGAACCATAGTATGCATACCCTTATGCATACTGGTTTGTTAGTTGAAGTCCGAGAACTTAGTATGCATACTCGTATGCGTACCAGCGTAAGTTCAAGTCCGAGAATTCAACTGAGTTTGGTGGTGTACGACAGTAAGCGTACCCGTTCGCATATTGGCAAACCCAGACCAAATCCGGCTACTTAGGTATGCGTACCCGTTTGCATACTTGAGTGGGTTATGTTCTAAAATCGGTTTGTTCATGAACTAATACATTTATAAAATAAGGAATGCAATCTTTTGCAAACCGTGGCTATAATGTTCATGAATTGATTCAAGTGAATCAAAATCGATTTTGCTTCAATTGTGTCTTGTATACTTCTATTAGAATATAAACAATTGAACAACTCTATAACTAGTTTCATTTGAGTCATTTGAAATAGTTGTGTTAAGATGAACAAGGTTGATATGAAAGTGTTCATATGGTTAACTTCGGTTAACTATTGTTGAGCCAACAAGGTGTACACGTTTAGGTACGGGTACTCATATCTAAATGAAGTCACTTTTCATTTGTGTGTAACAAGCTAAGTTCGATCTAACGGTTAAAAGATATTATCTTGAGTCTAATCAGGTTTTCATCTAACGGTGAATATTGAAAGCTTTGTTACCAAGGTATCATTGATTGCAAACCTTGATTTGAAGACTATATAAGGGAGAACTCTAGCAACTAGGAAACCTAATCCCCACACCTCCTGTGTGATACTAGTTGCAACTAGAGTCGATTCTCCTTTAACCTAGGTTTTTCCTAAAACCATTATAGGTTAACGACTTAAATACTTCATTGGGATTGTGAAGCCAGACCCAACTATTTTCTCTGTAGTTTCCTGTTCTGATCTTGCTTTATTCTATCGTATTGAGTACTATCTTCTCTAAGATTTGCTCAAGATTTAATCTCCGATAGGCAAGATAAAAAGTAGTCACAAACATCTTCGTCTCATCGTTTGTGATTCCACAATATCTTGTTTTGCTACCATACGATTAAGATTATTGTGAGGTGACTGATATTACTAGGCTTTTCTTCGGGAATATAAGTCTGGTGTATCAATTGGTTCTAATAGACTTTTCTGTGTGAGACAATTTTTTTATCAAGTCTTCGACTTTGGGTCGTAGCAACTCTTAGTTGTGGGTGAGATCAGCTAAGGGAATCAAGTGCGTAGAGTCCTGCTGGGATTCAGAGGCGTAAGGAACGCGACTGTACCTTGATCAGTATGAGATTTGTTAGGGATTAAATATATTCCAGTCCGTAGTTAACTTGCAGTAGGCTAGTATCTATAACAACTTAATACAGTGTGGTGTTCAAATCTGGACTAGGTCCCGGGGTTTTTCTGCATTTGCGGTTTCCTCGTTAACAACATTTCTGGTGTCTGTGTTATTTCTTTTTCGCATTATATTTATTTATATAATTAAAATATCACAGGTTGTGCGTAGTTCAGTCAATTTGATAATCCAACCTTTGGTTGTTGATATAAATTGATTGATACTTGAACATTGGTCTTTGGTACCGTTCATGTTTCTCACAAGAATCAGGCTCACGGATCCTATCTGTTTGATTTGCTAATTACATTGAGAAACAGGGATACAACTCTTGGATATATTTCCATTGATTGAGTCTGAATGTCTAGTTGATTCTCTTGGAACTATATTGGAGTTTGTCCATACAGATTGCCTTAACGAAATATTTGGTGTGGTTGTTAGACCCCGGCATTTTCAATTGGTATCAGAGCAGGAAAACACGCTTAAGACCTTATAAGTCTGTGTTTATAGCGATCTGACTCTATGGACAGAAGTGCTATCTCTGTAAATGTACCGCTAGTCTTCGATGACTCAAATTACTTATGGTGGAAAATTGATATGCGTGCCTTTCTTCAAGCGCGTGATTTTCAATCATGGGTTTATGTTGTTAATGGATACAATCCTCCAATGATTACAGTAGACGGTGCCTCTATTGCAAAGGATATTGGTAGATATGAACCTAACGAGATTCTCATTGCAAAGCAAAATTCTGATGGTTTAAATGCTATCATTCATGCCATTACCCTAGATCTTCAGCACCATGTGTCTACATGTACTCGGTCTAAAGATGCGTGGGATATCTTAGAAATTGTATTCAAAGGGAATACCTCTGAAAAGGAAGCTTGGCTTCAAAACCTAAATTCTGATTGGGAAAACCTTCGTATGGCTGACAAAGATTCATTTGATGAATTTAATCACAAAGTGTCTGAAATTGTTAATGTATCTTATGCGTTAGGTAAGACTATTCCTGAAAAGGACATTGTGATGAAATTTTTCAGATCCTTGTCAGCCAAATATGATTCTAAGAAACATGCCATCGTTGAAGGAAATAACCTCGATACACTTTCCAGAAATACTCTTGTTGGAAAGTTAAAAATTCTTGATCTTGATGAGAACACAGTCAGAACATCTGCTTTTAATGCTGTGACCAACACAAGCGAGTCTTCTAACTTGTCTTGGGCTGATGAATATTGTTCTAATCATGTTGATTTTGATAAATCACTGATTACACAAAAGATCAAGGATATTGTAAAAAATAAGCAAAACAAGTGAGAAACGTCCTTCTCTGATCAATGCTTCAGATGATTCAATACAAGAGAATTCATCTCTGTCTGTCAAAATCTTGCATACTTCCAATGCTTGCAATGAATTTTCAGCTCTCGTAGTAGAAACTTCTACCTACTTAGATTCTGATTCAGAGTATGAGTCCGACACATATATTTTTGAATTCTTGGATAAAAGTGAAGAAATTCACCAAGAAAATCTTTAACTAAAGGCTTCGTTGGAGAAACTTGAATCATCGCTTCAGGTGAAAAATCTTGAGATAAATTGTCTTAGTGATGAATTCACCAGAACCCTATATCTAAAAGAAAAAGAGATTAATACTCTTAAGTATGACCTGCAAAGGTTGTCTGGAAGTTCTGACAAGATCTCGGTAATGTTATTCGGTCAGAAGTCTTTTGGAAACACAAATGGTTTAGGGTTCAAAAGAAAAACTGTGAGCACAAACAACTCATTTGTTCCAGCCGGTTTTGGAATAATTGATGTTGAATGTTGTGATAAACAGGAGGCAAATAAGCAAGACAATAAATCTTCTCTGATTTGTTCATTTTGTGGAAATGCAAATCATGTCCAAAGTAAGTGTTGGAAATTCAAGAGGAACAACAGAAGGATTTCCAAACTTCAAAATGACATGCAAAGAATGAATCTAGCCCTTGGTAATCAACAGGGTACTCCTGAAGACAAAAAGAAATCTAAGAAAACCAGATTCAGACAAGGTAAGAAGTCTGTTCATACAACAAACCTTGATAAGTGACTATGTGATAAAATATGTGAGCATTCTGCTTATTCCGTCACTATCTAATACCAGTGATGTCCGCATCCTCTTTTTTAACTTGAGAAAATGAGGATTGCATCAAGGTTGCTCAAGTTTTGTATAATTGTTATTTCCTTTTTTTGTATGTTAAGAAAATATCTACTTTGTTAAAATAGAAAATGGATCATGAACCGTAAAATACTTTTTCAAAGTTCTTCTAGGGTTTGGTTGTCCAATGGTCTATTTATATTCATTTGTGATCAATTTTCCCTTCCCTCCTTTATCTTTGAAAGATACAGTTTCATGGCTCCTATAACTAGAGGTACCACAAAAAGGGATGCAGTTGAAGCAGTTAATGTGCATCTTTGTGAAGGAATAAAATCCTCAAGGAAGAAGAAGGAGATATCTACAAATGATGAAGAAGATTCTTCCTCTAACTGCCTCTTGTCTGTTTGTCATTTTGATAATAACTTTAGGGGTATGGTGAAGGATTTCATAAAAAAAAGAAATGATTTAAAATATCAAATCATTTTCTCTTTAGAAAAGATAGCTCACTATGAACATATGTTGTCTCTAACAAAGAACACCTTGTGTGGACTAAAAAGAGAACTTAGTGAGTTAACTGATATTTCTGAAGATTTTGAGGAATTGAACGATCCCAAAATCAATTGGTTTTTCAATAATGAGAAGGAATTCTCAGTAAATGCCCTTAGAAAGCTCTACGATGTCTAGGAAACTTCTTATGAGAATTTATTCTTGTGCTTTAAAAAGGATAACTAGGGTTTAAAATAACAATTATTGTGAGTATACATAGCTATTGCCAATGATTTTCATCTTGCAATGTTTTTAGATTTATTTATTTAAATTCTAAAGTTTATTTGGAAGATGATTTTGCAGTATTAATCTTTATTGGTTTTATATATTGCAAAAATAATTGGGATATGTGTGTTTACGTTCGTGAACTATAATTGTCCCATAAATGTCAAAAGTTATTATATGTCATTATGCAAATATTGATGGAAAATAGAATGAACTTTTGATAACAAAGATTAAGTCTATGGTATCATTATGCAAATATTGATGAGAATATAATGAATCTTTGTATATTCCGCAGTATTGATCTTTCCCTGATCCACTTCTTTATGTAAGTATTGTGCGGCTCCATAAGTTCTCTTATGTTGAGCATTTCCGATTAAATTAATCATGGGTTCTCTTGTGGTTAATTTAATTGAGTTTTATGGATACAAATTCATGTTTCATGTAATTTTTTAATGTCCAAAGAAATCCATATTTTCTTGTAAAAGTAAGGTCGCTCTTGTTGTTCTTTCGGGAATGACATTTTATGGGGGATAGTTCTTAATTGAACTTGTGCTTAATTGCCAAATCTTTGTGGGGAGTGCGGCTGTGGAATATTGTAGGAGTCATCTTGTATCTTTGTAAACTCCTTGATGAATACACTAAGTTTCGAATATGTGAAATTATCGAAACAAAGTTGATATGTTCTCTTTAAGTCATTAAGTATCTCTATGAGAATTTCATTATGATCCTGCTAGTTTTTGTACCTTTGCCAATTTATATTGACAAAAATGGGGAGAATTATTGTGTAGTTCACACTACAAATACATATGGTTTACGGATCATTATATAAGGGGGAGTGGTTTTCATTGTGAGATGAAGTATTGATTAAGGGGGAGTGATACATATTACCATAGTATTGTTGTCAAAGTTGTGATGTAATTGGACTTTGATGTTGTGTAATAATACTATGACACTGTATAACAATGATTGAAAGCTACTGTTTTCTCATTGTTATGGCTACGAATCTTCAACAACTATGATGCTGAGTTGAAAACGTTAAAAATCACTGGAGTACTTGGATGTGACGAAGATTTCAAGTAATATTGAAGAACCAAAGAAATCAAGCATTTGGATGAGAAGCTACAAAGTTTATTTATTTTGTAATCCATATGTATTGATAGTTTTGTCACTAAAATTGACAAAGGGGGAGATTGTTAGAGCACTGCTCGGGTCGAACTCGCAAGCGTTGCTATCTTAAGCATTTTTGTCAAGTTTAGTTTCCAAAACTATAAGTCTTGATTTCTAGTCTACTTATAGCAAATTCTCGGATTAGGATAGAATGTGTAGTTGAGCTTTAGACTTCACGGCGTTCATCGATTGAAGACGAAGAACTACTAAGGGGAGCTTGTGGAACTTCATCAACAAAAGGTATGTGGAGACTTGAACTCATCTATCACTCAGAAGTCTATTATACTCTATCTCCTATTTGAGACAAAAGTCGTACAGCTATATAGACTTCGATTATACACATTTGATATTTCGAGCTGAGTTTAACTCGCTTAAATATTTCTCGAAACATATGTTTGTAAGCTTTCGCTTTAACCAAGTTCATCTTATATTCTTGAAGAAAGTCAAAAGATGATCATGTGAAAATCGCCTGGTAACATCTTATATGATTTGTGTCAGACAGTCATTTGGTGTAAACTCGGAATGTTTCGTATTGATCATTTGATCACTTGAAAATTGCTTTGAAGCTAATAGTTTGTGTGAGACAGCTATTCCTATCTTCTAAGAATGTTTCAATGATTGAAATGAGAGTTTAGAACTATTAACCATTAATTGGATATAGCACAGTATGCGTACTTGTATGCTAACTGTTGCAAGTTATTCCAAGTCCGTGAACCATAGTATGCATACCCCATATGCGTACTGGTTTGTTAGTTAAAGTCCGGGAACTTAGTATGCATACCCGTATGCGTACCGGCGCAAGTTCAATTCCGAGAATTCAACTGAGTTTGGTGGTGTACGACAGTAAGCGTACCCGTTCGCATACTGGCGAACCCAGACCAAATCCGGCTACTTAGGTATGCGTACCCGTTTACATACTTGAGTGGGTTATGTTCATCGGTTTGTTCATGAACTAATACATTTATAAAATAAGGAATGCAATCTTTTGCAAACCGTGGCTATAATGTTCATGAATTGATTCGAGTGAATCAAAATCGATTTTGCTTCAATTTTGTCTTGTATACTTCTATGAGAATATAAACAATTGAACAACTCTATAACTAGTTTCATTTTAGACATTTGAACTAGTTGTGTTAAGATGAACAAGGTTGATATGAAAGTGTTCATATGGCTAACTTCGGTTAACTATTGTTGAGCCAACAAGGTGTACACGTTTAGGTACGGTTACTCATATCTAAATGAAGTCACTTTTCATTTGTGTGTAATAAGCTAAGTTCGATCTAACGGTTGAAAGATATTAGCTTGAGTCTAATCAGGTTTTCATCTAACGGTGAATATTGAATGCTTTGTTACCAAGGTAACATTGATTACAAACCCTGATATGAAAACTATATAAGGGAGAACTCCAGCAACTAGCAAACCTAATCCCCACACCTCCTGTGTGATACTAGTTGCGACTAGAGTCGATTCTCCTTTAACCTAGGTTTTTCCTAAAACCATTATAGGTTAACAACTTAAAGACTTCATTGGGATTGTGAAACCAAACCCAACTATTTTCTCTGTAGTTGCGTGTTCTGATCTTGCTTTATTCTATCGTATTGAGTACTATCTTCTCTAAGATTTGCTCGAGATTTTATCTCCGATAGGCAAGATAAAAAGTAGTCACAAACATCTTCGTCACATCGTTTGTGATTCCACAATATCTTGTTTCGCTACCATACGATTAAGATTATTCTGAGGTGATTGATATTACTAGGCTATTCTTCATGAATATAAGTCCGGTGTATCAATTGGTTCCTGTTCACCTTGGTTTATCAAAAGACGAAACAAAACTCATAGGTATTTCTGTGGGAGACAGATTTATCTATCCAATAGACTTTTCTGTGTGAGACAGATTTGTTTATAAAGTCTTCGACTTCATATCGTAGCAGCTCTTAGTTGTGGGTGAGATCAGCTAAGGGAATCAAGTGCGTAGAGTCCTGTTGGGATTCAGAGGCATAAGGAACGCGACTGTACCTTGATCAGTGTGAGATTGGTTAAATATATTTCAAGCCGAAGTTAACTTGCTGTAGCGGCTTAATACAGTGTGGTGTTAAAATCTGGACTAGGTCCCGGGGTTTTTCTTGCATTTGTGGTTTCCTCGTTAATAATTTTTTTGGTGTCTGTGTTATTTCTTTTCCGCGTTGTATTTGTTTATATAATTGAAATATCACAGATTGTGAGTAGTTGAATCAATTAGATAATCCAACCTTTGGTTGTTGATATAAATTGATTGACACTTGAACATTGGTCTTTGGTACCGTTCAAGTTATTTCATAAAGCTCCTTTGGCATACACAATTATGTCCCTTCTAGAAAAAATCACGTTTTTTGAATCTCATAAAGCGTAGGAAACAAATAAACCAAACAAAAATCACCATCCCAATTATTTTTCCAGGACATGGTTCTGTTAGAGCACTGCTCGGTCGAACTCGCAAGCGTTGCTATCTTAAGCTTGTTTGTCAAATTTAGTTGCCAAAACTATAAGTCTTGATTTCTAGTCTACTTATAGCTAAGTCTCGGACTAGGATAATAAGTGTAGTTGAGCTCTAGACTCCACGATGTTCATCATGCAAAGACGAAGAACTACTCAAGGAACTTGTGGAAATTCATCGAAAAAAAGGTATGTGGAGACTTGAACTTATCTATCACTAAAAAGTATATCTATTCTATATCTTATCTTGATACAAAAGTCGTATTGCTACACAGACTTCGATTATACACATTTGCTATTTCGAGTTGAGTTTATCTCGCCTATCTATTTCTCGGAATATGTGTTGGTAAGCTTTCGCTTTGGCCAAGTTCATCTTTACTCATGACGAAAGTCATGTTGAATATTTCAATAACTTGAAAATCGCTCTTATAAAAAATAGTTTGTGAATAACAACTATATAATATCCTCTAAGAAAGTTTCAATGATTGAAATGAGAGGTTAGAACATGTAACCACCTTTGTGTTCTCACATTTGTGTAAAAGTCCAAAACCGGGAACCCAAAGTATGCGTACCCGTACGCGTACTGGCGGTTGTTGGAAATCCGGGTAAGTATGCGTACCCATACGCATACTGGCGAAAAGTTCACGTCCGTGAATTTCTGCTGGAGTTTGAAAGTGAAAAACAAACTCGTCCGGTTACTTAAGTACGCGTACCCATTTGCATACTTAAGTAGGTTACTTTCTAAAATCGGTTTGTTCATGAACTAAAACATTTATATATTAAGTAATGCAATCTTTGCAAAACGTGGCTATAATGTTCATGAATCGATTCGAGTGAATCAAAACCGATTTTGCTTCGATTGTATCTTGTATACCTCTATAAGATCTAAGCAATTGAACAACTCCCTAACTAGTTCATTTGAGTCATTTGAACTAGTTATGGTGAAGATGAATAAGGTTGATATGAAAGTGCTCATATGGCTAACCATTGGTTAACTATTGTTGAACCAACTAAGTGTACATGTTTAGGTACGGTTACTCAAACCTAAATGGAGTTACATTTCATTTGTGTATAACAAGCTAAGTTCGATCTAACGGTTGAAAGATATTAGCTTGAATCTAATAAGGTTTTCATCTAACGGTAAATATTTAATGCTTTGTTACCAAGGTAACTTAGATTGCAAACCCTGATTTGGAGACTATATAAAGAAGAACTCTAGCAACTGGAAAACCTAATCCCCACACCTCCTGTGTGATACTAGTTGCATAAGCTAAATTCGATTCTCCTTTAACCTTAGGTTTCTTACGAGACCCTGTAGGTTAACGACTTAAAGACTTCATCTGGATTGTGAAGCCAAACCCAACTATTTTCTCTGTAGTTGCATGATATGATCTTGTTGTTTCTATCGTGATTGAGTACAATCATAATATTGGCTTGAGATTTATATCTCCGATAGGAAAGATATAAAATTAGTCATAAACACTTTCGTCTCATCATTTGTGATTCCACAATATCTTGTTTCGCTCATCGATTAAGATTATTGTGAGGTGATTGATATTTCTAGGTTGTTCTTCGGGAATATAAATTCGGTATATCAATTGGTTAATATTCACCTTGATTTATCAAAAAACGGAACAAAACTCATAGGTATTTCTGTGGGAAACAAATTTATCTATTCCTATAGACTTTTCCGTGTGATACAAATTATTTTATCAAGTCTTCGACTTTGGGTCGTATCATCTCTTAATTGTGGGTGAGATCAACTAAGGGAATCAAGTGCGTAGTATCCCGTTGGGATCAGAGACGTAAGGAACGCAACTGTACCTTGAATCAGTGTGAGATTGATTGGGGTTCAACAACAGTCCAGACCGATGTTAGTTCATAATAGGCTAGTGTCTGTAGCGACTTAATACAGTGTGGTGTTCAATTTGGACTGGATCCCGGGTTTTTTTTTTGCATTTGCGGTTTCTAAAAAGACGAGGGTACCCAAATATACCTCAATCTAAAACTTTTCCACCTATAAGTCCTTTCTCGAAAGTGATTGTCTATAGACTAAGTTGAGACAATACAACTAATCGGTTCACACTTCGTGTGATCGTCTATGGATACGAGATCGATACAATACGACAACAAGATAACTTGTGTGATTGACTATGGATACAAGATCGAGACAATACAACAACGAAGTATGTTTACTTGATAATAGGTTCGGACTTAACCAAACACTAGGGATTGTCTATCAAGTAAAATAGGAATTAACGATTGTGTAATTTACTTTAAATTATAATAACAACAATTATAATTGTGGAAAATAAAAGTAAATGACACAACAATATTTTGTTAACGAGGAAACCGCAAATGCAGAAAAACCCCGGGACCTAGTCCAGAATTGAATACTCTCAGAATTAAGCCGCTATACAAAATCAAACCAACTTCGTATAGTTGAGACCAAACAACTAAACCTATAGTTCACCTAGTTTCCTCTGTATCCCTGCGCCTCCAACTTGTTAATAAGTCACGCACTTGGAACAATTCCTTTGGTTCGTATTCCAAATAGTAAAGGAACAACAAATCTGTTCGGTAACAACTCTTTTAAAACAACGTGATTTGAGTTTGACAAAGGCTCTACCGTTTAACCAATAAACTCCTTTGTCGGGTCATTAGATCAATCTCTAAACAACTACCGAAGTAATTGTTAGACTATGCAATCAATACTATTAATCACAAAGAAGTGTATTGATGCTGATCTACTCAACTAATCTATCTAATCTATCACAAAGATAAATCGATTATAGTTGGATCCCTTTCCAGCCGAAACAAGTATTGTGCACACCAAAGATTATGAACCCAAAAAGTCTTCTTGTCTTCAAATCTTCTTTGATCTTCAATCAGCACCTGCACATAATCAACTTGAATCTCTTGTGATCAATCACACACAGAACGGAGTCTGTTAACGTTGGATTATCACAAGACGTCTTTAGATCTACAAACAGTCTAAAGATCCCTGTCGAAACTTCGATCTAGTTTGAGTGAATCTTATATCAGAAGAGAAGATTCTCAAGCATAAAAAAACTAGGTACAATCAAAGTTCAACAACCGTTTGTCAATCAAATTAATCGAAAACTAATAATAAACCGCAATTATCTAGTTTCCCACCAACGGTACTAATAGAGCTTCTCAATCCCAAAGAAGTCTTTAAACTGAGCGGCCGTAAGAGATTTCGCCTAATTAGGTTACTTTCCTCTCCGAATAGGCGGCTCCACCAGTAACAACACAACTAAGTAGTTTTGTTGGCTCTGAGGATTAGTTTGCTTGAAATGCAAACTTCAATATTTATAGACAAGGAAGTTTGGACACCAAAGAATTTCCAAAAATGAATATTCTCAAAGATATGCAATAAACACAAAATCGGTTTTCATAATTCCTGGAAATGCACTGTCCAAATATTGACCGAAATCCCAATAGAAAAATCTATAATCAGTAAATGCACATTACTAATTATTATTTTCTAAAGATATGCATTTAATTGCTGGAGATTAAATAGCATATAAAAACTAAGAAACCTTAAATAAAAGATTCTCAATTTATTTCAATCCTGGGATTCTCCTTTAGCTATTAAGGAATATCTTTGAACAATTAATGATAAGAGTTACTGCACATGTTCATAGTATGTCGACATCTTTTACTTTGTAAGTTCTTTTTCATACTTACAATCTTGGAAACAATTTGCCACACTTCCAAACAAGTTTAGAATTGGTTCGTCTAAATTCCAAGAACTATGTGATTGATTATCCTATCAAATCACCAATTATGGGTTTCTCGGTTCTACCAAAACAAGTTCGGTTCTACCTCCATGTGAGTACTGTGCATAGTTACGCTAGTTACCAAAATTCGGTTGACTGGGTACTAGGATCGGTTCCCCACAACTTATGGTAACTACCTGTATTCGGTTGCATATGTCCATAGGATCGTTTCCCCAAAAACTACAAACTTGTTGCACATGTTCATAGGATCGGTTCCCCATATACTCAAAATGTGTTGCACCTCTTACAAGGATCGATTCCCTCTTGCAAATTTGTTGCATCTCTTACCAGGATCGGTTCCCCAATGACTAGATAAAAGTTGTTATTTACAAGGTATCGATTATACCATCTTGAGTGATTACTTAAGATCGGTTTCACTAATAAAAGTCATACCAATACATAAGTCAGGCCTTGTGAATAGTTTTACCAAGATACATAAACAAGTTTATGAGAGGTTATACTAAACACACATATTGGTAATTAAAAATAGATTTGCAATGAATAACAATAACAATAAGCCTAGCGATTTCCCTTTCGATTCACAAAACAAGTTTATGAACTTATTTCCTTTAAACGAATGTAAAACATTGTTTCCTAGGATGAAATCTATACTCATACCCATACATAATCATAATAGCATTCATATGATCATGTCGATGTCTTATATACAAAGTTTAATGGTTAAGCAATAAACCTCGTATTGCATTCCTTAATACAATGTCTAACTAGAGTTTCATACACAGCTTCGCAGTTATTTTTTCAATATGCACGACTTGAAAGATACGTTAGGGAACAGTTCAATTCAAATATTACTAACCTCAAGAGGAAGGATGATGTAGTCGTTGTAGCTCCATACTTCTTCACTTCTTCAAGTCTTCATGTAATACTTGTAAGTCTCATATCCTAACACTTTCAAGCTAACCTATACGAAGTTGACTTTAGTATGTAATCAAGCGACTCTTTAAATGAGTTTTGATTCACTAAAATATGACAACCAAACTTGACATACCAATGCTTGGTGGGTTCAACCGAGCTATGCTCTAACAATTTCCTCGTTAACAAAACTTCTAGTGTCTGTGTTATTTCTTTTTCGCATTATATTTTGTTATATAATTAAAATATCACAGGTTGTGCGTTGAATCGATCAATTGGTAAATCCAACCTTTGGTTGTTGATTGAAATTGATTGATCCTTGAACATTGGTCTTTGGTACCGTTCAAGTAATCTCTCTTATATTCAATTGGGCTCGCAAATTATTATTTGTTTGATTGCAGATTGAATTGAGAGATTGAGATATAACTCTTTGATATACTTTTTATAAGATTGAGTCTAACTGTCTAGTTGATTCTCTTGTAAGTATATTGGAGTTAGTCCATACAGATTGCTAAGCAAAATATTGGGTGAGGTTGTTAGACCCCCGTTTTTTCAATTGGTATCAGAGCAGGCAAACACGTTTAAAGACCTTATAAGTCTGTGTTTGTAGCGATCTGACTCTATGGACGAAAGTGTTATCTCTGATAACGTAACACCAGTTCAGAGTCACTCTGATTTGGATCAAAATCTTGAGACTTCTGAGAAATCTCCCTTGTCCGCTTTTTTGACTGAATCTGCGTTCAATTGGGAAAAATGTCTTGATGAACAGTTGGATGATCTTTCAGATGAGAGTGATTCAGAAGAAGGACAAAGTATTGATGAGGAAGTCTCTCAATATATCAAGCTCTTTGACCATGCCTTAAAAGGAAAGAAGTCAACAGCTTGCTTGAGTAAATATCTGGCACCTCTCTGTCAAGAAAATAGAAAACTGAGAAAGCTCTTTAAAGGATATGATTGTGGGTACAAACTCTTACAATCTACCGTTAAAGATCGAGAAGAAGATGTACGCTCAAAAAGGTCCGAATGTGATAATCTTCTTCGAAATGTCTTTGTGTTGAAAGAAAGACTTGCAGAATCTGAAGCAAGATACGACTCTCAACAAAAATGTTTTAATGACATAGAAATCAGTCTTCTCGCCAAAGAAAAACTTTTGGAGACTGATCTAGCTGCTGCTCTTGATAAGGTAAATTCACTGGAAGAGAATCTGAAAAGATTCAATTCTAGCTCTACAAAATTATCTTCTATGCTGGGAGCATGTAAAGAACATCGTGATACACGTGGTCTGGGCTATAAAGGAATAGACGCTCCAAGTACTAGTAAGATCAATTTTGTCCGTGCTAATGATAAGTCTCCATGTGAAAAACCTTTTCCAGCAGCTAATGTTCCTATGAACAAGGATTGTCCTCATTCAAAATCAACTCACATGAGAACAGTCAAGAACAATTCCTTTAACTGCTATTATTGCGGAAACAAAGGACACCTTGAAAGGAGATATCGTTTCCGACTGAGGAATGAAAAACTTCATAACATTCTTGTATGGATGTCTAAAGAAGTAATTAAACCTGTTTCTCATCTAGCTGGTGTGATAGTCATTTTCTGCAATCAAGAAAAATGTTGTGATGAGCCAATTCTTGATTATGATTTTGAGACAAAAAACGCCTACAATTGTAGAAGAAAGAACGTCAGGTGGACAACTGATTTTTTAAATTACTCTGAAACGAGAAAAAGTCATAGGAGGAAGAAAAAAGGTTCAAACGCCTTTTCTCTCTCTGAAGAAAGCCTTGAATCCAAGGTGTCTACTTCAGACTTCATTCATATCAATAATCGAGTCTCGGAGCTCAAGACAAGTATAAACAGACTTAAAAGGAGCATTAAGAAGGAAAGGAAAGCAGCGGTTTCAGGTATCCCTTGTTCTCCTCTGTTTAAATCTCTTTCGACTAACCCTATTGATTTTTATGAAAATCTTCATGAAGGAAAGAGAGAAGAAGTCAATATTCTTGATGAGCAAAATGCTCATCAAAATATAACTTGACTGCTCAATGTAGCATCCTCCTTGTAATTGTGGGAGGATGCTCATAATTCTCAAGAAAATCTTTTGTCTTGAGAAAGTAGTCATTGTTATATTATTCTTTTCATTATCTTTTCCCTTTACGTAATGATGATCATAAAATTGGTGAGGCTTGCTCCAGTACATTACATGGTGTAATGTTTTTTTTTTGATCGCTCACTCTTGAGAATATTTCTTTGTTGATTGCCTTGAAGGATTTTTTTTCCTCTTCCCTTTGACCAATTAGTTGTTGCTCATCAACAATTATCTTATGTTCTTTTGAACTAAGGCTTCGTCAATTTGTTTAGAATGTGTCTTTGAGTTTTTTCAAGATTACTTCTAAATTTGGTTCCATTACTCTCTTGGTCTTGTACCAAGTTTGTAACCAGTTGTGCACGTACACCTGACCCGTACGGAACATATATGAGTAACCCTAGGGTTTCCTATGAAACACTCATATATATATATATATATATATATATATATCAAGCTCTTTTTGATACACACACGTTCCGTAACGTCAAAAAGTTCTCCTGATTTTTTTGTGTGCACAATGGATGGACGCAACAAGGAAGACGAAGTTGAGAAGGGCAAGGCTATCGAGTTTCACGAGAATCTTGTTTTCATAACCTGCTATCATGCTGTTGATCATGAAAACAAACTACCAGTTCAGATGTCATCACAACTGGTAGGAAATATTCTTCGAGATTTTGAGGTCGTACGTGAACAACTTGGAATTGCAACAAAGAATCTTGAATTTCTGAAAAACGAACTGAAGAAAGAAACTGATGAACTCATCCATGTTCGCTCTCTTGTTGCTGGCCATGTCTAATGTTTTTCGAATTATGTTCTCTAAGAGTTGTCTTATTATGTCTAGGAAATTTCTTATGAGAATTTATTCTTATGTTTTAAGAAGGATAACTAGGGTTTGGAATAGCAATTATTGTGAGTACACATAGCTATTTCCAACGATTTTTATCTTGCAATGTTTTTAGATTTATTTATTTAAATTCTAAAGTTTATTTGGAAGATGATTTTGCAGTATTAATCTTTATGATTTCATATATTGCAACTTGTCATGGGATATGTATGTTTGCATCCGTGAACCTTAATTGTCCCATACGTGGTCAAAAGTTAAGTCTTTCATATGTCAGTATGCAAGTATTGATAAAAGATTGAATGAGCTTTTGACAAACAAAAGTTAAGCCTATTATGTCATTATGCAAATATCGATGGAAGATAGGATGAAATTTTGTGTACAAAGATAATGTCTATTATACGTCATTGTGCATATAGTGATGAAGAATAGAAATCTTTGTTTATTCCGCAGTATTGATATTCCCTAATCCATATCTTTATGTATATATTGTGCGGCTCCGTAAGTTCTCTTATGTGAGCATTTCCGATTAAATTAATCATGGGTTCTCTTGTGATTAATTTAATTGAGATTTTTGGATACAAATTCATGTTTCATGTGATTTGTTAATGTCCAAAGAAATCCTTATTTTTCTTGTGAAAGTAAGGTCGCCCTTGTTGTTCTTTCGGGAATGACATTTTATGAGGGAGAGTTCTTTTTTGAACTTGTGCTTAATTGCCAAATCTTTGTGGGGAGTGCAGCTGTGGAATATTATAGGGGCTATATTGTACTTTATAAACTCCTTGATGAATGCATTTAGTTTCGGCTATATGATTGCATCTAAAAAGTTGATATGTGCTTTTCCTTCGGTCATGAAGTATCTCTATGGAAATTTCATTAGGATCCCACTAATTTTCGTACCTTGGCCAATTTTATTGACAAAAAAGGGGAGAATTAATGTGTAGTTCAAACTACAAATACATATGGTTTTCGGATCTTTATGTAAGATGGAGTGGTTTTCATGAGAGATGAAGTATTGACTAAGGGGGAGTAATACATATCACCATAGTATTGTTGTCAAAGTTGGGATACAATTGAACTTTGATGCTGTATAATAATACTATGACACTGTATAACAATGATTGAGAGCTATTGTTTTCTCATGGTTATGGCTACGGATCTTCAACAACGATGATGCTGAACTGAACATCTTTAGAATCATTGGAGTACTTGGAAGTGACGAAGATTTTGAGTAATGTTGAAGAACCAAGGAGATCAAGAATTTGGATGAGAAGCTACAAAGTTTATTTATTTTGTATTCCATATGTAATGATAGTTTTGTCACTAAAATTGACAAAGGAGGAGATTGTTAGAGCACTGCTTGGTTGAACTCGCAAGCGTTGCTATCTCAAGCTTGTTTGCACAGTTTAGTTGCCAAAACTATAAGTCTTGATTTCTAGTCTACTTATAGCTAAGTCTCGGATTAGGATATAAAGTGTAGTTGAGCATTAGACTTCATGGCGTTCATCAATTGAAGACGAAGAACTATTAAGGGGATCTTGTGGAACTTTATCAACAAAAGGTATGTGGAGACTTGAACTTATCTATCACTCAAAAGTCTATCTATTCTATCTCTTATCTTGAGACAAAAGTCGTATTGCTATATAGACTTCGATTATACACATTTGCTATTTCGAGCCGAGTTTATCTCGCCTATCTATTTCTCGGAATATGTGTTGGTAAGCTTTCTCTTTGGCCAAGTTCATCTTTACTCGTGACGAAAGTCATGTTCAATATTTCAATAACTTGAAAATCTCTTTGATGAAAAATAGTTTGTGAATAACAACTATATAACATCCTCTAAGAAAGTTTCAATGATTGAAATGAGAGTTTAGAACATGTAACCACCTTTGGATATAAACATGGTGTGTTCTCACATTTGTGTAAAAGTCCAAAACCGGGAACCCAAAGTATGCGTACCCATATGCGTACTGGCGGTTATAGGAAATCCGGGTAAGTATGCGTACCCGTGCGCATACTGGCGGAAAGTTCACGTCCGTGAATTTCTGCTGGAGTTTGAAAGTGAAAAACAAACTCGTCCGGTTACTTAAGTACACGTACCCGTTTGCATACTTCAGTAGGTTACTTTCTAAAATCGGTTTGTTCGTGAACTAAAACATTTATATATTAAGGAATGCAATCTTTGCAAACCGTGGTTATAATGTTCATGAATCAATTCGAGTGAATCAAAACCGATTTTGCTTCGATTGTGTCTTATATACTTCTATAAGATCTAAGCAATTGAACAACTCCCTAACTAGTTCATTTGAGTCATTTGAACTAGTTATGGTGAAGATGAATAAGGTTGATATGAAAGTGCTCATATGGTTAACCATTGGTTAACTATTGTTGAACCAACTAAGTGTACACGTTTAGGTACGGTTACTCAAACCTAAATGGAGTTACATTTCATTTGTGTATAACAAGCTAAGTTCGATCTAACGGTTGAAAGATATTAGCTTGAATCTAATAAGGTTTTCATCTAACGGTGAATATTTAATGCTTTGTTACCAAGGTAACTTAGATTGCAAACCCTGATTTGGAGACTATATAAAGGAGATCTCTAGCAACTAGGAAACCTAATCCCCACACCTCCTGTGTGATACTAGTTGTATAAGCTAGAGTCGATTCTCCTTTAACCTTAGGTTTCTCACGAGACCTTGTAGGTTAACGACTTAAAGACTTCATTGGGATTGTGAAGCCAGACCCAACTATTTTCTCTGTAGTTGCGTGATCTGAACTTGCTGTTTCTATAGTGATTGAGTACAATCGTAAGATTGGCTTGAGATTTATATCTCCGATAGGCAAGATAGAAAAGTAGTCACAAATACCTTCGTCTCATCGTCTGTGATTCCACAATATCTTGTTTCGCTAGTCGATTAAGATTATTGTGAGGTGATTTATATTTCTAGGTTGTTCTTCGGGAATATAAGTCCGGTATATCAATTGGTTCCTGTTCACCTTGATTTATCAAAAGCCGGAACAAAACTCGTAGGTATTTATGGGAGACAGATTAATCTATTCCTATAGACTTTTCCGTGTGATACATATTTGTTTATCAAGTCTTCGACTTTGGGTCGTAGCAACTCTTAGTTGTGGGTGAGATCAGCTAAGGGAATCAAGTGCATGGTATCCTGCTGGGATCAGAGATGTAAGGACTGCAACTGTACCTTGAATCAGTGTGAGATTGATTGGTGTTCAACTATAGTCCAGACCGAAGTTAGTTTGTGGTAGGCTAGTGTCTGTAGCGGCTTAATACAGTGTGGTGTTCAATCTGGACTAGGTCCCGGGGTTTTTCTGCATTTGCGGTTTCCTCGTTAACAAAACTTCTGGTGTCTGTGTTATTTTTTTTCCGCATTATATTTTGTTATATAATTGAAATATCACAGGTTGTGCGTTGAATCGATCAATTGGTAAATCCAACCTTTGGTTGTTGATTGAAATTGATTGATCCTTGAACATTGGTCTTTGGTACCGTTCAAGTAATCTCTCTTATATTCAATCGGGATCGCAAATTATTATTTGTTTGATTGCAGATTGAATATAGAGATTGAGATATAACTCTTTGATATACTTTTTATAAGATTGAGTCTAACTGTCTAGTTGATTCTCTTGTAAGTATATTGGAGTTAGTCCATACAGATTGCTAAGCGAAATATTGGGTGAGGTTGTTAGACCCCCATTTTTTTAGGTTCTATTGCTACTTCGAACTTGCATATACATAAAATATTTTTTGGATAATATGTTGAGATTTTAAAATACTGGTTATTGACTTTTCCCCCACAGAGCTAGCTAGAACCTAGCTACAAGTATCAATAGGAATTAAAACTTGAGAACTACCACCAAACTTTTAATGTATAACATTTCTCTAAAGAACATTATTTTCAAGTCCATATCTGTTACTCCGTTTGGCATGTAAAACCTTGTTAACTAACCTCAACTATTTAATACGTATACCACATCTTTCTTTAGGTAAACATGTTTTCTCACATCCTACACAACTTCTCTTATTTTTAAAATTGGAAGAAACCTATAGGAAATGCCCCATGATTGTTTCCTTTTGTTTATCTACATAAACAAGAAGTTCAAAAAGCGATAAATAATTTTTTTGTAGATTTGACAACACACTTTTGATAAGAATATTTCCATTGGATAAAACCATATACTTCTAGTAACCTTCATGAGGCTAGGAGTAAATTCAACATTTTTCTGGGCTACTTATCTAATCACATGGGTTATAAGTGTCTTGATCCTATCCCTTGTAGAATTTTCTAGACATGTTTCTTTTAATGAGAAATTTTTTCATGCTCTTGCTTATAAGATTTTGTTTCTCAGTCTTCGTAAAATTCTTTATCACATACTTTTACTAATTTCTATGTCCTTATTGACACCTAGTTTTTAGTTCCTCTAAATAATCTTTCTTAAAATTTTGTTAGTCGTAAATTGTTGTTCAAACTTCAGAAAAATGCAGGTGGTACAATAGAAAGATATAAATTCTGCTTCAAAAAACAAGAGATATAAATCCAGGTTAATGAGTAGAAGGTTCATCAACACGAGGGACTAAATTATACTAAAACCCCCATCCCTGTTGCCAAGCCCACTAAAATTGCATATTCTCAATTGCAACTTAGTTTGATTGGCAAGTTAGGCATCCTGATATCAATAATGCCTTCCTTCATGATGATTTCAAGGAGGATGTGTATATCGTTCAGCCTTCTGGGTTATATGGTTCTTCTCATCTAAATTTTGTGTACAAGTTACTTATTTCTATCGATGAGCTTAAACAAGCTTCCTAGAGCTTCATATGAAAAACTAGTAGCACTCGATGTGGTTATTTATCTTGGTTGTACTCTGTCTCAGGTTGATACACCCTTGTGCATATTACCATTTTTTGGTTTATATTGATGACATCTTACTAACTAGAAGTTCGATTGTATTTAGCAGCAATTTTATTCAAAGTCTAATTAAATTATTTCCTTTCAAAAGTTTAGGAATGTTTATTAGCTATCGGATCTATAGGTTAAGCGCAGATCTACATGGAACTTTCTTTCCCAAACAAAGTACATTGTTGATATCTTGCACAAAACCAACATGTTAGGTACTAAGGTCTACACTTGTTATAGCTGATTCAAAAATGAGTAAAACTGAAGGGATATCTTTAGGAGATCCACATCCTATAGATCTCTTGTTAGTGACTCCAATATGTCACCTGGACAAAACCTAAGATAAACTACCCAGTTAACCAAGTTTGTCAACATTTGATGATACTAACTAATGTCCATTTGGAAACTTCAATATCCCTATAGATTAAGGTATTGTTCTCAAGAATGGGTTTTTCCAGTTGATTCCTATTCTGATGCTGATTAGGCAGGTAACCCATATTTCTAGAGATCCACCAGTGGATTTTTGTTAGAGCACTGCTCGGTCGAACTCGCAAGTTTTACTATCTCAAGATTGTTGTTAATGTTAGATGTACAAAATGATATATTAGTTTCTAGTCTACTAAAGTCAAGTCTCGGACTAGGATAATATTATGGTAGTTGAGTATCAGATATCACTGAATAACCCTCGAAGATTGAAGACTGAAGAACAAAGGAAGACATTTGCGAGATCTTCATCAACAAAGAGGTATGTGAAGACTGACCTATCCTATTTACTCATGGCATTTACCATTATATATTATGAGATTATGTCGTATGATTTTAGTAAATTTAATATCGCAAAAAAGAAATTTCGAGTCAAGATTGTCTAGATAAATATCTCGAAATATGATTCAAGCAACGGATATTCTTAGATCCTTAACAATTTTGGTTAAGAACAATTTATTGTTCATAAACTATTTTTTGTTTCAAGTTGTCATTTGGAAATTGCCAAGCAATGATATTTATTGTCTATGGATATTGGGAATGTTCCAAATCATTTTTAAGAGAGTTTTTCAGAATATCTGAATTTTGCGCATACCTGGTACATGTACCATATTGATATGAGTTCGGGAATGTAAGGGAGGTACCCAATCCCAGTATGCGTACCCCTGGGTTCTGACTTCGTGAACTGGCTAAGGTACACATACCATGTAAGCCTGAGCTCGTAAACTATCCATAGGTATGCATACCCGGTACGCGTACCTACCCACTTCTGATTTAAGCAGAAGCTCACGAGCTCTTTTACAAGCATGTTCAGCTTTGCTATAACTCTCATAGACACTTCTAAGACAACCTTTTTTTCACAAAACCTATTGAGTTTATAGATCATGGTTTAAGTCTTGAGTGTTATTGAACACCACTTATGCTTGTAAGTTCGATAGACATACTTGCCAACATGAACTATCATTGTGCACGGTTCCAGAGTCTTGTACCATAATGCATATTCTTCTATTTAATTTCAAGGCAAACATCTCACATGTTTACATGGATTCCTAATAAGAATTTCATCCAAACTGAGAAAGTGTTTGCTTGATAACGGTAAAAGGTGCGACACTGCTCTTGCTGAGTCCTGCAGGTCGTAGGTTTAGGCAAACATTTTCTTGTGCTGCCCATAAATGGTTATTAAAGCCCATTACAAGCAAGAAAGGCTTTAATAAGCCCATTCAAAGACGACAACAGTTCTGCTGAGCAGCTGAATCTTTTTTCTCTACAAAGAAGATTTAAGTTATTACATGTTTACACAGACGAACCCCTATTTTCACATTTTGGCATTATGGTTTTGCGTATATGCAGAATGGTAATGCACATATGACAGAATATGTACGCTGGCGCAAAAAAGAATACGGAAAAAATGGCAAAATATATTAAAAAGTGTCACTTAAGGTGACAAAAGTACATCACCTCCAAGAAAAGCAAAACAAATAAGGGAAACTCACATAAGCATCTCAATTACATATTAAAGTTAAAAGAGGGTAACCATCAAAAAATTTGGTATGAAATAACCAATTGAACATTGTACACTTAACTGCAATGATGAGTTGCTTACTACTCTTAAGTTTATTCGCCAAATGTTAGTTATTGAAGACTAATTAATTATTTCCTAAGTTAGCCGTGATTATTTTAGGAAGGGGTTTCCTAAACCGGCTAGAATTCTTGGTGGTCAAGTTTGTAACCTATATAAATAGGTAATTAGGCCTTGTAGAATTGTGTATGAAGAAAATTGTATAGCTTTTAGGGTAAAAAGCTAGGGTTTTTTTTCCATTGTGAGAGCATATTGGTGAGGAACAAGAAACAAGGTTATCGTCTCGGGTAATTATTGCGGTGTAACCAAGGGTTTGCTGGGATTCACACGACGTTGTAATCGTTTTCTTCATAGTGGATTTGAGTTGGTGCGGCTCAAAGTGGATGTAGAAAATATTGTATGTATTGGTCGAACAACTATAAATATCATGTCTTGTGAGTTGTTTTATCTTTCTCGTATTATTATTGTTGCTTGTGCTTGGTTTACTTATTATTCACCATAATATCTCAAGATCCTGTTATTCCGCGGTTGTCAGTGATTCCATAAAAATCCTGACAACTGGTATCATAGCTCAGGTTAGAGCTTTAGGGTTTATCGTAGTACGATTGGAGTGGGAGTTATGGGTGATAATAACGAAAGTACGATAGCTAAGGATAAAGTTTTTAATGGGAAGAACTTTGCGTTTTGGAAGTCTCAGATGGAAGACTACCTATACAAGAAAGACCTTGATATTCCATTAGGAGGGGTTGCGAAAAAGTGAGCACTCAAAGACGATGAATGGTCAACTCTTGACCGGAAGTGTGTAGCCGTGATTCGTAGATGTCTAACGAAGGAAGTCTACAATAACGTACAAGAGGTTACTAGTACGAAGGACCTTATGGATAAACTTGAAAAGTTGTATCAAAAGTCATCAGCCTCGGGGAAGATTATGTTGTGTGAAAAACTATTCAATCTAAAGATGCAAGAAGGTGAAGCGATTTCAGCACATCTTGGGAAGTTTAAATCGATTATTTCTAAGCTTTCAAAAGTTAGTATTACTTTTGATGATGAAGTTCAAGCTTTACGGTTGTTGTCGTCATTACCAAAGAGTTGGGAAACCGCAAGAACAACCATTAGAAATTCCGCAGGGAGCTATAAGTTAAAGCTTGATGATGTGCAACAAAGGTTAATTGCTGAAAAGGAGAGAAGAATAGAACAAGGTTACAGTTCTAGTACTTCAAGCTCGGCCTTAAGTATGCAGGAAGAAAATAGAGGCAGGAGTTCAAATAGGAACACCAACAACAAATCCAGATGGAAGTCTAGAGGGAAGTCTACGGGGAGATCTCAATCCCGTCCTAGAGGTGTTGTTGAGTGTTGGGCGTGTAAGAAAGTAGGACACTACAAGCGCAATTGTCTGGAAAACAAAGGTGTTAATAATGGTGGAAACAAAGGTAATCAAGAAGAGGTCAACGTAGTTGTAGCTGCGGAACTGGTGAAGGTCCTTGTTGATAACAAGAAGGTGATTACGGAAGGTTTTCTACTACTCTCTGAGGACAAGCAAGATGAGTCTTGGATTATAGACTCGGGAGCCTCTTTCCATGCAACGGGTGATAAGAGTATTATGATCTCTTATAAAGAAGGATACTATGGCCAAGTATTCTTAGGTGACGGTGAAGCATGCGACATTATTGGTTTGGGTGATGTGATCTTGAAAGTCAACGGTTCGACATGGAAATTGAAGGATGTACGGCACGTTCCAAATTTGAAGAAGAACTTGGTGTCTGTGGGCCAAGTTTGTGATGATGACTGTGAAGTTGTGCTTACGAAACACAATTGGAAAGTGAAGAAAGGAGCTATGGTATTAGCTCGTGGAGTTAGAGTCGGTACTCTATACCGAACTTCAGATGGATCTACTTTATCATTGGCTAGTAGTAGTGAAGACACTAACTTATGACATAGAAGATTGGGACACATGAGTGAGAAGAACATGAAGATTCTATGTTTGCGAAGATATCTACCTAAGGTGAAGTCTGTTGATATGAGTTTTTGTGAAGACTGTGTTCTTGGAAAACAAAAACGGGTGAGCTTCAACAGAGGAGGAAGAGACTTGAGAAGTGCAAAACTTGATTTGGTTCATACGGATGTATGGGGACCAATTGATGTTGCATCTCATAGCGGATTCCATTATTATGTCACCTTTATTGATGATCACTCAAGGAAGGTGTTTACTTCATGAAAATTAAGTTCGAGGTGTATGAAGTGTTTCATAAGTGGAAAGCTTTGGTTGAAACAGAAACGGGTCTGAAGTTGAAGTGTTTAAGGTCAGACAACGGTGGTGAGTATGACAAAACAGAATTCTTACAGTTATGTGCTACAAGTGGAATTTGATTGGAGAGGACGGTTCCATGGACTCCACAGAAGAATGGAGTAGAAGAACGTATGAATTGGACGTTGAATGCACGTGCAAGGTGCATGAGGTTGCAGTCTGGTTTTCTCGAGACCTTCTGGGCACATGCAACGGAGACGAATGCTTATCTAATCAATATGACACCTAGTAGTCATTTAGATATGAAAATACCGGAGGAGGTTTGGACTGGCAAAAAGGTAAATCTTTCCTATTTGAAAGTTTTTGGTTGTGTTGGTTCTGTTCATCTTAGTCCCGGTAAGAGGTTTAAGATAGGTGCTCAAGCAAAAAAGTGTATATTTCTTGGTTACGGAAATGACGCTTTTGGGTATAAACTTTGGGACTATGAGGGTCACAAAGTTATTAGAAGTAGAGACATCACTTTTAATGAGAATGAGTTGTACAAGGACAGGAATACAACACAAGCTGAAGATGTCAGGTCAAGCAACATCGATAAGGAGTTGTATATCGATATTGATGATGTTTCTGGAAAAAGTGTGGTACAAGAAGAGCACGATAATGCTAATGGCAGAGAAGTACAAGGTGAAGGAACTTATACTACAGTGAGAATTACTCCTACAGTTCCACAAAAAGTACAAAGATCGTCAAGAACTCTGAAACCAAACCCAAGGTATGCTTTGAATTATCTATTACTTATGGATGGAGGTGAACCTGAAGATATTAAAGAAGCACTAGTGGTTGATGACTCAAGCAAGTGGCAACTTTCTATGGAGGATGAGATGAATTCACTTGAGGAGAATGGCACATGGGTGCTAGAAAAATTACCAAGAGGTAAGAAGGCGTTGCATAACAAGTGGGTTTATCAGATGAAGTCTGAAGCAAATGGAGAAATTCGCTACAAGGCGAGGTTGGTTGTGAAAGGTTTCCAGCAGAAACCTTGTGTTGATTACAACAAGATATTTTCTCCAGTTGTGAAGATGACTACTATCAGAGTAGTGTTAAGTCTAGTGGCTTCTGAAGATCTCTACCTTGAACAGTTGGATGTAAAGACAGCTTTTCTTCATGGTGACCTTGATGAAGAAATTTACATGAAGCAGCTAGAAGGATTCATAGTAAAAGGCAAGGAAGAGATGGTGTGCACGCTAAAGAAGGGTTTGTATGGTTTAAAACAAGCCCCGAGACGGTGGTACAAGAAGTTTGATAACTTCATGCATAGAAGGGGTTACTCACGGTGTAATGCAGATCATTGTTGTTACTTCAAAAGGTATGGTTATGACTACATCATATTATTACTGTATGTGGATGATATGTTGGTTGCCGGAACATCTCTACAATAAGTTGAGAATTTAAAGAAACAATTAGCAAGTGAGTTTGCTATGAAAGATCTTGGTGAAGCAAAAAAAATTCTTGGTATGAGAATCATAAGGGACAAAGCTAAGGGAACTCTTATGCTTAGTCAGGCTGAATATATTGAACGAGTGTTGAAAAGGTTCAATATGGAGAATGCTAAACCAGTTAATTTTCCACTTGGAAGTCAAATTCGTCTTTCAAGTATGCAGTGTGCAAAGACAGAAGAAGAAAAAGAGTACATGGTTAACTTACCGTATTCTTCAGCTATTAGGAGTCTAATGTATGCTATGGTGTGCACGAGACCGGATATTGCACATGCAGTAGGAGTAGTGAGTAGATATGCAAGTAACTTAGGAAAACAACATTGGGAAGCTGTGAAGTGGATTCTCAGGTATTTGAGAGGTAACACAAACGTACCATTGTGTTATGGAAGAAGTGGTTCTATCTTGAAGGGTTATGTGGATGCAGACTTCACAGGTGATATAGATAAAAGGCGAAGTACGACCGGTTATGTTTATACTATGGGGTCAGCTGCAGTGAGTTGGAACTCACGGTTACATAAGTTGGTGACATTGTCTACTATGGAAGAGGAGTACGTAGCGGTGATGGAAGCGAGCAAAGAGATGATTTGGTTACAAGGATTATTAGCTGAGTTGGGAAAGGAACAAATTGATAGTATTTTGTTTAGCGACAGTCAAAGTGCTATACATTTAGCCAAGAACTCAGCCTATCATGCTAGGACGAAGCATATAGATATCCGTTATCATTTCATTGGGGATCTCTTGGAAGAAGGAGAGTTGAAGCTCGAGAAGATTCTTGGTTTGAAGAATCCAGCGGATATGTTTACTAAGGGAGTTACATCAGACAAGCTAATGCTCTGCAAGGATTTAGTTGGTCTCTCAGAATGAGGATCTGGGAGGGGAGTCGTACTAACAAGAAAGATGTTCTAACACTGTCAATCCAAAGTTGAAGAATTGAAGACAATCAATGAGTATTCAAAGTGGGAATTGTTTGTTATTGAAGACTAATTAATTATTTCCTAAGTTAGTCGTGATTATTTTAGGAAGGGGTTTCCTAAACCGGCTAGAATTCTTGGTGGCCAAGTTTGTAACCTATATGAATAGGTAATTAGGCCTTGTAGAATTGTGTGTGAAGAAAATTGTATAGCTTTTAGGGTAAAAAGCTAGGGTTTTTTCACTGTGAGAGCATATTGGTGAGGAACAAGAGACAAGGTTATCGTCTCGGGTAATTGTTGCGGTGTAACCAAGGGTTTGTTGGGATTCACACAACGTTTTAATCGTTTTCTTCATAGTGGATTTTAGTTGGTGCGGCTCAAAGTGGACGTAGACAATATATACACGTTTTATGTATTGGTCGAACCACTATAAATCTTGTGTCTTGTGAGTTGATTTATCTTTCTCGTATTATTATTGTTGCTTGTGATTGGTTTACTTATTATTCACCATAATATCTCAAGATCCTGTTATTCCATGGTTGTCAGTGATTCCATAAAAATCCTGACACCAAACACCTGTTATTCCGTTCTTGCCAAATAATCCACCAAGCTGCGAAAGGTAAAAGAAACGACATTTATTTCTTTGTTTTTGTTTCTATCCGACTATTAATTTTTTCATTCTTCCCTTGTTGTGTCAAGCATCTCATATGTGGTAAAAATATGCATCTTATTAGCCAAAAATTAATTGAAAAATGGTCATCCTTTGGTGGATATAAGGGAAAGTCATGATGTGGATCCTAAAGTTTCTTTTGCTGATAAAGTAAAGGGAAACCTGACGCCATGGTCGTATTGGAAGGAGGATGAAGAACCGATGAATAATGTTCTTCATATGGAGCATCTTAATTTAAATGAATATTGGGACACAGAAAAAATCTGAAAAATGGGTGTGACAGTAGTTCTCACAAAAAAGATGCCACACTACTCTCGCCGAGTCCCGCAGGTCGTAGGTTTAGAACCATTTTTTTGGGACCAACCTTTTTTTGGGGGACCATTGTTTTATAAGGCCATCTACCCTATAATTATAAGGGATTTCCTAAAGTAGTGACATTACCAATTTGCTCTTAACCCTAATTAAAATTAAAACTAGACTAATAACTACCAAAGTTTAACCTAATCCTAATCTATTAACAAAAAAACAAAAATCAGACCCTCCCCTACCCTAGCCGCACACGAACTGGTTTTGAGAAAGAAAAAACACCCAGTTGGTTTGATTTTAATTCGTCTAATTGAATAGAAATCATCAAAATATGGTTCAAATGGAAGTTTAACCTATATATAAGACATCCAGGATTGTTTACATAAGGTTTTGGTTTAGTTGGTTTGATTTTGATTCGTTTAATTGAATAAAAATCATTAAAATAGGGTTCAAATGGAAGTTACAGTGCCTTGTTCGGTTAGGACGAGTTTCAAAAAAACCCTAGTTTCTTAACCAAACTTCCTGAAAGGAAGAACACGAAGAACAGTTCGGTTCCTTAGGATTTAAATTAAGTTACCGAATTGACAATTCGGTTGGTTCGCAAAGAAGGCTAAAACTATTTTCTAACAGAACTTTACCAATATTACAATTTGCCCCCCCTAATGTAACCGAACTATGTTGAGTTTCAATTTAACCGAACTTGTCCCACTATGTTCGGTTTGTTCGTAAAAAACCTTGACAAACCGAACTCTTCACTAATTGCATACATGTGGAGTTCAGTTTGTTCGTAAAATCTTATTTTACGTGAAGTTCGGTTAGATATTGGTTGGTATGAAGTTTGCGAAACAACCGAACTTTGTACACTTGGTAAAATCTCAATCAACGCGAAGTTCGGTTAGATATTGGTTGAGAACCAACCGAACTTCTAGACCCTAAAGTTCGGCAACATTACGGGCAAACCAAACATTACTCTGTAAATTCTATAAACAAAGTTCGGTAACATGTCTGTTAACCGAACGACTAAAAACCTCCATTAAGAGCGAGTTCGGTAACCTGCGTGTTTGGAAAAAGTAACCGAACTACACTTTCAGATGTGTTCGGTTACCTGTTCTTCACATAAGGTAACCGAACAAGCCCAAATTTACTTAAAAAATTTACATTTTTTTTGAAATTTTGGATCAATTCAACCATCTAAGAAATAACTCATATCCGGATCATTGTAAAGATTAACGAATACTCTAGGAGAGGAAGGAGATGAAGATTCAGATGAGCTATCATCACTTGAATCATCACTTGAATACTCAAGCTTAGTGAACTCAAAAACCCATCTGATTTTTTAATCTCACTAATTATCTTTAACTTAATCATTACACTAACTATTATTAACACTAACTAATCATTACCCAAAATTAATCAGGAGGGTAATTTAGGTATTAATATAAATATCTAGATAAGGGGTGACCTAGATTTTACTTCTAATGTCTTACCCAAAATAAAACAATGGTCCCCAAAAAAAGGTTGGTCCCCAAAATATGGTTCTACGTTTAGGCAAACATTTTCTTGTGCTGCCCATTAATTGTTATTAAAGCCCATTACAAGTAAGAAAGGCTTTAGTAAGCCCATCTAGATCTTCTCTACAAAGAAGCAACAAAAGCATATTTCATCCGTGAGTGTGTATTGGCTCCAAGTCTCCAACACCTGGTTTCACAAACTTCCAAGGTTGCATTTTGATAGGCTTGTTTTGTAAGAACAAGAATGGTAACAGAAGCTCCCTAGCTAGATCTTGCTATAATAATAACCAGTATTGATGCTTTTTACTAAGCTGCTGTCTTTTTAGTCATGTCTTGTAGTCTTTGTAACTGTAATAGTACTATCAGGTTTTGTGAAAGAAATATAGATTGAGATGGTGGTTAACTTCGGACATTTCCAACAAGAGAAAAACAATACTTTGCATAAACTCAAATCAGCTTGCATATCCCAAACAAAAATGAAACCAAAGACAGGGCCAAGAAATATTGCAGGAATTGGACTAGTCTTAAGGATTCTTATGGCGTTTCCAGGAGACACAGCTGATGCACGTGGAATAAAGCTCAGACCGCTGATGAGGGGTAGGCATGGGGAGCTATGGAGGCTGTCAGGTGGGCACAAGAACTGAACCGTAGAAGGAGACAGCCTAACTGTAATAAGAAAAATATCAAACGTCATCATTTTCTTAGTAGTTAAAAGAGCAAGCAGCATCTAACACCCCATTAGGGCTTTGAGTAACCGATGACAGCGAGGAACTTTCATTCTGTAAAAACCCATATCCTATGGGCACTTCTTGGATCATCTCAAGACACTTTAACAATTTTTCCTGCAGGGAACATAAAAAAAAAAATCAAAAAAATTGTTCCCCAAAATTCACAAGTTTGGTCATATGCTTTTGTTTTTTCTAAGGAAGAAATTTTCAAGATTTTTGGGTTTTTACATGTTGAATGAAACAAGATATAGCTGATGCATAGTCCACTGCCAGGGTTCCTCCAGATGATACATAGATTGCTATAGCTGCAGCAATTTCCGAAGGCTTTAAGTTCAAGAATTCCGTTCCTGAAATCATTTCCAACGCATTATGAGAACCTTCTATATTTCATTGGTTGAACTTGTTTTAATTTTGACAAGAGAAAACATACCTCTAATTGAGCTTAAAATAAGTTGAACCGATGTCGAGATCAATGTTCTGGAAGGCTTATGCCCGTTGATCTTTATGAGGAAGTATTCTATGAATGAGAAAGGTGTCACTGATGCCATTCTCCAGTTCAATGTGCTCAATACTAAAAGCTCCATTCTTTTTATTGTTGTCGCTTGAAATGTGAATTTTGGTTCACAAACCTGTACCGCGCGTTTTCATCAAAATTAGCATTCAGGTTATATGCAAGAGACATGGAGTCAATTAATTTTTGATTCCTAACCTGTAGATACAAAGATGGGGGGCGTCGCGTTTCATCCACTTTAGCAGCTAGAGACAAACAGGTCACAGCTAACAACTGCATCACCCATGGATCTGCCTGCATATTCATCACCATTAGTAAACAGTTAGTTGAAATGTCCCCTTAGAGCTAGATAGTACATGATAAGAACATAAAGACCAGTCCATATGGCCAAGAAGCCATAACTAAAGATTGACACCGTGAAATATGAAAATATTGAACGAACATAATTACAAGTAAAATTAGTAAGTGCAAATGTGCTCACAGGAAGTTGATTGACGGAGACGAATCGATCCAAATAATTTGCAGATAAATAGGCAGTCGATGGTCCAAAGTCGTAGTAGTCAATAACCTGTTGTTAAACCCCAAAACATCGTCATTTTTATTAGTTGAAACTGAAACTTTTAATCTTTATTTTCTACTCGTGGCTGCAATTTTCTATGCATAAAATTTAAATTCCAAAACTTTTGCACAACACTGGAGCAAGCACAAAGTAAGTTGGGTTTCAGCACTATCTGGTACTAAAAAAGCCGAGGGGATTAGATCTTAAACATGCAAAACTTATTAGATAATTGACATCGACACAAAATGTTGTTGAAGCCAGTGTTTTTGCTAAAACTGGTCTGAACATTTAGATGTGCTAATATGATAATAAAACCTCTCACCGGCTTATTTATAACGTACCTTGGCTATCCAGTCAATAGAATCTCTCCTGTGTGTGGGATCCAAGTCCCCGTTCTGTAATCTCATCAAGTAATCTTCTCTTGGCAAGTGCATGTTTTCCCTCTCAAACAACATAGCCACTTCTTCGTCGTCAATATAACTACTCCGAAATGAGAACTCATCATCATCAACTAACAAATCATGAGAAAAACTACTGTTTTGTTCTTGCTGTTCTACTACTTGGTGCTCACCACAAAGATTGTTGTTGTTCATGAGGGCCATGGACTTCAATGTTTAGTTACTGTAGCGTATTTGTGTATGAACAGTTCAACTACTGATTCTCCCTGAGGCAAAAAAGAGCTTTTGTAAGGGAATGAAAACGTACAAGACAAGAGGAGACATAGATTCAGGGAAATGATTAACGAAGCTTAAATAATAAGAGTCTTCTTGCACGGGTGAAGCTAAAAAACAAGAAGATCCATGGATTTCTCAAAAGCTTAGATTATTAGATGGCAACTTGGCCTTGAGATCTGAATTCTGAACGCAAGTTGACAGTCATATACTTTATAATGTGACGTAATCTGAACTGCCATCAAGGTATGAAAACACGACGTTTGGACAATTCCGCAGTACTAAGAGTACAACCAAATGTTTGGAAAACGTGTCCTGCAGTACTAAGGGGGGATTTGACAAGACGATGGTACGGTACCTCAACACAGCAATGACTTTGATTTTAGGTCCTGAAACATGAAATATGCAAAACAGGCTTTCCAACTGAGAGAAGTAATTTTTAGTACGATTATTTCCACTTGCATTATGCCAAAACTGTTCTGAAATATTTCATGGGTTTTAGAAATTTAGAAATTAGTCCAAAGCTGCAATAGAAACAAGAAGATCCATAGATTCCTCAGAAATTTAGATTTTAAGATGAAAACAAAAAGTGGCTTGCCTTGAGATCTGAGTTCCGAATGGATAAGTTGACAGTCACGTAGTAATTAGTAATAGCTTAAAATTTGGCTTCATATATAAACCATCAACCCATGACATCACCAAGAATATACGCTTCAGCGGAGCATCCTTAATATGGGGATCTAGACAGATGCACCAGTACAAGTAGGGCTGTCAATAATAGTCCGAAATCCGAAATCCGTTTTCGAGAATTCATGATCCTATAGGATTTTATCCGTTATATCGGATATCGGATGTCGGATCGGATTTTTTATCGGATTTCCCCCCATTAACGTAACGGAATCGGATTATACCCCATCCGATTGTTAAGTTCCGACATCCGATAACACATAGGAATGTATTAATAATTTCCTATCTCTAGGATAAAGATGTTGACTATCGAAAATTGTATTCTTAGAAATTATCATACATTATCGGAATTTATCGGAATTTCTAACCGGATTAGTAATTTGTAATCCCTTTTACCCAATTTTTTTCTTCATATTTTTAGGAATTATCGGAAGTTATCGGATTTCCGATAAGTTAACCTATCGGAATCGGATTCGAATTTTAAAATTCCGTCGGATGTTATCGGATTTCGGAATTCCAATAACTACTAACCTATCGGAATCGGATTTCCTAAAATCCGTCGGATTTTCATCCGTTGCCAGCCCTAAGTACCAGAGCTGTGCCTGTTGAGAAACTAGAAAACATAGAAGCGGACACAAAGTAAAGGGGAAGAAGAGAGAAAGAGAAATTCTATTAATCAGTATCATAGACAAACATTAGAGCTTCTATATATATATAAGGCTAAACATAAGGGCATCCCAGTAATAAATGAGATTTACCCTAGATATTTTTAACATAATTACACGTTTATAACACTCCCTCTAATGACATTGTGTCTAAGTTAATTGCCTCGTTAAAACCTTGATAGGAAACCCCAAAGGGACAAAACCTAATCGAAGGGAAAATAGTACAATTGTGAGTAAACTTAGAACGGAGCTGGACATGCATATGTTGCCTCATTAAAACCTTGACAAGGAAAACCCAGTGGGAAAAACCTTGATGAAGGAAAAAGAGTACAACATGATAGTCCAGTAAAATACCTTCTAATTTGATACTCCCCATGATAAGTACTTCAGTTAAATCTTGGCTTGCAAATCTTCGAGTCGATCCAGCTTTAATAAACGAATTTCTTGAATGTTGAAGATAGCAATGCTTTCGTGAGAAATTTGTCAGTTGATGAAGTCTTCTTTTGTGTTAGTCTTCTAATGGTAGTGTTCTCAAGTCTTCATGCTTCTTTAAATATATTGTGGACTTGCTTCTTGGATTTCTAGCTTCTCGAAGATGATTTGCAGAAGTAGTTGATGTAATTTCTTCAACAAAGTGCCAGTATGTAGTTACAGTACCATGGGTGAACAAAATTTGTGATCATACCTTATATGGATTAGAAAGATATCCAAAGTCATATGAGATGGTTACGTTGATGTGGTCTAACAAAACGACCTTGTTAACGGTGGGAATCCACCAAATAACCGTAATCAACTACCCCTTGGATGACCACCATGTTGAATTAATTTGCCTCACTAAAACCTTGCCAGTAAAACCCAATAGGAAAAAATTTGGGCAAAGGAAAAAGAGCACAAATATCAACATTTTGAAAGAAAATTAAAAGTCAACCAGATATTGCCTCATTAAAACCTTATCAGGAAAACCACATGGGACAAAACCTGAAACGAAGGGAAAAGAGTACAACTTTTGACGTAAATATGGATGTTAACCCAACTATATGAGTCTTACAGAAGACAAGCATCAAAATAATAACTCTAGTCTATGTTAAAGACGAGTTCAATTTAGCATAATTCTAACTGCAGATTTAAGAAAGAAAAAAGAAAAGAAATAGAATTTATGCTACTAAAGCGTGGATTTTTGTGTTTTTAAGGACTCCTCTTGAGACCGATAAAGTTGACAACATCAACTAATTAATCCGTATTTTTTTGTTTTGTACCAAGTTTCTAAAAAAAAACACGTCAAGGATTGTTATACCTGACATAGTCAGGTGGTTGTCTAAATATAATTTGAATCCTACAAAGATTACAAATTTGAATATGTTCTTTCAGCATATCTCTTGTGTGAATGCAATACGAGTCCTTCAAGACTACCACGCAAAATGCATCATGTAAGGAGAACAACGCATTATTGAACCAATCCTAGGGTTTGAGCGTATAACCCTTAATCGCTTTTAAAACGATTTATTTCTCTTAATATGCAATATTACTAACACCAACCTGTAATCTTCGGGCTTGGCACTTTTATGATGTCAAGTCTAGCTAGGATCCTTATATTGCGTCAATTGAGAAATTACAATAATCCAATCTAATTTGGATTACATGCCAACCAATCACATATGTCGATATTCCTCTGCAGAGGGGTTAACAACCACCATCATTTATTATTTCAGTAACTACTATAACTGAATATTCGACAATCATATTAGCTTATCACGATCTTACACAATTTCAGTGTATGCATACTTTGAAAAATTCAAAATTACTGGTACCAATGCCCATGGGCGTGATAATATCCTACTATTCAAATAAGGAGATGAATTTTGAGAATGTGAATCGTATTATGATAGACTCTGAGCTATCTGTAGCATATACAAAAATGCTACATGCTTGCCAGATGTGATTGAGTTTACCTTTTCAAACGGCATAAGCTATATGAGATATTTTCACGCCTAGTAAATGACAGTCTTTTTTCGATTTGATCATAATAGGAGAGAAATGTCTGGTAGTGTATAATCTCCCCCTGATTATGGCGGAAATATTATCATCTCATATACGAAAACAAGTTTCGTAGAGTATTATCCGATTAAATCGAGGACATATACTCATAATATATTCTGGATTTTAAGAATACCATTTGGACTGTAGATAATGACTTCAAAAGTCATAAAATTTTGTCCTAGATAAAATAAAATTGTAGTATACTAAACATACAAATTTAACATCAACCTTGGATTTTATTGGTTAATTACAATCAAAATCATATAAAATATGTAAATGAATCACTGAATAATTTCTGACCAATAGGGCCAACAAAATAGTCTTACAACTTGGAATAAAATTATGGACACTTATTTTCATAGGAAAATTATCTGAAGATAAATTTTAGTCACTACAAGGACTAATGATGTGGCCTAACTATCCGGGTGCGCACCCTTGATCTTTTCTGTCCTATTGTATTCAAAAAATCAAGGGGAACGGTCTAAAATTTCAGAGATTTATTAGAAGGAAGAAATCAACGGTTTATTATTAGATAAAACCATATTTGGTAGTAAAATTTTAGTGATACATGATAATATTCTAAAATCGACGAATTATCACTCTTTTGGCGAAACTTTTACAAAATATGCCAAAATCTCATTTCTCATGAAATTGATGGAGAAACCAAATATTCGTTGGTTTTTACGATTTACCAAAATCGTATCGACGAAAGAAGAAATAAATAATATTATCGCTTTAATCATCACAATGGGAAAATCCACTTCCTGGTTGATGGATGGTTTCTTGTAAAAAAAAGTAGAAACCATAGAGGTAAATCACATGATCTTTGTCTAACGAACAAGGATACCAAATTTAATTGGCCGTAGGTTTTTCAACCATGCATGCAATTAGATACCATAAAAGTAATTAATTCGCGATAACACCAATTTTTGGTGATTACAGTTTCATTAAAGGAATAGAAACTGTAGATCATCTTTCGATGACTTTTTTTTTTCTCTATGAAAAAAATTAGAGAAGAAAGGAAATCGAATTTATTTGCTCAAAATTGATCACCCGCATTCCATGGAATATAAACTGCGCCTATTTAAGGTTCATCGATAGATATCAATTGCTCCTACAAAAAATGTGTACAACATAAAATCGGAGTTAAAAGTTAAATAAGTAAAATCCATTCACCATGAAGAAGGTAATATAAAAACAATAAAACTTTAAGAACGTAGGATATTACGAACGCGCAATTGGGGATACTTTTATTAATTGGGGGATATAGGAAAAAGACAAAAACGGGATTTAAATAGTAAATCAAGGTCACCCCCTATCCGGATAATTTATATAATTCCTAATCTACCCTTACTAATCATGTTTAGTGGTTAAATATAATTAGTTAAGTTAATAGATTAGTTTGATAATCATTAGAATAAATCATTATCATTGAAGTTGTTAATGCAACAACATCAAATCAAGATATTTATGATCATAAAGGTTTAGGTGAAGAACCAACCCAGGAAAGTAAACTAGCTGAACATATAAGTGCTCCAATTACTCATATATAGGTATTAATATATTGAAATTTGATTTTTTTTCCATTGAATTCGCCATTGTTGCGCCTGAAAAACTCAGTGCCGGCATGGTAAAAGTATGAATACCATGCCGGCAGTGACCAAATCGGCATGGTATACATACTTTCACCATACCGATACACAGTATCCCCTAATTTTGAAATTCTAAGTACACTGCCGGCACATAAAGTTCATTATCGAGCATGCCGGTAGTAGTGCCGGCATGGTCGATTTCCAAGTGTACCGTGCTGGTTTGAGGACAAAAACATGCAGAAAATTTGTCTGAAATAGCAAGTATCGGCATGGTATTCATCCTAAAAACCATGTTGGCACTAGTATCAGCATGGTATTTATCCTAAAAAACTGTGCCGACACTAGTATCAGCATGGTATTCATCCTAAAAACTATGCCGACACTAGTATCGGCATGGTATTCATCCTAAAAGCTATGCCGGCACAAAAAAACAGTAGGGTATTCATCATGAACACAAGCCAAGAGTGGATTGAAACTGAAACTTTTCAGTTTATGATTCTAACCCAAACGAAGTTTTAAAACAAAAACAACACTTTAAATATGATTGGGTATCATGTACCTTCTCAATATAACCATTTTTTCTTCTTCTTCTTCTTGCTCAACAACAATTCAATTTAGTGGAAATTATATAAATATCCCCTCTTTTGATCAGTTTCATAAATACCCTTATATATCAATAATAATACCCTTCCTCTTCTAGAAAGAAATATAAAATACTTTTTTATTCCATTTTTACCCAACATACCAGTAAAGAAACACCGACGACTTTCTTTTCCTTCCAGATCTATACTTTCTCACCTTTTCTCCCATCGATAACCATAACCACCAGTGTTACTTTCATTTCTCCACCATTTTTCTGTCTCGATAATGATGATGGTGATGTTGGAGGATATATATAAAATATTTTTTAGTAAATTCATCAAGATGATTTTTCTTACTGGATTTTCAATATTCTGTTCCATTAATTGATTATGGTGGTGGTGGTGGTGGCGGCGGTGATGGTGGAGAAGGATAAGAGATCTCTATTAGTCAATTCATCTAAATGATTTTTCTTATTGGATTTACAATTTTCTGTTCCATTAATTGACGATGATAATAGTGCCGATGGCTATGGTGGAGGAGGATAAGAAATCTTTGTTTTATAAGTTGATGGTGGTAGTGGAGGAATAGGAAAATATTAGTAAAGATGTACCAATATAGATTATCGATGGGGTTGATTCTAATGGAGATGATGTCCATGGTTGTTGTTCTCTTCTTTTGATAAAGTTGGTGGTGGTGGTGGCGGTGGCGGCCGCGGCGTCTGTGAATGAGGAGGTATGTATCTTAGTCAATTCTCTGCTTAACAGTAAGTAATTTGTGGTAGCCAACGTCTGAGACTCCTTACAACTTCCCGTGGTGTTAATATAGTAGTTTGAATTGTATGTGCAGAAACTTACGATTGTTTTGAATTACTCCTTGCAACTGTTTTCTACTTGCTGCGATCATGGGATACTTGCTTTAAATTGTATGATGCAGTTCACAACCTTGTTCATAAAATGGTATCTAAGTTTTGATCCATTATCAAATTAAGCAAGCCATGCTCACATGGAGTTCCCAGTTTTAGAGATTTGTGGTTTGTTTTTATATTTTCTTTGTATGTTCTTATGTTTTGGCTGTGTGTATATATGTATATTGGTGTTGGTGGTGCTGTTGGTGTTGGGGGTTTGTTGTTGGTATTGGTGGTGGAGCGAGAAGGTGGTTTGTTGTTGGTATATGTGAGAAGGTGGTTGCATGGGTGTGTGGGTGGTGTGTGTTGCTTGTTGATGGTTTTAAAGACCCCTCAAGATGAATCTCTGGTGCAATGGTAGCACAACTGACTCCATATCAGAAGATGCGTGTTCGATTCACGTTAGGTTCACTAATTTTAGTACATCAATTTTTGGGATCAACTTTGGTTGTTGATACTAGATTTTGGGATCAATTTTGGTTGTTGATTCCATATTTTGGGATCAACTTAGGATGTTGATACCATAAATAATATGAACATTTCTGAATTTTTAATTTTGGGGATCAACTTTAGTTGTTATACCATATTATTCAATTATTTATTTATTTATTTTATATTCTGATTTTTGCTTTGGGGATCAACTTCGGTTGTTGTCACTATTTTTTTATTCTTCTGATTTTTGTTTTTGGCATCAACTTCAATTGTTGACACCATGTTCTGGGATCAACTTCGGTTGTTGACACCATACTTTTTTTCTTCTAATTCTTTGATTTTTGTTTCGGGGATCAACTTTGGTTGTTGACACAACCGATGGTGGTGGTGGCGGCGGCAGATTGGCGGAGTAGGAAACGGGGGTGGTGCGGCGGCGGTGGTGGAGTGGTAATGGCGGTTAGTAGGTGGTGTTCGTTGACGGTGGTGGTGGAATGGTAGTTGAATGTTGTTGTTGGTGGTGGTGGATATGTGGTGGTGGAATGGTGGCGGTGGCGGCCGTGAAGTGGTAGAGAAAGAGATTTGTTGTATTTTGAAATAAAGAAAAATATTATGTGAATGAGGGTATTAAGGTAATCTATTTTTAAATAGATAAGGTTTTTAAATGATAGGGGTATATTTATTGTTGTATAAGGGCATATTTGTTAGATGTCAAAACTAGGGGTATATAATTAATATACCCTTCAATTTAACCTATCTTTAAGAGGGTTTGATTTTGATTTTGATTTTTAGTTTTAGTTTTAAATTTTAATTTAAATGGAAGAGTATTTTAGTATTTCCGCCTCTAAAAAACACCCCTTAACGGATATTATTGGATGGGATTAGTAATTCATATCCCCAATTAAAAAAAGTATCTCCCAATTACGCGTTGTATATTACATGACTGTTTTCGCCGATCATATATTCAAAGCCACTCATGTATGTTCGGTCATTAATTAACACCGCTTATAGGGACAAAGTCAAATCTCCTTCAGAATAAGGTGATACGTGCATCCATTGCAGTGTCCGCCAAAGTTAGTTCATGTACAAACAAAACAAAGAATCAATATTTGGTCACGAATAATTATCATAAAATAAGCTATGATTTGAATCACTATAGGAAACCATGTAAAACTTGTCGATCAAACAAAAACAATGGCTAGGCGGTGATCGTGCCAATATAGAAGCAAACACAAAGTAAAGAGGAAGAAGAGTGAAAGAGAAATTCTATTAATCAGTATCATAGACAAACATTAGAGCTCTATATATAAGGCTAGACACAACGACATCCCAGTAATAAATGAGATTTAGCCTAAATATTCTTAACATAATTACACGTTTATAACAGTACAAACTATTTATTGTAATTAATTAATTAAATACTAGCAGCATTGACTTGACCAGTGACTTTCCACACATATCAAAGTCAATAGCTTAAGTTGGCTTTTGGCAAAAATTGCACAATGAAAATAGCAAAGTTTAACCGAGTGGCATTTGAAATTGTGCTTAAAGCCACGGTAAGTACAATAATCATCAAAACTCACAGAATGGATCATTTGAATTTCTAATCATCTGCTCCCGATTTAGACCAGGAATTTATGTACCACAAATCATAAATCATATGGGTTAAGGTTAGTTTGACTAGAGTACCTGACATGTAAATTAATCTGGCTAATTTGGGGCCTAGGAATATTATTTGGGTCCTATGACTACAGGACAAAAAGGGTCATTAAAAAATAAAAAGGATGACCTTTTATCTAACTATTTTACATAATGGTTAATTTACCCCTGATTAATTAGTGTTGGTCGGGTTATTAATTGATGTTTAGCCAAACTGAACTAGAAATCAACTAATCTTGATTCATCATCAAAAAATGACTTATTTATTTATTTATTTTGAAAAAAATCAAACCAGAATCGGTTCATGTTCATGCCATCTTAGACCGATTCTAAGAATCAGTTTATAAGGCTTAGAACATAAACCGATTGTACAATTTAAAAGTTTTTCTGTGATTTTTTCCCGCCAGAATCGGTTTATGTTAATGCCCACATAAACCGATTGTAAATCTGGGCGTTTCATGGAACTATTTTGATCATAACTTTTTCGTCCGATGTCGGAATGACCTCATTCTTTTGCGTTCAATTCGTATTTTCATGCTCTGTAATATAAAGATAAAAATTTCAGGTTTTGTGCAAAACTTCAAATATAGTTAATGAATCGGTTGATGTAGACATTAACATAAACCGATTGTGGTTGATGTTCATTAAACACGAAGAACATCAACCCAGAATCGGTTTATGCAGGTGTATAATAAAAACCGATTCTGGGGAACATCAACAACAATCGGTTTAATGCCTATATCAACCGATTGTGGTTTGGTTTCAGAAAAGTTTAATGATAAATTTCATAGATTCATAGTTAAATCATTGATGAATCCCACTTAAAAGGTTTGTCTTGAAAGGATTTAACTCAATACAATTGGTTGGTTGAAGCGGAAATATTGTCCGAAAAACAAAACATGGAGAATTGAATTGTTGTTTGTGATTAAGTTTTAGTTTTTGATTATCATGAAAATTGAAAAAAAAACTTTTTGATGAAAGATTGTTAGTAGAAATGATTTAGGTTTTGATGAAGGATAAGGCTTGGGATTGAATTTGATAGTGAGGGTAAATTGGTACTTTCATCCCTTGATTATCTTTTTTTGTCTTTTAGTAGCAGGCCCCAAATAACTGGACTAGGCCCAAACTAGCTAGATAAATTAAATGTGGCAGATACTAATTGCTCGTTTGCAGAAGTGAACTAATTTCCAAATACAGGAAAGCTTTGGCTAATTTCAAAAACAAATTCGAAGGTGGAGGACCCCATTGTTGATGGTGGTTTTTAGTTCAGGGCTAAAATTGTAAAGCCCTGTATTTAATGTGCCATCGTTCTGCAAAGAAATGGAGCCATTTAAGAATGATGAGTGCCTATGCCACTTTACTTACATATGTATTGAGCAATTCAATATACTTATATATGAAATTTATCCAGAATGGTGCATGTAGCAACAATCCCAAATATTCTATAAATTTCATTAATCTTCCACCTGCATTATTTACTAATGCATGGTCTGTCGAGTATTTATTTCATGCTATGTTCCCCAGCAGAACTCTTGATATTGACATGACATGACAATTAATGTTCACTCGCAGCTGAGTAGCATGAATTTCCCGAAGTGTCAGTGTTAAGATCTGCATGAAAATACTCAAAAGCACGCAAGTTGCATTGCTCTCTAATAATGAGGCTAATAATTTTGTGCCAACGCACGAAACTCATCAAAATTGATTAATTTTGTGTCAGCTCGCAAAATTCAATTTCTAAACCTAATTTTACTAATTTACAAAAATTAGGTTTTTTGCGCCACGCAATATCTCGATCCCTATTGGTCGAGATTAATCTAGAAAAATTAGATTTTTGCGCCACACAATATCTCAATCCCTATTGGTCAATACCAAACCTAGGCAAACTAAGAAATTAATCCATCATGGATTAGTAAGAGCAGGATCCTACCAAAAGTTGGAAAAAAAGAAATAAAGGGAAGCTACGGCAAATAAAGGAAGTAGCGCAAGGAGGCGCGGCCACGCTGCTTGACCGGTCGGAGTGCCCTAGTTGGCGCCGCCCATGGCCGACCGCCCCGCCCCGTATAACTGCATGTCGGCCTCTCTTTCCCATCGACCAATCAAAACGCTCTAAATGCGCAACCTACACTTTTATATTAAAGTTGGAAGTTGTTTTTGCGCTACGCAATATCTTGATCCCTATTGGTCGATTTAACTAGGTTGAACGACATCCAAAAGGTCACCCAAGGTTGACCGAACATCTGGGAGAAACTCCTAAAGAATATGGATATGAGCTATATTCCAAAAGTTTCGTATGGATGTCTAGTATAACATACTAAAACATCACATCAATCGGATTAACTAACTCAAAGATACATCTTAAAAGGCGAGCTAGGTCACGGCTGAAAACTGACAGAATTCCTCCTGAATTCTTCCTAAGTTTTATTGTCGGTATGTTTTAACCTCCTAAACGAGCTCTGAACCTAAATATTCCCGCGCGAAAAGATAGGAAATTCTTTTCTGATAAGAATGGAGGGGCGGATCATCAATATACGAGTTCGTATGAGAATTCTACAGCAGTTTTGGTATGGGCCCTCTGTAATCAGAATTCTCCTAACCCGCAACCAGCATTCACAATTGCTAGTCAAAGTAGGCTAGTCACGCTGCCTACAAGAGTCTTAAATAAATTAGCGGAAACCAATAACTGCCACAAATCATCTCAGCCATCCAACTTGGCTAGCCAATTTAACCTGTTTAGATTTAATCTGGGCCAACCAATAGGATGTCAAAATGGCTACCGGCCATCATTCTCCTATAGGGACCGACCACATCTTTTATGTACATGGATAGCTCCTGGCTGATACATGTGTATCTTCTTCTCCCCGAGAATTAGTGATCCTCAAAACGAATTGAGGATATAATTGTAATTTTTTGAAGGAATACTGATTTTTAGGCAGTATTCTTAGATAAGGAAATATTCCTAGATAAGAAAATATACCTAGAAAGGGAATGTTTCCTAGACAAGGTAATATTTCTAGATAAGGAAATATATACTTAGAAAAGGAATTATTCCTAGACAAGGTAATATTCTTAGAAAGGGAAATATACCTAGATAAGGAAATAGATTCCTAGAAGGTTTGGGAAACCGTTAAAGCTATAAATAGAGATGTTTAGCTCATAACTAAGACATCTAGTGTGTAGTTTGAGATACATACACTCCTAGATCAGAGAGGGAGGTTTGTGAAACAAATCACCTTGAGATAAGTTTGTGAGGCAATTAATTATTGTAAAAGAAAACTTAGCAAACACTTTAAGGTTATTTACCTAGAGAGATTGTGAGCGTAACAAAAAGAGAATTGTAATAGTTTTCTTGTTCATAATCTAGAGAAGATATTTTTCTTCGAATTAATTCTGTTTGTTTTGTTTTCTAGTTTTCGTCTATTATTATTCTGAATTCGGCCTATATAATAATAGTCACCAAGGTACAGGGATCAATACGTATTACTGACAGCTGATCCAAGATGGCCGGCCGCAAGTCTCATGGCTTGACTTGTAACAAATGACCTCCCGCCGCCTAGCTTGCTCGTGATTGGTCAAAATAATTAGGTCTTGCAAGCAAGACCCACTCAACAACTTGCTGCATATTTTTATACAAAATACTCGAGACATTAAACATGTCACAAACTGGGGGATGTTCATCATGGTATTGGTCTGGCGGTCTACAGCGTGCGGCGTGAAACACGCCCATTATAAGAAAGTGTCAGGAAAGGCGGACAGTTAGTGATGGTAGAAAATTAGTAGGAATAAAACTAACCAGTCTCCCCTTCATGATAGGGACGTGGTTTTCATCATTCAACACGATCCCTACTTCTCCATCACTCAACTACTTCCATTTCCTACGAGATCAGGGTGTGCTCGACTATGACTTGTATAAATAGATTTTTAATTTATTTCAACAAAAAAACAAGTGTTAACAACACAAGTATCCAGAAAAACATTAAGAGCGCGCAACTTACATTCTACAAGCAAGTTCTTTATTCTGATACAAGTCATAAAATAGCCACACCTTCTTCGCTTCCCTCCCTAAGACCAACCCTTCTCCTTCATTTTGTTACCGAAGCAAGACTGGAACGGCCATTTCTTGGTTTAGGACAGAATTGTACAGATTGATCTCTCGAATCTAAAGTACTCTTGTGCAGTACATTTGTTTAGGGTTTGGATTCGTTTCTCGGCGGCACACCCAAATTTACCATTTCCATCAGAATCAGTTTTTACCCTACTACAAATTTGCGACCAAAGTGGGAGATTAATCTCTCGGTTACAAAATCAATTTCTCAATTTTCATTTCAATTTTTCAAATTTCAAGATGGTGGATCTTAGGTCTGGATCAACAACTAATCCCGATACTACTGGCGCTGACAACACTCATGGCATCAACATTCCTGCCGCTAACACCAATGTACTGATAGACGCATTTATGTGTCTATTTTCATCTTTATTGTATATATTGTTAGTACCCATTTTTGTACTAATTTTGTTATTTTATCCCTTTGTAGGTGTTTTTGGAGAAATAGGTTTTTGCGGCAAAATTGGCTCGAAAAGTTGATAAAGGCTCCTGGGAGGACACTTGCTATTCGGACTCTCATTTTGGATAAGGGGTAACCCATTTCCAAACAGCTGCTAAGCACAGACCGGCACTGGATAGGGGGAGGTCACATTTCTTCTCAAATTTTCAAAACAGATTTTGGCGGGAAAATAGTTTACAGAAAACAGAATTTTCTGTTCGAATTTTGGATGATTTTTAAGGCGATTCAATGGCTGATTTTCGTTGGGATAACCCTGTTAAGGATAAACAAGTATGGTATGAGCTGTAGAATCGATTAAACAGGGATAGAAATCCGTGTTGGAGCAAAACAGGGAGAATTCACAATTTGAGTTATTTTCGGTTTACAAAAGAATTTGTGAAGAGTTTACGGCAAGATAGGAGTGTATGGAGTCCTTATTTAGTCCTGGGAGAGTTTAAGAGAGTTTGGAAACCAAGTTGACGCGTAAAGAGGGAAGAAAAATCCCGTAACTTGAGGAGAAAAAAAACCGAGAATATGTATGGATTAACTCGAGAGATTTTGTGTTTGGAGGCTATATATAGGTTGATTCGAGTCATATTTATGGGTACGAACAATTTGGGGGAGTTTGGAGAAGTTTAGAGCTATAGAGAAGCGAGAAAAAAATCAACAGAGTCGAGTTCAGAAACTTTCCTGCTGCTGCTGCGAAGAAGAAGACGAAGAACATTAGACCCTCAGAGTCAGTCGCAGAGGCAGACTTATTTTCAGTGACAACGAGGTACGGTCGCATCTTCCTGCAGTCACAGAAGCTCTTCAGCAACAACTCGGACTTCTATTTTAGACCTTCAGCAACTACAGAATCCGCTGCTTAGCACTTTTCACTCTTTTAATCAACTTTTGAACACCAAATATGTATTTTGAGCAAGTGATTAATATGAGGAGCTAAACCCCTTAGCCGAGGCGATGGAGGAATCCATTGTTCCATGAAAAGTGGTATAATTCTATTTTAATTATTTATTGCAATTATTTTACATGATTATTTGCATAGAACTTAAAAGAAAAATTGGTTTTTATTGAGTAGTTGTGAAGTGTTTTGATGGGACATGCTTAGTTTTAATACTTTTGATGTTTCATGCTTCGTGCTTACAATTATTACTTCAAAAATCTATTAGAGAAAAATATTAGAATCACTTTAAAGAAGAATATTGCATGAATATTGATTAGAGTTTATCAATTAATTGGTCAATGGTGGAATCCAAAGTCTCGGTATTTTCGTATTATTGTCAAAACAATTCTATTTAATTTTCGAAAATCCTTCACAAGTTCGAGCAACGAACCTTTTTACCACTACAACTATAAAACGACATTATGTACCGCCTGCCAGCATAGTCAATGCATCTCGGGGTATCACATCCCTTATCACCAACACCAGCGGCGCAGGAAACATTCCCTCCGGTGTGACACCCCCTATCACCATAGCCAGAGCCGCTGCTACCCTTACTAATGTTTATTCGAGTATGACGCCTCCAACCATCACTAGGACTGCTGCCACTCCTCCGTCAGGACGAGAGGCTGGAGGAGTCATAGGAAACCAACCTCCTATCACCATTGTCGATTTAATGGAGAGGTAAAAAGTTCTTGATAAAGCTCATACAGACATGGCTACAACTCATAAAGAAGTGCTCACTTTCCTAAAGACACTAACGGAGCGACTACCACCAAAGCCGCGTCAACCCCAAGTGGAGCAGACAAGCAATGCCTTCATGACTCCTAGCGCAAGCACTTCGACCGGGCGTGCCTTTATAGCTGAAGAGGCTTGCGTTGCTCCTGAACGTCCATCAGAAAGGAATCAATAATTCATCACACGTGAGGACCTAGAACGATTTCTCCAGAATCGAGGTAAGGAAAATCCGGCTGCCATTCATCAACACCAACCTTCTTACCCTCCTGATGTACAAAGAGTTCCTTTCCCGAGAGGATATTCCTCTCCGCAATTCTCCCTTTATGACAGAACTGGTAACACTCGTGAACATATCTCTCGTTTTTTGGAATCACTAGGAGAACCTGAATACAACCACGTCCTCCGCCTGAAAGAGTTCTCGAAATCACTCATTGGGAGAGAATACACCTGGTACAACAACATTGCACCAAACAACATAACCAATTGGTGTGAGATGGTTACCGCTTTCTACAAGAAATATTTCTTCGTGCCTGTGAAAATCACTCTGTCAGACTTGGGAAGAATGTTTCAACGAAATAATGAGCATCCAAATGATTATGTCAAGAAATTCAGAATTCAGGCATTGGATTGTCATGATCCAAACGTGACTGAACAACATTTTGTGGAGTCATGCATTAACGATATGGTACCCGTCTATCGCGCCTTACTGGAGAACCTGCGCTTCCAAACATTCTCTAAACTCCATGAAGCTGCTAAGCGGTCGGCTACAACAACACTTGACTTACTGGAAAGAGCCAGACCCGCCAGGAATGAAGATGCACGCGAGACTCGAGGAAACTGACGTTTTATTAACAAACAATACAATACTCAACCCTCTGTAAGCGTGGTGGGTGAAGGGGAAAAGAGAAAAGTTCCTGCTGCGGAACAACAACCCAAACATGCGGCACCAGCGCAGTAGACAGTTCAACCCCGGAAGGCAACCAAGAATCCTATACAACCACGAGAATCTGGAGAGGCTGCACCAAACTTCTCGTTTCCAATTGAAGAGGTAATCGAACTCTTAGAAGCATGGATTCAAGATGATGCCATCAAGCTACCCCCTCTCAGACGTCCACCAACTGAGAAAGAAATGGTAGACCCCAAATATTGCTGTTACCATAGATTCATCAATCACCCAACCAGGGACTACAACAAATTGAAGCGCATTTTCAAAGAGAAGGTGGATGCAGGAGAACTTCAATTAGGCACCGAAGGAGTTCACAGGGATCCTCTTCCTGTCAGAAGATGCATGCTTTCCAGGAACTCCATTCACAAAACCGTGCAATCTATGATGGAGCATGTATGTGAGATTATCTATTTATCTAAGGCGCAACACCAAGATATATTTACAGCCCTCAACCGTGTTCTGTTAGGCAAACGGTTGTTTTCGGTTGGGGAAGCTGCACCTAAATCCAAACCTACTTTAGAAGACACGGCTGGTGTATGCAACTGGGGACTCCTAACCGTCGTTCTCCTCAAAGACGTTAAGTTCGAGAGCACACCGATTGATGGAGCCTCTGACTTCAATATTGTCACCATCAAGACTCTGAGGGTGAAAAGACGAGGGTACCCAAATGTACCTCTATCTAAAACTTTTCCACATATAAGTCCTTTCTCCGAAAGTGATTATCTATGGAATGAGTCGATACAATACAACTAATCGGTTCACACTTCGTGTGATCATCTATGGATACGAGATCGAGACAATACGACAACAAGATAACTTGTGTGATTGACTATGGATACAAGATCGAGACAATACAACAACGAAGTATGATTACTTGATAATAGGTTCGGACTTAACCAAACACTGTAGGATTGCTATCAAGTAATTAGGAATTAACGTTTGTGTATTTTACTTCTAATTATAATAAAACAATTATAATTGCAGAAATAGAAAAGTAAAAGACACAGCAAGATTTTGTTAACGAGGAAACCGCAAATGCAGAAAAACCCCGGGACCTTATCCAGAATTGAATACTCTAAGAATTAAGCTTCTATACAAAATCTAAACCAACTTCGTATAGTTGAGACCAAGCAACTAAACCTTTAGTTCACCTAGTTCCCTCAGTATCCCTGCGCCTCCAACTTGCAATAAGTCACGCACTTGGAACAATTCCTTTGGTTCGTATTCAAAACAGTAAAGGAACAACAAATCTGTTTGGTAACAACTCATTTTCAAACAAAGTGATATGAGTTTGACAAAAGGCTCTTCCGTTTATCCCAATAAACTTATTTGCCGGGTTCTTAGATCAATCTCTTCAACAACTACCAAAGTAATTGTTTAGACTATGCAATCAATACTATTAATCACAAAGAAACGTATTGATGCCGATCTACTCAACTAATCAATCAAGGTTATCACAAGGATAAACCGATTATAGTTGGATCCCTCCAGTCGATCAAGTTTTGTGCACACCAAAGATTATGAACTCAAATAAGAAATCTTCTTTGTCTTCAAATCCTCTTAGATCTTCAATAAACACCTGCACACAAACAACTTGAATCTTTTGTGATCAATCACACACAGAACGGAGTCTGTTAATAATGGATTATCACAAGACGTCTTTAGATCTACAAACAGTTCTAAATATGCCCGTCGATACTTCGATCTAGTTTGAGTGAATCTTATATCAGAAGAGAAGATTCTCAAGCATAAACAAACTAGGTACAATCAAAGTTCAATAACCGTTAGTCAATCAAATCAATCGAAAAATAATAATAAACCGCAATTATCTAGTTTCCCACCAACGGTACTCGTAGAGCTTCTCAATCCCAAAGAAGTCTTTAAAACGAGCGGTCATAAGAGATTTAGCTTAATTAGGGTACTTTCCTCTCCGAATAGACGGCTCCACCAGTAACAACATAGCTAGGTAGTTTTACTGGCTTTGAGGATTAGTTTGCTCAAAATGAAAACTTCAATATTTATAGACCAAGGAAGTTTGGACACCAAGGAATTTCCAAAAACGAATATTCTCAAAGATAATAAAGTCCAAATACGGTTTTCATAATTCCTGGAAATGCTCTGTCCAAATAGTGACCGAAATCTCAGTAGAAAATCTCCAATTAGTAAATGCACATTACCAATTTTTTCCTTCTAAAGATATGCATTTAATTGCTGGAAATTAAAAGCATATAAAAGAGTTACTGCACATGTTCAAAGTATGTCGACATCTTTACTTTGTAAATCCTTTTTCATATTTACAATCTTGGAACCGATTTGCCACACTTCCAAACAAGTTTAGAATTGGTTCATCCGACTTCCAAGAACTATGTGATTGATTATCCTATCAAATCACCAATCATGGGTTTAACGGTTCTACCAAAAAAAGTTTCGGTTCTACCTCCATGTGGGTACTAGGATCAGTCACACTAGTTACCAAAAGTTGGTTGACTAGGTACTAGGATCGGTTACCACATATTTATGGTATTTAACTTGTAATCGGTTGCACAAGTCATAGGATCGGTTACCAATTACTAAGACTTGTTGCACCTCTTACAAGGATCGATTCCACATACTTGTGATCGGTTGCAGATCTTACTAGAATCGGTTCCCCAATGTCTAGAGTTGGTGATACCAATTACAAAATATCGATCATACCATCTCAGGTGATTACTTAAGATCGGTTTCACTAATAAAAGTCATACCAATACAAAAGTCAGGCATTGTGAATAGTTTTACCAAGATACATAAACAAGTTATGAGCGGTTATACTAAACACACATATTGGTAATCCAAAGATTTGCAATGAATAACAATACCAATAAGCCTAGCGATTTCCCTTTCGATTCACAAAAGAAGTTTATGAATTGTACTTCCCTTAAACGAATGTAAAACATTGTTTCCTAGGACGAAATCTTCACTCATACCCATACATAATCACAATAGCATTCATATGATTATGTCGATGTCTTATATATAAAGTTCAAAAGATAGACGTTATACTTCGTATTGTAATTCCTTAATACTATGTCTTACTAGAGGATGATCATTCACAGCTTCGCAGTTATGTTTTCAATATGCACGACTTGAAAGATACGTTGGGAATGAAACAGTTCAAGTCAAATATTACTAACCTCAAGAGGAAGGATGATGTCGTCATTGTAGTTCTTTACTTCTTCACATTCTTCAAAGTCTTCACGTAATACTTGTAAGTCTCATATCCTAGTAACTTTCTAGCTAACCTATACGAAATTGACTCTAGTAAATAATCAAGTGACTCTTTAAATGAGTTTTGATTCACTAAAATATGACAACCAAACTTGACATACCAACGCTGGGTGGGTTCAACCGAGAAATGCTCTAACAGAGGGCTGCAGGAGTTTCAAGGAAAGAAGCTGTTCACTGCCCGACTGTGATAAAAAACTTAGAAGGGAAGTCCATGGATGCCTACGGGTACATCAATCTAGAAGTGAAGGTAGCAGATTCCCTAACACAAGCTAAATTTCATATTGTTAGGGAATACCCAAATTATGATATGATTCTGGGACTCTCATGGATACATGACAACAAAGCGAAACTCGGGGTATGTCCTTTGCCAATGACTATACCAGGGAGGGTATCTAACAAGCCGGTCAATCCCGAAGATTATTTGTCGTCGTACCAATAACTCGCAAATGCGACACAACTACTTGGAGAGAATGGATCAGCGTCTGTCGGTAGTACACAAGTAAGTCTTGTTGAACAACCCTTTTTACAACCGGTTTCCTCATCCCATCAAGGCTTAGGGACTTGATCCTGCTAGCAACCCAGCTGTTACTAACCGATGTGAATGGAAAGCTGGTCCTTTTAAATATTTTATAAAATGGTTAGAAGCAGTCCCGTCTAAAGATAAGAAGTTTAGAGTTCAAGTAGCAGTGCAGAACCTGAATCCCTTTCAGGTTGGAGATAGGGTGTTAAAAATTGCTACTAATGTTCAACATGTACCACTGAGTCTCTCAGGATATGAGGGAGAACCTCTCCTAGTTACAAAAGTTATTTTTGGAGGCTACAACAAGATTATTGGTACTGACAAGATGGAAGGAGTAGTGATACACTCTAGATGGTTCAAACCTCTCGATGCCTGAGTGTCAACAGTTCCTTAGTATTTTCCTATTTCATGCACTATTTGTAATTCCTCCAAAATGATTGCACAGCTTGCATTCATAATTAGGGTTGCAGTTTGCTTGTCAATCAAAACAACATTTCTTCTTAGAATTACTTACAAATAATTCCCAGTCAAAATATCAAATACACTCAAAATCCTTGCAAAAAGCGATTACCTACTTGTTCAAAACCAGAAAATAACCACAAAAAGCAGTGTCTTTTTCCTTTTTCCAAAAACACCTAAGGAGGAACGTTCTGAAAAATGAACAAAACATTCGAGGGAGGTTGTCCAACAACAACACGTCCTTCTCTGAGGAAGCGTCTCTCATGCCTCGAAGAGCGGCCTACTTCAACTTTAATTCTCGAGACAATCTCAACCGCAACCGCTTGCTGATCAATGAGATCTGTAAAGGAGCTTCATTCATTTCGGTTTGCCATTTTCGGATTTTGAAAATCCCTTCACAGAATCAAGAAGCGTTGAACTCGAAGGTCACACACATATTCCGGTGGTACTCCCAGTTGGCAACTACTTCTTCGGAAACAGAGTGTCCAGTCGTGTTGCACATGTCGTCAATGGAGAAAGAGCCTCCTCCACACGTTTACAACTCCGCATGCTTAGATGGCACACTGATCCTCCAGATGGCGCGTGATCTGCAGGGAGAACATCAAGGGAAAATTCCAGAAATTTGGATTTCTTAGTCGTGGGGTTTCATTCATTCATCCAACCGGAAACATAAAATAATGAAAGAGGCATGAATGAAGAATTATTATTCGAAGAAGTCTTGGTTCCAGCCATATGAAGCAAAACTACTGAATATCAAAGGAGCATCTGCAAACTATGAAAAAGATGCTCATCTACAAAATAAATCACAAAGTGGAAAATCTAGTTATCAACATTAATACCAGGATTAATGGCGCCTTCACCGGGGTCCTCTTTGGAAGCTGCTTCAACATCTTCTTCACAAGCCGCTCATCCATCCTCTTTGGAAGCTGCTTCAACATCTTCTTCAGAATCCGTTCCTACATCCTCTCCGTAAGCCGCTACTAACGCTCCTCTTGCTGCTACCGGATGAAACACCACGGGTACCGATGGGAAGAAGTCTCCCTAGCTGCCAATCAAGCTCGTCATCAACACACTGGTGTTAAAAAAAATGTGTGTGTCAAGGTATGTTCACCTCGTCGCTACGATAACACGATCGTTGGAAAAGATGCTGGCAACGACGAGATATAGATGGAAAGCACGAGCAAAAAGGGGTGATGTCTCTTTTATATCAAGCACACATTCCAAATCCGAGGAAGGAAAGGACCCTTCATCCACACACATGGGAAGCTTGGATCTCACCCAGGCGGAAAACCTAGTTGGTCTCGTTCCCTCTGTTGCTACTAACTCTCCATGAGTTCGAATAGAAGAAGAACTTCTTCTTGGTCCGTGCACGAGGCAATTTCCTGGGCCCACAAACATCATATTTGCATCCGTTGGCATCATAGTAGCGGCAAGCCGCGCACTCCTACTTTTGGATTTGACCAAAGCCTCATGGGTAACATCTTCTATCTTTCCCATTAATATCCGTCTATCACCATCTAATGCTTACCCCGAACCAATGTTACTGTTACGTGCTAAGCAGGGGACTTAATGTTGATGGTGTTTTTTAGTTCAGGGATAAAATTGTAAAACCCTGTATTTAATGTGCCATCGTTCTGCAAAAAAATGGAGCCATTTAAGAATGATGAGTGCCTATGCCACTTTACTTTCATATGTATTGAGAAATTCAATATAATTATATATGAAATTTATCCAGAATGGTGCATGTAGCAAATATCCCAAATATTCTATAAATTTCATTAATCTTCCACATGTATTATTTACTAATGCATGGTCTTTCGAGTATTTATTTCATGCTATGTTCCCCAGCTGAACTCTTGATATTAACATGACATGACAATTAATGTTCGCTCGCAGCTGAGTAGCATGAATTTCCCGAAGTGTCAGTGTTAAGATCTGCATGAAAATACTCAAAAGCACGCAAGTTGCACTGCTCTCTGATAATGAAGCTAATAATTTTGTGCCAACGCACAAAATTCATCAAAATTGATTAATTTTGTGTCAGCTCGCAAAATTAAATTTCTTAACCTAATTTTACCTATTTGCAAAAATTAGGTTTTCTTCGCCGCGCAATATCTCGATCCCTATTGGTCGAGATTAATCTACAAAAATTAGGATTTTGCGCCGCGCAGTATCTCGATCCCTATTGGTCGAGATTAATCTACAAAAATTAGGTTTTTGGGCCTCGCAATATCTCGATCCCTATTGGTCAATACCAAACCTAGGCAAACTAGGAAATTAATCCATCATGGATTAGTAGGAACAGGATCCTACCAAAAGTTGGAAAAAAATAAATAAAAGGGAAGCTACGGCAAATAAAGGAAGCAGCGCAAGGAGGCGCGGCCACGCTGCTTGACCGGCCGGCGTGCCCTAGTTGGCGCCGCCCATGGCCGTCCGGCCCACCCCATATAACTGCATGATGGCCCCTCTTTCCCATCTACCAATCAAAACGCTCTAAATGCGCAGCCTACACTTTTAAATTAAAGTTGGAAGTTGTTTTTGCGCTGCGCAATATCTTGATCCTTATTGGTCGATTTAACTAGGTTGAACGACATCCAAAAGGTCATCCAAGGTTGGCCGAACATCTGGGAGAAACTCCTAAAGAATATGGACATGAGCTATATGCCAAAAGTTTCGTATGGATGTCTAGTATAACATACTAAAACATCACATCAATCGGATTAACTAGCTCAAATATACATCTTAAAAGGCGAACTAGGTCACGGCTGAAAACTGACAGAATTCCTCCTGAATTCTTCCTAAGTTTTACTGTCGGTATGTTTTAACCTCCTAAACGAGCTCTGAACCTTAATATTCCCGCGAAAAAAGATAGGAAATTCTTTTCTGATAAGAATGGAGGGGCGGATCATCAATATACGAGTTCGTATGAGAATTCTACAGCATTTTTGGTATGGGCCCTCTGTTATTTCAACCAATCAGAATTCTCCTAACCCGCAGCCAGCATTCACAATTGCTAGTCAAAGTAGGAAAGTCACGCTGCCTACAAGAGTCTTAAATAAATTAGCGGAAACCAATAACTGCCGCAAATCATCTCAGCCATCCAACTTGGCTAGCCAATTTAACCGGTTTAGATTTAATCTGGGCAAACCAATAGGATGTCAAAATGGCTACCGGCCATCATTCTCCTATAGGGACCGACCACCACATCTTTTATGTACATGGATAGGTCCTGGCAGCTGATCCAAGATGGCCAGCCGCAAGTCTCATGGCTAGACTTGTAACAAATGACCGTCCGCCGCCTAGCTTGAGCGTGATTGGTCAAATAATTAGGTCTTGCAAGCAAGACCCACTCAGCAACTTGCTGCATATTTTTCTACAAAATACTCGAGACATTAAATATGTCACAAACTAGGGGATGTTCATCAGGGTATTGGTCTAGCAGTCTACAGCGTGCGGCGTGCAACACGCTCATTATAAGAAAGTGTCAGGAAAGGCGGACAGTTTAGTGATGGTAGAAAAGTAGTGGGAATAAAACCAACCAGTCTCCCCTTCATGATAGGGACGTGGTTTTCATCATTCAACACGATCCCTACTTCTCCATCACTCAACTACTTCCATTTCATACGAGATCAGGGTGTTCTCGACTACGACATGTATAAATAGATTTTTAATCTATTTCAACAAAAAAACAAGTGTTAACAACACAAGTATCCAGAAAAACATTAAGAGCGCACAAGTTAGATTATGCAAGCAAGTTCTTTATTCTGATACAAGTCATAAAATAGCCACACCTTCATAATTCATCATTTCTGATCTCAACACCTTCTCCGCTTCCCTCCCTAAGATCAACCCTTCTCCTTTATTTTGTTACCGAAGCAAGACTGGAACGGTCATTTCTTGGTTTAGGCCAGAATTGTACAAATTTATCTCTCGAATCTAAAGTACTCATGTGCAGTACATTTGTTTAGGGTTTGGATTCGTTTCTCGCCGGCACACCCAAATTTACCATTTCCAGCAGAATCAGTTTTTACCCTACTACACCCATCTATCTCATTCTACTAGAGACGCTATCTAGAATGAAATTTTGTTCGTCATCGCCAATTATTTAAAAAGTGCCACTGACAACTTGTTTGTTTGCACCTGACTCAGTAACTGGATCTAATTCGGCCTCTCACTCGGTCCTAATCTAACACCCTAGATCTTAATGTTTCATTCGATAGTTTTTTAAATCAGTTTTATTGAATGTCCATCGAGTTTTTAGGCTCAATTTCCATTTGTTGTTTAAAAAACCTAGTAATAGTTTTGAGAATGTTGTGGAGTTGTTATTTGTTTTGAAGATAAAACTATTTAAAGAAGATTTTTGTTATAGGGAAAGCTAAAACCGATTGGGGAAAGCTGACTTTTGGTCAACCGAATTTGACTTGCAGTTAGTAGAGGGGGAAACATAAAAACAATCCCTAACTTATAGTTATCTTCTCTTTAGATCCCTACCACAATCACCATCACGTTGAATAATGATCAATCAATGTCATTTTACTTTAATGTATCACATAAAACATTAAGATTAATAGTGTAAATTATTTTGTTCTTCTTCATCTTGATAATCAATAATTAGGGTTTTTTTTGATCGGTAAGAAAAATAAATCTCCTACATATCATACATAATCACTGATTTGTAGTTCAACTTCACACCTTTGGCAACAAACTTAACATAACACCTATCAGTACTTATATCCATTCACAGTTCGGTGTAGGTACTGTTAAAATTACGAACAACATTACTGTCAACACCATTGTAATCGCATTAAATTTTTTATGCGTCATTTTTGTTTTGATGGTGTATCTGATCAGACAATTCTTAAAACTATAATTGGAAAAAGACAGTTTATAATTCGAATCGTGAATTATAATTAATGGAGTTTTTGTACCATTTACAGATTTTAAAAAATAAAACAATTATGTCAATAGCTAGGTTAATTTGATGATTATGTTGTAATTCACTCGGGGGAAAGAAAAGTTCCTAGGGTAAAAAACCTAAACTTTGATCGAGAATTTATGGTGAAAAGTGAAGTTTTTATTTCCACCCATCTTGATCCTTGGTCTTCCTGGTTTGAAGCTTTCCCTGATTCATTCCAGTTTTCCCTATAACAAAAATCTTAAAGAATGGATTCTTCTAGTGCGTGGAGTTACATATGAACTCGAGAATCGAAAATGATTTACATCCCGCATGTAGGTACAAAAAACCCACTCGCCACGTGGTCGAACGAGAAGGCACGAAATAGACGAATAAAATATCGTCAGAAGATCTTTTAACCATCTTTGGAGATAAAGTACCAATGATAAGTCAAATCAGTTGTCAGAGTTACTTTTATGAAAATTGGATCTGCGAAGTACAAATGATTGATCGTGAAACTAGATCTGCGAAATGATAACAAATAGATAACTCCCGATATGAATAGTAAACGAGATGAATAATGATCAGACGAGGAATTAGTTGACGAAGAAGAGGAAAAGAAGCGAAGTAAATGACAATGCTGAGCGAAGATAAATTGCTGGACAAGAAATCATGAAAGCTGTATCGACAAATCACCAGGGTTATCGGCGAAAGAGAGGGGAAAACTTTATTGAAAACGAGTCAGGTGAAGTAAAAAGCAGAATCACATGAATTGTGTGACTTTCCGCGAAGTAAAAATGAGCTGTACTCCACTTTCCAGTTTCCTATAAATAGGAACCTTAGATCATTGTAAAAATGGTTGGATAATTTGTAATCAGAGTGTTTATGTTTGAGAGAAAGTAAATTAGGGTTATTGTGAGTTTCCACACTTGTATAATCATCATCATATACTTAATAATAATAAGAACTTTGATTTCAATCTCGTGAATATGTCTTAGAACTTGTTTAATTTATCATTTGGGTGTGCTGTGAAATTTCCTGCAATTACATTTTGGTGTCCAGAAAACAGGGAGTTGGGTTTAAGAGTTTACTCTCACCTAAGATTTGGAAAAGGAGTTTTCTTGAATTTTCATCATAGGAATTTCTAATAATCCATCTCTCTATTTGAGTTCAAAGGTTCAATTTCATGAGTTTTAAAAGCTTCATTCATGTTTGAGATCTAAAAACAACAAAATCTTTGTGTTACTTTGAGAATTTTATTTTGATTTTCATTGTTCGGAGAAGGAAGGATCAATCTAGGGTTCATAACAAGGTAAAATTTCTCTCCTTAGTTGAAATCCATAAGTGATTCTGTGGGTTAATTAACTCTAACTTGATCAAGAAACGTCAGTAGAAGTTACTTAATGGCAAGAGTACCAAACAGAGCTAAGCACGTAATAGCAGCAAGGAAAAGTGCACGTATAGAAGGAAGAAATTGAGAAAGGAGAAAGGATGGAGATAGGATAAACTTCGGTCGCAGGAGGAAGACGTGGTGTAATTCAGCAGCAGAACGAAAACCTTAACGAAAATAACTTACAGGAAGGATCGGTTCATACTACTGATACTGAAACTGTTGAAGGTGAAGAACAGGCTCGTGAGAAACCAGAAGAGAATGTTGATGAAGAGAACATGATGTTGGAGCAGTTAAGGGAAACACTTCGTTAGGAAAGGGAAAGGGAGAGAGATCTGGTGGAATAACGAACGAGAATCGCAAGACAGAATGCCAATTTATGGCAAGAAAATCATCTGCTCAACAAAGAAAGGGCAATTAATGATTCACGAGTTGGAGATTCGGACTCAAGGACGAGAACGAGTTCATCGAGAAGGAGGCATTTACGTTTGAGGGACGATGTACTTGAAATAACCGATGATGAGGAAAGAAGAGAGTGAAGAAGACGACACCATAGAGAGACTAATGAAGAAAGAGAATTGAGAAAAGTGATAGAAGGAACTAGAAGATAAGAAGAAAGACGAAGGTATGACGAAGAACGAAGATGCGAAGAAGAAAGAAGGAATATACCATAAGAAGGCGAAGGAAATATGAACCAAGCTGTCTTGAACAAGCTGCGAGATATGAGGACACTGATAAATAATTCGCGAAGAGGAGGGAGGGTGCAATTGGCAGAAGCAATAGAAGAGGCAGATAAATCTCCATTTACTTACGAGATATTGCATGCGAGAATTCCCGCGATATGTGTGTTACCAACCTTCGGAAGCATATTTAGCGGGACAGAAAGTACGGTGCAACATCTGAAATAATACTCTTTCTCGTTGATGCAATGGGGGCGGAATGATGCAATTATGTGTAAATACTTTCCAGCAAGTCTAACAGGAGAGGCGTTGGCTTGGTTTAACGAATTTCAGGAAAGATCTATTTCTTCATTTAGAGATTTGCAGAGGATATTTCTGACAACTTATATAAGAAACAATATGTTGAGACCAGGATCGAGACCTTGTTCAATTTAAGACGAAGACCCAATAAAAGTCTGCGAGGGTTAGTGACGAGATGGATGACTGTTTGCAGTGAGCTCGTAGGGAGAGTGGACGAAAAGAATTTTATTTTGGCTTTCGTGAATGCCCTAATTTCGACCGATCTTTTGTACACTCAGATATTTATAATCATAAATTCGTTAGGGATGAACGAGTTGAGAGAGTATCAGGAGGAATACATAGCACTGGAGGAGAAGCAAATGAAGTAGTAATTCCATCAAAAGAAGGAAATAAGCGTCTTCTACCATGAATGGAAAATGCAGTGGAGAATGACTTTAAATACGAAAGGGTGGAACCTTCAAATTCAAATCAATCCAAACTTGTGGTTATGTTAAGTGGAGACGAAGAATGGATTAATCGAAATTACAGAGGATACGAAGAATCAAGACCAAGAAACTATGATCAACGAGGGAACAATTCGGGAGATCAGCGAAGAAATAATCAAAATCATAGGTTTGGGGAACGAACACCAAATGCACCAATGTTTGAAGACATAAAACTCCCCAGACTTAATACTACTGTAGTGAAGGTTTGGGAAGCAATTGTGTTAACTGAAGAAATCCATGTCCCTCTGAATATGGGGATGGAACCACCACCGGGAAGAAGGAGTCAAGAGTTTTGCAGATACCATCGCTTTCATGGACATCATACTAATGATTGTAGAAACATCTGAAGAATGATACTTCGTCTAATAGAACAGGGAAAATTAGCCCACTTCTTGGAAAATCAGGCATTACCACCCCCTCCCCCACCTCGTGAAACAAATCAAAACCAACAGGATGCACCGGTATATCGTATCGAAATAGAAAGGGGAGCACAAAGATTGAATTGCAATTCCATAATACATTCAGTGAAGAGCATTGAGAATTTTCATGATAACGTGCTAAGGAGGGTATACAAGAGAGATTTTGAAGGGAATGAGATATTTAGTGTTGCGAAGAGGGGACCATTGGAGGAATGACAAAAGAAAGCAATCTCGTTCTCAGCTCTATACGCACCCGAAGGAGGAGTTTCACCTACAGATCCGTTAGTTATAACCTTATCTTTCGGAAAACATTCACGATGGGAGGATGATCCCACTAAGGATAAGAAGACTCGGGCAATGGACATGATATTGGTGGATACCGGGAGTTCGGTGGATATCCTCTTCTATCATGCATTCAAGACCATGGGATATAAAGACTCTGATCTCGTACCATCGACTTACAATATCTACGGGTTCAATTGAGTTGCATCAAGACCCAAGAGTGAACTGACCGTGAAAATCTTCGCGGGAGAATTGGAGACTGAAGTCACTGTTTATGTGGTAAATGTAGATTCACCTTACAATGCGCTAATAGGCATACCATGGGTGCATGGAATAAAAGGGGTCGCGTCAACTTTTCATCAAGCAATTCGATTCCCGATGCCCAGTGGAATAGGCAAGATAAAAGGAGATTTAAAGGACGCGAGAGATTGCAGCGGAAAGGATGTTCACAACTACGAAGAAAAGATTAAGAAAAAAAAGGAACAGAAGAAGAGAGTACTGGAAGCGAGAAAAGAAGAAGAATTGATGGTATACATGACCAAAGCAAAAGAAGGATGAGCCATACCGAGTGAAATTCCCAAAAAGGAGGGAGACCCCATATAGCAACTAAAGGAACTATCCCCCCTCGGAGAGCCAGTAAAGTTAGTAAAGTTAGAACCCACGAAGGAGATAAACTTGGGAAGCGACGAAGAACCAAAAATGGTGAAGATTGGAACGAAAATGAAGATGGAAGAAGAAGAGAAGTTAGTAAAGTTATTACCAGAATATCAAGATGTATTTGCATGGAGCATGGACGAGATGTCGGGGATAGATACACTTATTTCCTGTTACAAATTAGATTTGAATCCAGCAATAAAACCAATATGACAGAAAATACGAAAAATAACAATTGCATATCACGAACAGATAGAGGCAGAGCTTCAGAAGATGATGGATTCAGGGATAATAAGACAAGCGAAGTACCCAGACTGGATTGCAAACATGGTGGTGGTGCCAAAGAAAAATAAGGGGATACGAATTTGTATTGACTTCAGTGATCTAAACACAGCTTGCCCAAAGGATAGTTTTCCCTTACCCAATATACCGCAAATGGTGGAGTCAGCATTGGGATATCGCAGACTCTCGTTGATGGACCGGTATTCGGGTTACAATCAGATACCACTCTCTGAAGAGGATCAAGAACACGCAACTTTCTTTGACCTTTGGGGATTATATTGTTATACGAGGATGCCTTTCGGACTAAAGAACGCGGGAGCCACATACCAGCGAATGGTAGAGAAGATCTTCGCCAAATGGGTTCACACGAAGTTGGAAGTTTATGTCGACGATATGCTCGTAAAATCCAAAGAATCCTGGGATCACATAGAAGACTTAAAAGAAATTTTCGACCAAATGAGAGCATAAAAGATGAAGATAAATCCCGCGAAATGCATCTTTGGAGTTGAATCCGCGAAGTTTTTGGGTCATATAGTCTCGAAGAAGGGAATCAAAGAAGATCCAACGAAGGTGCAAGTTATATTTGACATGCCATCCCAAGCTACAATAAAAGATGTGCAAAAATTAAATGGACAATTAGCAGCCTTAGGAAGATTCATTTCAAGATCTTTGGATAAATGTAAACACTTTTTTGACATCTTGAAGAAGGGAGCGAAGTTCACATGGACACAAAAATGCGAACAAGCGTTGCAGAACATCAAAGATTATCTCATTAAGTTGTCCATCTTATAAAAACTAGAACCTGGGAAAGAATTACTGATCTACCTCGTGACCACACCGAATGCACTTAGCGCTATCTTACTTCGTTCGGATGAAGGAGTAGAAAAACCAATTTTTTATATCAGTAAAACTTTTAACTCCGCCGAGAGAAATTACTCGAAGATTGAAAAGCTAATACTATCCTTGGTTAACGCTACGCAAAAATTGCGAACTCACTTCCAGACCCATAAGATAAGGGTACTGACTAGAGTCCCAATAGAGTCAGTTTTGAAGAGTGCAAAAATAGTAGGGAGAATAGAAAGGTGGAACACTCAAATCGATCAATCCCGGATCAAATACGAAGTTCAAACTACCACGAAGTCACACATAATCGCAGAATTTTTAGGCTGAATTCCCCTCGGAAGAAGATGAAGGAGTAAAATAAATGATGGATATGGAAGAAGACCGCCCAGACCCAGAATATTTGCTTAAAGAAAATCATGGACGAAGATGGGAGATATTCGTTGATGGATCTTCAAATAGTTCGGGTGGAGGCATTGGAATTGTATTTACTTCACCAGGAGGAGCAAGAATAGTTTACTACTTTCAGTTAGAATACAAAGTGACCAACAATGAAACAGAGTATGAGGGGGTGGTGCATGCATTAAGGATAGCTATTGATTCGCAGTTGGTGGTTCGGCAGGTTGAAGGAAGATATAATGCAAGTGATCCCACGATGCATAAATAATTACAACTCGTGAAAGAGCATTCTTCTCGAATACCAAATATAATATGGAGACACATATGCAGAGGAAATAATAGACATGCTTCTTTCATAGCTTCAATGATCGTGGATCCAGAAACTGAGCATATCAAAATTGAACGCTTGTTGCAGCCATCCATAAACAAAGAAGACGAAGAGATAAAAGTCATGCTCCTGGAGAATGACGAAGAGGGACCCGAGTAAACAACGAAGACTGGCGGACTCCAATTCATAAATACTTGGAGAAAATAGAATTACCTCGTGACAGATTTGAAACGAATAAAATCAAAAGCAAGGCAACAAATTATGAATTGCGAGAGGGGATTCTTTATCGAAGATCATTCTTGGGACCATTACTAAGATGCTTGTCGCAAAAGGAGGGGATTGAAATAATGAAGGAGATATATTATGGAGATGCTGACAATCATAGTGGTACCAAATCATTGGCTTATAAGATATTTTTGGCCACAAATGCATGATGACGCGAAGAATATTTCCACAATATGCGAAGCATGTAAAATATTCGGAAAACGGATACATGCGCCATCCACGAGCCTGAATTCCATAATAAGTGTTTGGCCATTCGCTATGTGGGGTGTGGACATAGTTGGACCATTCGTGACTGGGAAAAAACAACGAAGATACTTAATAGTGGCTACAGATTATTTCACGAAGTGGGTCGAAGATAAAGCACTACAACATATTCGTGACAGTGATGTATATGACTTTATCCTCGAGAACATTATATGCATATTTGGGATCCCAGTGCAAATTGTCTCTGATAATGGAAAGAAGTTTGAAGGAGAGAATATGACAATGTTATTCAATGCATTTAAGATCCAATCAGGCAAGTCAACTCCGATATACCCACAAAGTAATGGGCAAGCAGAGGCGACGGATAAGACAATAACAACCACATTGAAAAATAAGTTAGAAGGACACCACAAGGCATGGTATGAACAAATCCTAAACGTGTTATGGTTGTATAGAACAATGAGATGGGATGCCACAGGAATGTCACCTTTCTGCTTGACGTATGGAGTATAAGCAGTGTTACCCATCGAAATAATCATTCCCACAACCAAGAGAGAGGCATGGGAGAAGAATTTAAATTCATATTTGATTCTCGCGAAGTTGGATGACTTGGAATAAAATATGGAAACTGCACTTCGACACATGACGAATTATCACCAAAGACTATCTCGGGAATATAATAAAAGAGTAAAAGAACGAAGTTTTGTGCCAGGAGAATTAGTGCTACGAGAAATCCCACCTTATCAGAAAGGGTCGGGAGGAAAGATTAAGCTTATATGGGAAGGTCCATATATCGTGAAGAGAGTTGTGGGTAATGGAGCCTACGAACTCGCAGAATGCCAAGGAAGGGATATAGATGACGAAGGAAATCTAATATATGGCGAGGTGGAAAGGAAAGACCGAAATTGGATCATCCTTGGAATCCAGTTTATATAAAAAATTATTATCCATAACTAAGTATCGTAGTTTCAATAAATAAAGAATAAAGATATGTACTGATCAGTTGATCAAATACATAATGAAATATCTTTTCAAATATTCATGAAGAAAATACAAAAGAGCAAAATAAATATCCAATTGGGCAAAATAAGACCTCTTCAATAGGACAGTAAGACCTCATTAGGGGGCACCATAAGACCCCCACATCAAAATTTTAAACCCTTCGCCTAGGAAGGCTGGGGACCCTCTCTATGGCGTGCACTTTAGTTCGCACGAAGTGCAAGAGGCACATACGTAAGACTTGACGCACATCATGTTTGGATAACCTCAGATATATCAAGTAGGGGAAATGATAAGACCTATCCACAGAGGGTCCCTTTTATGATGGCCTTCGATAAGGGGTGCAGAAATAGGACCAGGGGGCCGACGTATTCGGTTTATCTATGGGTTCCTGGGACGTCTAGAGCGTTACCGGCCATTACCATATGGAAAGTCCTGGCTATGATGCACTTGGTCCCAAAGAAACCCCACCTAGGGTGTGACTTCGTAACCATAAGCCATATCGGCGAAGGGATAAGAAGTCACGAAAACAACTGATTGTTGGCATGACCGAATGGGAAGAGCTCAACATGCATGTTAGGGGTAACTTCCTTGAAGGGGAAGTCAGGGGGAATATAAAGGGACGGCACCCTCCAGATTAGGGAGCTGTGTGACCACAAAGACGACAATATCATTGGGCTATTATTCACGGGAATAACTAGGCCTGTCATATTGTCGCGAAATAACCTGACGAGGTAAGAACACGAGAGCTAAGACGAGGTTGATGGATCATTATTCGTAAGAATAATGAGCGCCTAAGACTTTGTCGAGAAAATTAAGGTCTTGGAAAAATAGGGTGAGGCGCAATAAGACGTTAACTAGGAGGCAAAATAAGACCTCGAAAGAACAATTCATAACCATCAATAAGAAATAATAAACGAAAAACGAATACAAGAGGCAAATTCTATGATAACGAAAATGAATACAAGAGGCGCAAATCTATAAAACAAAGGCAAGAGGCAAGATTATTATGAATATTACATTATTATCATAAAATAGTAATTAATATTGCAGGAAAATTCCAAATAACGAAGTATGAATGATAAAGGAGAGGAGTCACTTCGGATCCATACGCGAAAAGCAATGCGAAAATGAAATCGACTTAACCTAAACTGAGGCAGAGAAGAAAATAGGTAACGTACGAAGAAACACATGTATGCTTAGGAACTAAACAAAAGAATAAGAAGCAAGTATATACTTTTAAAATTTTATATTCTTTTGAGCATTTCCTTCACAAAGACTCTCATCACTTGAAAGCAAAAAACATAGGCAAATATACACTAGAGACAAGTTTAATATTTTTTACTTCCAAGAATGAGCTTAACTTTGCAAACCTATCTTAAGTCACATACAAACATATAGCACATCATAATATATTAAGTCACCTTGGATGTCAAGTCATGATCATGCGAAATATACCCTAACCATACTAATTATATTGTTTCAAGTATACGACGGAAATTTCAAAACAGGTAAAGAATAGTTAAAAGGGATGATATTGAAAGTGCAAAAGATATCTAGAATGTTTTGGCCCTCAAGATTGAGAGCGTCCAGTTTAAAGAAGAGTGTTAAAAGAAGCAAAAAATGTCAAGACCACGAAGAACCAACAAAAGGCAGAGAAGAAAATCAAGATTGAAGAGGCAGTTGCTGCAGAGGAATGGCACCAGTGGCTTTAACTTCGACATCATCAGCACCAGAGGTTGATTAGGAGGATTCGAAGGCTGACCAATTAAGCTCGTGGAAATAGAAGCTTTATCCTTATAAGCTTCATCTTCACCCTCGTCACCATCACCCTCGTCACCATCCTCGCCATCAGTTGATGTCCTTTCATTATCAGATGGATCATCTTAGGAAAACTCTTCGAGATCAAGAGGTTCACGAGGTATCCCACGCCTGTCACAGAAATCGTCAAAGAGCTTTTGCTTCGAGAGTTCACAATTTCTCCGAGTCATCTTCGCGACTTTAGTAGCATCCCTCACCATCTTGTTCATATCCTCATTCAAATACCTGACCTCTTTCTTGAGCTTGGAAACCTCATCAGCAAAACCATCTATCTCGCGAGAAATATGGATAATCTGGTTTTTATAGCGCTGCCCAGGCTCTGTGAAAAATGGAAAGATGATGAAACAAGACAAATTAAAAATAATATAAAATGTAAAATTGCCTACGGCATCTAAAGGCTACCTTCCTTGTGAAGGATGGTTGAGTTCAAGGTTTGTTGAATATCCATGTTAAAATGATCAAGTCTTGCAACTTCCAGTGATATGAATTATCCCATCCTTTACCATGACCAGATTCAGAATTATCTCCATTAGTACAAATAACAATATATCCTCTATTCTTGCGAGGTTCTGTATTTTTTGTATTCAAATAAGAACTGGCTGGCCTTTTGCATTGGAGTTTATCTAGACGAAGAAGAAGAAATTCCACTTCACCTTTTAAACGATGAATCTCAGCTCTTAAGTCATCTACTTCGCTATGGGATTTACGAAGATTAGCCCAGTCTTATCATTTTTCTTGATTATTCTGACTTTGTCTTCTTTCAATTGAGAATCTAAATTCTTGGACGAAGAATAAAGATTCCTTAAAGTCGTGAGAGAATTATTAGTTCGTCTAAGTTCAAGCTTTAAACCTTTATTGTCTTCGTGTAAATGAAGATTCAATTCCTCAGTACTCGCATATTCAATGGTCAAGTGGTCTACCTGTGAGTGAAGGGTTTCTAATTGTTCCATCAAATTTTTGTTTTCTGTGCCATAACTTTCAGTCTGGGTCCTGAGGTTCAAGTTCTCTACACAAATATCTTCAACCATGTCTTATGCTTCGGCAGCATCCAATTGACGTTTCATACATCGAGCTTGACGAAGAACAAGATAAGAACATAATAAAAGAAATAATTAAGGCAGGGGATAAGTTAAGCAAGTAAGAGGTCTCACCACGAAGTTCCCCAGCTTTCTTCTCCAGCTTGTTCGCAAACTTATTCTCCTCATCAAGTTCTTTCTCCAACTATCGAACACGAGCAGTAGCTTTCTGCAGCCTCTCCCGAGATGCTCTGGTCTCCACTAGGTTGGCAAAGTGGTGATTGAACTCCTACGAAGAAAGGAAGGAAAATGAGAAAGATGAATGAATCAAAGACAATGCAAAGGAAGAAGTCGAAATTTACCAAAGCCATCAAACCAGCATGCTGACGAAGAGATAAAGCTAGCGAAGCATTCTCCATCGCAGATTGATCATGAGCAGTAAAGGTATCAGTACAAAACGAGAGCAGAGCATCGACAGCAGAAGAGTCAAGAGCTTCATTTTGACGAGATGAGCTATAGATGTCCTTCAGGAAATCAAGATCAGGAATGTATGCAGGATCTTCAACCTCGTGGAGCTTTTGCTTATCCTTGTTCATCTTCTTGGGAAGCTTCTCGGGAGACTCCTCCACATTAACAAAAAAAAAAGTAGGGACTATATCTTTCCCAGCAGGCTCTTTGACTTCAGAAGAAGAGGGACCTTCATTTGAGCCCATTGGTTGCTTCGGAGGAGGAGGAGTTGTTCTTCTTGAAGAAGGCTTAGGGTCTTTGACCTGGGTTATCTCGGCCAAGTTCAATGTCCTTTGAATACGCTTCGTAGAACCAGCAGCAGGGACAGCACTAGGAGCAGCATAAGGATCAGTAGGTTCGTCATTCAACGAAATACGAAGTCAGAAAACAACCTGATAGAAAGAACCACTAAGTAAAATAACAAAAAATACCTGATCCGAAGCAGGAGACTCAACTGTACGATCACGCTTCTTACGGTCCTTAATCAAACCAGGTGGAGGCAAAGGATACTGGAGCACGAAAACTTGATTAAAACACAATCAACACAAAACAAAATGAGTCAGAAAAGGGATGAAAGTTACCTTAAGAAGCATATCAGTTCACTTGAGCCTCCAAGGTTCATAAGCATCGAAGTGACTATGCTCGGGAAGGGGACGAGTACGAATACTACCATCAGGATTAACACCCCAGATCAATGGACCCTCAAGAACGATGGGATACATCATCCAATCTTCGTCATTGGACCAACGAAGATGATCATTCTTCGCACGACCAAAAGGATCAATATCCTGAAGTAGGGCCTTGGATGGGACTTCTAGAGCATTTCGCGCGAGACGAATACCCCATTCTTGACATTTCCTCGTGCTCATGGTTTTGGCAGAATAGTTAGCCACGAAAGAGTCCAGATAGTAATCCAAAGGATTATACTCCTTTGCAAACTTCGGAATCTGATACTGACCACCCTTTGAGAGAATCAAAAATTTGTTCGGAATACGAATTGCGTTTCCACTAAGCTGAAAAATACCTCGCTGAATCTTGGTAATTAAGAGCTTCGTAGAAGAGGGGATTTGTTGGATCATATAAGGGGAAGGACAGACCTGCTCTCAATTGTCCCACAGTGATAATAACCTTGTTGGCTGACCTTGTATCGGAATGGATCATCTATAGTTCAACTCCATGTTCTTTGTTGATGAAACGGGAGGATCAACGGAAGAATTAACCACCGGGAAGAGAGAAAGACCTTTCCGTCTCAACTCGGCTTGAAATTCTTCAAAGCTCTTAGATGACGTTGGTGATGGAGTTTTCTTGGGAGCCATTATCTTGTTAAGGGTTTAAAAAAAGATGAGAAGAAAGAAAGAAAGGTTGAAGAAACATGCGGACTGAGAAAGAAGAACAACAGCAGCAGAGAAGGATGAAGAAGAAGAAGAAGAGAAAATAAAAAAGATTTTTCACTGATCGAAGTATTTATAGTGAGGTGACAAGTAACTGGCTAAGGCAGGTCGTAGGCGTAAAAGGAGAATGGGAACCGGTGATAACCGGTTGAGAAGAGAACGTGGCAACGTGGAGGAGAGATTTAAAGAGACGTGACGGTTACAAAGATGCGGCGAGATTCTCTTTTCCTTCTCATTTTTTACGAACGAAAAGAGAAAAGGCAAAATGTAGGTACAGAAAACCTACTCGCCACGTGGTCGAACGAGAAGGCACGAAATAGACGAATAAAATCTCGTCAGAAGATCTTTTAACCATCTTCGGAGATAAGGTACCAATGATAAGTCAAATCAGTTATCAGGGTTACTTTTATGAAAATTGGATTTGCGAAGTACAAATGATCGATTGTGAAACTAGATCTACGAAATGATAACAAATAGATAACTCCCGAGATCAATAGTAAACGAGATGAATAATGATCAGACGAGGAATTAGTTGACGAAGAAGAAGAAACGAAGCGAAGTAAATGACAATGGTGAGCGAAGATAAATTGCTGGACAAGAAATCATGACAGCTGTATCGACAAATCATCGGGGTTATCGGCGAAAGAGAGGGGAAAACTTTTTTGAAAACGAGTCAGGCGAAGTAAAAAGCAGAATCACATGAATTGTGTGACTCTCCGCGAAGTAAAAATGAGTTGTACTCCATTTTCCATTTGCCTATAAATAGGAACCTTTGATCTTCAGAAAAAGGGTTGGATAATTTGTAATCAGAGTGGTTATGTTTGAGAAAAAGTAAATTAGGGTTCTTGTGAGTTTCCCCACTTGTATAATCATCATCATATACTTAATAATAAGAAGAACTTTGATTTCAATCTCGTGAATATGTCTTAGAACTTGTTTAATTTATCATTTGGGTGTGTCGTGGGATTTCCTGCAGTTACACGGCGGGTTCAATCCCACCCCCTTTGTTTCTCTCGAGCGGTGAGAATGCAATCAGTGACCCCAGATTTTATCACTTTTTAGATTTCCAGTGGTGAGTCAGCAAAGAACGGTAGTGGAGTTGGCCCAGTGAACCTAGAAAAGAAAACAGAAAAGATCAAACCAATATGTTACTTTTGTGGCCCAATCTTCAACTCCTGTCTTCAATTAGAATGATTTTTTTTGGGGACTATTCAAAAAAGGTGGGGGACTACTCTTCTATTTTGGGGTGGATATTTGAAGTAAATTTGAGCCACCCCTTAACTTAGTTTTTTTCTAATACCAAACTTGCCTTTGGTGATTAAATTAGTTAGTGTAATGATTAATTAGTGTTAGTGTAATGATTGATTAGCGAGGTTAGATTAATTAGCTGAGTATTTTTAAAAGAATAATTTTTGAGAAGGGGTTTTTTTTTTTTTTTTTAAGATGGTTGATTTCGAAATGAAGGTTTTGGGTACTTAGGTATACTTCAAATTTAGTTAATGTTGCTTGAATTGACAAAAAATTTCGAAAAAATGAAAAATTTATAAACTGATTTCGACCATGGAAATGAAGTTCGGCTACGACATCTGAAGAACAGGTAGCCGAACTCATCTGCAAGTGTAGTTCGGCTAATGGTTCTAAAGACACAGGTAGCCGAACTCAGCTTTAATGGAGTTTTTGCTTTCAGAGAAAAGTTCGGCTAGGAAAAAGAAAGTTGTGACGTAACCGAACTAAAAGTTCGGCTGGGAATTTTTTTCTCGACGTAACCGAACTCAATATATAGGTTTTCAGAAAAAAGTTCGGTTAGTAAAAAAAAAATTGCGACAAAACCGAACTAAAAATTCGGCTAGGAAAAAAACGAAAAAAGTTGCGACGTAACCGAACTAAAAGTTCGACTGGGAATTTTTTTTTGCGAGGTAACCAAACTTTTTTCTGAAAGAAAAAACTCCATTAAAGCTGAGTTCGGCTAGTTCGACAAACTGTTTCACATAATTCCTAGCCGAACTTCTCTCTGCAACTTTCATTTTCAACTCATTTTGATGATTATTTCTCATTTCTTCAACCAAAAACGAATGACAAGTAATGGGTTTGTGAGAATATCTTCGTAAATGATTTAAATTAAGCTATATACATAGAGGTGGTGGTAGTTTGAGGTGGTTGGTGATGGGCGGTGGTGGTGGGCGGTGGTGGTGGGAGGAGGTGGTGGTTATATATATATAGGTGGTTATTAGGTTGGTTTTAAATTAAATTAGGTTAAGGGTAGGTTAGTCATTTCCACACTTTAGGACACCCCTTATAAGTATAGGGTAGACATTCCTATCACAAAATAGTCCCCCTCCATTTTTGAGTAGTCCCCAAAAGTCCGTTCTTCAATTATGTGACTTCACACAATCTTCACAACAGATACTTTAACCTAATTTTATTTTTATAAGGAAATCCATAATGTTTGCAATTGATTATGGCACCGCAACAAGTTTAATCAATTATTTCCTTGATTATTTAAGACACTAATCACCAAGAAATGATGTTATTAAACAAAAAGGATAAGAAAAACATGCACTACTGCCCCAACTGTATCAATTCAATACAAAGAATACAACAAAGAACAAACCAGTGCACCAACTGTATCAATTCAATACAAAGAATACAACAAAGAACAAACCAGTGCACCAACTATATCAAATCAACTTCCATTGAGATTTTATTACATTGATTAAGAAATGGCGTTTTGAGCTGGTTGATATAACAATCATAGAACACTGAAACCCCACCCACTGTACACAACTTTGTGGTACCAGTACACTATTGATTAAGGGTTTTAGCCAAGCAGCAGTACTGGTCAGACAAAAGCCACGTATTCTACCTAAAATTAATCCAACTCTTACAGTAATTTTGTTCAATTTCATAAGAAAGCGGGTGCACAAAAGCTACGATGAGTAGGTCTAGATTTCATAAGGTTCCTCCAAACGTGGGTCATGTTCAGCCATACATGTCTGAGATGTACAAACATCAACTATATTCTGTAAAAAAATGTTTACTTGGTAGCGGAATCCATCCCAAGAACTCATCAATCCATTTTTTCACCAATGCAACAACCGCTACTTGCACGTACTCTTATGGGGCAGTGATTCCAAAATGGCTCACCTCTGTCGCCAAGACTTCCACGTATGAGGGCTTACAAGATGCTTGGAGAATATCAGTTGGGGGTCCATATCAATTATATTTAAGAATACTATGGGTCCGTACACGTGAAAGTCTCGACAGTTACTGTTTCTCTTTAATTCTGATATAAGCAGCAATTTCACTAACCTCATTGTCTTCTTCTTCTTCTTCCTCTTCCTCTTCCTCATTCTTTTATATGAATGTATAGCAAAATAGTGAGAACAGCAATATGGATGGAGAGATGAGGAAACCGTTCATAATCAAGCAAATAAACAGTATTTCAGATCAACAAACACATGTTGAAGATGGGTTATTGAAAGAAAACAAAGAAAGTCTATGGATGGTATACTTGAGCACTTTTGTTTCGATTTGGGGCTCTTTTGAGTATGGTACTTGTGTAAGTATTTCACATAACTCAGGAGTCTTCCCTTACTATATGTACATCTGAGTAAATCTTTTCATTGTGTGTGTGTGTGTGTGTGTGACTGTGTGTGTTTGTAGGTAGGATACTCATCGCCTACTCAAGCTGCAATCACGGAGGAGCTCAATCTATCTTTAGCAGAGGTTTAAATTGCAAAAAATTTCCTACCTTGTTAATGCCAAATTACTACTCTATCTTTGCTGGATTGTTTTATGATCGGTCAGAATTAGAATGCCGACAAGTTTCAAACATAAGTGATAGGTCACTGAATTATCAAGTATCAAATCCAAACTTGCCACTCAACATTCTAGAAATTGATGATGGGTTTTTTGTAATCTACAACAGGGGACTCAAAATAAGCACTTTACAGCTAGGAAGGCAAATGATAATTTGGCTGATGAATAGTTGAAGAATGAATTTCTAGATGTACAGATTGACAACAACAAATGTCTGGATTCATTCAGATGAAAGAAGGAAAATATTTTTAAAACAACCTAACTACAGCAAAGATAATAAGTCAGCTGACAATTAGGTGAATACTATTGTTCAACACTAATTATACACAAGACTCTTCCATAGGTAACAGAACAAGTAAACTGTATCAAATTATGACTAATGATGGATAAATAAGCTGTGGGTAATTGTATTTTTACATATGCAGTTTTACAATTATATGGATTTTTACAAGTTCAATTTATAAAAAAAAAAATGGCTTGTTCCTTCCTCAGTACTCATTATTTGGCTCTATATTGACAATTGGCGCAATGGTTGGCGCAATCACAAGTGGGTCGATTGCTGATTTCATTGGTCGAAAAGGGGTAAGAATAATAAGGACCCAATACTCATGTCATTTATCTATCTCCTTTTATGGGTTCTGTGGGTAGTATGACCCTCTTACGAAGAAATGGTTCCTTCATTTGATTTCCCGGAAACAGGCAATGAGAATGTCAAGTGCTTTTTGCATTACAGGATGGCTTTCCATACATTTTGCTAAGGTTGGTTATCTCAATGATTCTTAAGCTGAAGTAGCTAGTCAGAATTATCAGCTTCTGTATTACTATTTTCATGCCTGATCTTTTATTAAAGGACGCACTGGCACTCGATGTTGGAAGACTTGCTACGGGATATGGGATGGGAGTCTTTTCCTACGTGGTACGCTTTTTCTTTCCATAAAGATCAAATAAGCATTATGAAAACATAACAAGCAAATGGATGGAACAGGTACCTGTTTTCATAGCTGAAATAGCACCCAAAAATCTTCGAGGAGCCTTGACAACATTGAATCAGGTTCAGACCTTGGCACACATTTTTATTATTAAAATTAGTAAAATGAAAGATAAAAATTGTAAAATGTATAAAATAGAAATGATACGAACGAGATGTTTACTTACTTTCAACTTCTTCAACAGCTTATGATTTCCTGCGGAGTTTCTACTTCATTTTTGATAGGACCGCTTCTACCATGGCGCAACCTAGCATTATTTTGTAAAATCGAAAAACCTTAGCTACTCAAGGATTTATTTATAAATAACAGAGAAAATGTAAGGGTTCTGTAGGGTGGAACTGTGAAGATGGACTGACCAAGTGAATTGATTTGCAGCATTAATCCCTTGTGCCATTATGCTTGTGGGTCTTCTCTTCATTCCAGAGTCTCCTAGATGGCTGGTAAGGAATGATAGTTACTGAGTTTGTTTCTTGTGTATTCCGTGTGAGAAGCAAGGCGAAATGATTCATTATACCTAGCTAATAATATATATGCAGGCGAAAATCGGAAAACAAAGAGAGTTTGAAGCAGCACTACAACAGCTTCGGGGAAAAGAAGCTGATACTTCTAGTGAAGCAGCCGAAATCCAAGTTAGTCTTAATCCTAAATTCCCAGCATGACAAAATTCTAAGAGGTATCTATACTGAAATGACGATTTTTTGTGGTTTGTCAGGATTGTACAGAATCTCTTCAACAACTCCCACAAGCCAAATTAAGCGACTTGTTTCAAATAAGATATTTACGTTCAGTCACTGTAAGCATCTCTCTGGCATACCTCATACTGAACTTCACAAGCAATTTTTTTACTTTGGTTACTCACTTTGGACGGACCTGGAAATTTAATTCAACTCTTATTTCCGTTTGATGATCAGATTGGAGTAGGATTAATGGTTTGTCAACAATTTGGAGGAATAAACGGAGTCGTATTCTACCTAAGACAAACTTTTGTTTCTGCAGGTAACTTAATTCCCTAGCAATATATACTCTGTACTGCAAATCCTCCAGCCAGTTTTATCTCTTCGACCTTTGTATTTTGGCTTTTCATTGGTACTACTATTTGTATCATTTCAGGATTTCCACCAGACCTTGGAACAACTATCTGTGCTATTCTTCCGGTTTGCAGTCTCCCTTTTTACAAATCTGAATATTTGCCTTCCTGTCCACTAACGAAATAGGTTAACCGTTTATGCAGATCTTCGTTACCGCGCTGGGTGTAAGTTTAATAGATAGAGCTGGACGAAGAGCACTTCTACTGGTAAGGTGTCAAATAACTAAAGCTATCTTATAAAACAATACAATACTATACCTTTAGAGATAAATATTAGCTCTGAATTCTTTTTCTTTTCTAGGTCTCGGCAACAGGACTGGTTCTAGGTTGCCTCCTAGCTGGAGCTGCATTCTTTATGAAGGTAGTCACCAAACAGTTTGTACAACAAGAAACTCATCTTCCATGTTAAACTTTTTCTTCTTCATATTCTGACCACTTGAGTAAATCAGGATCATGAATTGCTACTCGACGCAGTACCAGCACTTACTGTAACAGGAATCCTGGTAAGACTGGTAGAACTATACACTGTGCAATTAAATCTATTTGTAACCGAGGTATTAGGTTAATCATCTTTTCCTCTTCATTCAGGTGTACATAGGATCATTCTCTATAGGAATGGGAGCAGTACCATGGGTTGTAATGTCTGAGGTGATTTCAACATTCTAAAAAATTGCTTATGTATTTAGCTTGTAAAGCCAAAACTCAGATATTACTCTATCTTTCATGCAGATCTTCCCGATAAATGTAAAGGGAGTTGCAGGAAGTTTAGTAACGTTAGTTAGTTGGGTTGGCACATGGGTGGCTTCCTATACTTACAACTATCTCATGAGCTGGAGCACTTACGGTAACAACTCTTTTCAATCTAGAGAATACCAACATTTACCCATATTTATTTCAGTGTGTGAGCAAGGAAATTAAGTAAAACAGCCAATTACGATTAAAGTAAACTGATTACTGATATAATTCTTGGTTGAAAGATTCGGCAAAAAAAAATGTTCCCAGCCCTTTTTGAACTGATTTCAAACACCCTAAGTTGTTAGTTGGGTGTCAAGGTTGGAAGTTATTTTCAAAATTTGGCCTCCTAGGACAAGAATCATATCAAAACCTATCGATTAGAAGAGTAGAAAAATTTACTGGTAACTGTGTGTGCTTTCAGGTACATTTATGATATATGCTGTGATCAATGGACTAGCTATTATTTTCATAGCGAGGGTAGTGCCTGAAACAAAGGGGAGAACCTTAGAAGAAATTCAAGCTACCATCAACAATCATGAAGAAGATCAAGGACATAGGAAATAAGCTGATGAACTTAAATTACCATGTATTATATATTGTTGTCCAAAGGGATAAAAAATAACTGATTGGTTGTGCATTTGTCAATATAGGTCTTGAAATATTTGTGATACAAGTTGAATCAAGATTATAACTTCGATTGCACATTATACAATCTTCAATTGCTCACTTAAACTAATGAAATGGATTTGTGAGATTCAAATGAGATCTTTTTTTTTCTCTGGGAATCATGAATGTAGTAGGACATAAACTAAACCCTAAATTCCATCATCAAAAAATTCACAGATGCCGGTTTTTGATCAATTTTTAAGGATTAATAAGTTGAATTCATAGTTCATCATTAAACGCCATTTAGAGAGAGAGAGGTGTACCTGTAGCTTTAGTTGGACTGTTCGAGAGAACGAAACCAAGAGGACAAGAACTGTAAGGAACTACCAAGTGATGAATGAAAGTGAGAGTGAAACCTTCTCTCTGGATTTCTATGAAGGGCGGATAAGAAAGAAAGATAAAAGGGCGGGTTACCCATTGATTTCTTATGAAGGGCGTTTCTGGCATTATACAAATACAATCTCCCATTATAGGCCGGGACTTGTTTTTGTATGATTATAAAGGGGATACCACTATTAATGGGGGTGATAACAATTTAGCGATCCGACGGTCAGGATCTGTTAATATTTATTTGTCCTATGTGGATTGGCATCACCCCGAGTAATACCGGTATCCCTTTTATAAATCGTGTGTTTTTGCCTTTGGGACAGCTAATTGCCATTGGTCTTCGGCCCTCCCAAGACTGACCGAAGCCGGAAGGTACAGTATCGCGCTGCATAAGCTTCATTTTTTAAATTTTGTTTTCTATAAAACAAGAATTTTTATTCAAAAGTAATGAAACGACGTGCTTTACAAGGGGTCCTTAATGATCTAAGATCACCAAAACATCCGAGCAAGAAGAAAAATACACGATTTATAAGGGCTGATACCTACATTACTAACGGCTGATACCATCTCAAAATCTTAAATAATTTTGGTCGTTGGATCGGCTAAATGGTATCAGTCCCCAGTAATATTGGTATCAGCCCTTATAAATCATGCTCCTACAGGAAAAACAAGGTTGCAATAAGCTTCCATAAAACATACACCGACAAATAACCAATTTTTATATACGCCACCAACAAAAACTAGCTATGCTCATAAACCCGGCCTAAATGCCTGGTAATTAGATGATTGAATGCCCGTCTAATTGGTCTTCCATAAACATCCGCCATAGATTATCACCAAGGTATAATTCATTCCAGGACTGGTCGTCATTGTCGTTGTGCTCAACCTTACCACCTTCTTCGGCCCCTTGAATATCACCACAACTACCATTTTCGATCTTAAGTTTCTTCCCCTCCTCAACATCAAAGGCGCCTGTAGTGTTTTCAAAATCTAATAATGCATTAGTATTATTAGTGTTATTATCGGTAATGCTACTGGATGTTCCTGTGGTGTTGATGCATTAGATCTATCGGCGATTTTCGAGGTACAGGCCTGACAACATTTTTCACCATCGTTGCGTTACTGCTGTTCAAACAATGTCGTCTAGTTTTTGGAACTGCTTTCTCTCGGTGATTGTCACGGTGCCGATTACTAATATGTTTAGAGAAATAAATCTTCTTCAAGTGAGTGTTGAAGAAGTTCTTGACATCATTTGCTGTTCTTCCTGGAATTCTACCAACAATCAAGGACCACCTGAGGGTAAAAAATAAAGCCAAAGGTAATCAAAAACTATAGTACGTACTTGCCCAGCTCTTTAAATTATAAGGACCCTCTTTGTGTCGGTTTCACGTGTGCTATATTAATTACACATGACAAAACACAAGATATATGCTGCCATCACTCTATACGTAATATACAGATATCCCATTGTGGACAGCCATTGACCTTCAAATCCTTAAAACAACTGATAATGATGTCATGGAATTGAAACAGAGATCAAATTAAAGAATGTAGACCGGACATGAAATGGAAATGCATCAGGATTTTATAAATAATTAATATGCTTGCCTGTTACCAAGAAGCTTATGCATCCGGATGATGAGATCCACCTCATCTGCTTTAAACTCTCCTCTTTTGATATTTGGCCGCAGATAGTTTAACCATCTCAACCTACAGATTTTCCGACACCGATCCAGCCCTGAAAACCGTCATAGAAAAAAAATCAGTGGCATATGAGTAGAATGCATGATGTACTGTCAAACTAAAGAGTACGTACACGTGTAGACTAAATTAGCAACAAAATTTGGTAAACATAGACTTTAACGGTAAACAGTTACTTCAAATGTCAACTTTTGATTACTCTGAATAAGTAGGTACCAAAGTCCGGTGCTGAATAAAACGAAACATGACTGAACATTTTACTCTTCTTAGAACAATTTTCTATTTTCGTACTGGTAATTAAGTTTAATGAGCACCTGCTCTAAGAGGAACTCGATGCCATTTTCCTTCACCATACTTTTGGATACAATTCCTAAGAAGTAGATCTTCTTCAGCGGACCAAGCTCCTTTCCTAACACCTCTTGAGGATGAAGAACCCTCCATATCTAGCTAAGAGATTCCGTATTAGTACTGGTTGTTTCGATTATATCAGAGAGATATGAGAGAGAGAGAGAGAGAGAGAGAGAGAGAGAGAGAGAGAGAGAGAG
>JAJJMB010014022.1:6131669-6275068 GCA_023531105.1 Papaver atlanticum
GAGAGAGAGAGAGAGAGAGAGAGAGAGAGAGAGAGAGAGAGAGAGAGGAGGCTAAAGTGTGCAGTTGTAACTGAATGCATATATATACAGACATGCATTGTGAATAGTATGAATTAAGAAGTAAAGAATGAAAGTGATTTTGTGTATATATAATTAATACTAGCTACAATTGTGAAGTTGTTATCGTGACCAATATATATAGATAGGTAGTAGGTACATGCGCTGCCACAGCTTACGTGCAAATGTAGAAACCTTTGTGCTAGTATTACGTACGTAAAACACCAACTTACGTGCAACTGTTGAAACATCCCCACTTAGTACTTTTGGGGATCAAATCTTGTTGCTTATGATTTAAGCAAGTGAATTTTATTAGTACCTTTGGATACAATTCTGCTTCTGACTTCTGCTTCTGGAGAAGTAAGAAGTCAGAAGTCCAGATATTTTGCTTCACAAAAAGTCGACTTTTCAGCTTTTAGAAGTCGTTCTAAAATTCCACACCCAAACTGACTTCTTGATTTTTGACTTCTAGAAGTCAAAAAGCTACTTCTGGATGTGTATCCAAACGCGCTCATGAATTCTGGAAATGAGATAGACTAGACTTCTTATGAAAAGAGAGTCTCTGCGGATCGGCGATAAACTCCGAGTTGACTCAGTGCCTTTTCTTCTTCAATTGAAGCAAATCAATTTCTCGATCTCGTTTCTTTCTGAAATTCTATTCCCTCCTAATTTATTTCAAAAGCTTTTTAATTCTTCCTGTTCTAGAATTTAATCCCCTTCGTTTTCAATCTAATTTAACCAATTTTATCTTCCTGATTTTGTTTTCTTTAGGGTTCTTGCTCTCTCTGATTAGAAACTAAGTTCTACATTAATCAGTTTTAATCATTCCCAATTTTCAATAGGGCTGTAATTGTTCTGTTTGTCAACCATTTCTTTTAATTTCTCAATTATTACTCTTCGCCTGTTTGCCGATTTTTTTTAGATTTAATCATTAATGGCTAATAATAAGATCTTCATAATAATTATTCTCGTTATCTTTTCTTTGTGTTTCAGGGAAAGATGTGTTGGAGCTGATGCTCGGTTGAGGCCTTATCGGGTCAGTTACTCGTTTATGAGAGAATGAGAAAGGCTACAGTGTTTCCCAGCTTTTCCTCAAGGCGGTGATATTTCCCCAAGTGCAAGTAAGAAACAATATTCTTTATTAGAAGACATTCACTTGATGACAGACTTGTGGAATAATGAGAAGAATTTAACCATTGCAAAATTCTCCCTTTCTAATAAGAAGATTGATTATAGATATGGTAAAACTGTCGTCACTCTCTGTTATCATTTCAGAAACTCCATCTCTTGCAACTTCGTTAATAACGATTGTTTTATACATGTGTCAACATTATTCAGACTGTCTAGATCACTATTTGCATGCAATGGTCGAGTATATAATACCCATTATGAAAAACAAACACTCTACAACTTTTCCAACATAGAAAACCTTAAAGCTCTTGTAAAGACCCTCAAGCTCGTCAACGCTATTAGACTAGTCAAGAGACGTCTAAGTCGCTAATAACTCGATTAGTTTAACACGGACGTTAATTAATAGAAATTATCTAACAACGAATTAAATACGAAACTAGTACCGCTAGATAGATCTCGAAAAGTTACGTGGAATGGACTACTCGAACGTGTCATTCGGATATCAGATGAAGAAGATATCATCAGTTTTGTTTGAAGGGCAAAATAGTCATTTTATAGTTAACCGACTTGGCAGCCCAATCTTTTGGTAGGGTGCCTTTAACAATCAGGGTCGGCCTTATCCCCAAACGACCGAGATGATAAACTCTCTATTCTTCTTTCTTCTTCTCTATTCTTCTTTCTTCTTCTATTCCCTGTTCTTCTTCTGCTGAGAGTCTGTGAGAATCGAGTGAGTAAATCAGTTGATTAACCTGTTCGGATGACGAAGTTAGATGTTGTAGATCATGGAAGTGATGAATGAGTATTGGTTAAGGTTTTTATTGAGATGGTATACAAAGAGGAAGAAGATAATTAGGGCTTGATGAGTTAAGGTTGAGATTGGTTTTGAGAGAATCAATTGGTTATGATGAAAAGACGATGAAGTCGATGTTGGTGTTATGAATCATTGAAGAGAGCAATTAGGGATTTGATTAGAGTATATGTTGATTGAATAAATTAGGGTTTGAGTGGAAATTCAGATGAAGAACTGGAAGATGAAATTGAGGGTTTAAGTGACGTATTAAAGATGGGTTTTTGATTGATTTGAAGATTGAGATTTGAATTGGGGATTCTGAGATGAAATCGAGAAGTTAGGGTTTCTGTGATTGAACTGAATAATAGGGTTTCAAGAACAAATTGATGTTGATGAATTCATGATGGAGAAGATAATAATTGTGGACGTGGGAGATGAGTATAGAGAGTTGGTTGAAGTTGAGACGAATTAACATAGAAGATTGACCAGCTGTAAGAGAGTTGGCTTTTGTCTAAGGTAATTTTCTTATTCATTTGATTGAATCACAAATCGTTAAGATACGTTTATCAAGTTTGAGTATTTGTTGTTTTGGTTATTGAATTAAGATTTGGGTAGAGCTGGAATTGGGTGTTTATTTGAATTGAAATTAGGTGTATGAGAACAACTGTGGCAGGAGGACTGGGAATTGTAGTTTAGGTTTATATTTATGTTTAAGGATTGGTTCTTGTGGAGATGACTCAGAAGTTAGGATGATGGTGGTGAAAGGTTAGATATTGGTGGTGGTGTTGTAATGGTGGATGTAGATGAATGCTTAGGATTTTTCAGAGTGACTAACTCAGATGGCTGCAGTAAATGAGCCTGGTGGTAATGCTATTGAGCTAAGTTGAACTGTTAGTGGCGTTGGTGTTGCAGCTCCTGGAATTGGTGGAGGAATGATATCTGAGTGGCTGGTGGAGGTTTAGGAACTGTTTTGACAGTTACAGTTGCAACTTGTTGAACTGATGGAGATTAGGTAAATGTACAGGGAATGGTGTCGGTGTGTTGGATGTTAGTAGTTCTATTGATTGAGTTGCAATTGAAGTTAATGAATGCAGTTGGTGTTATGGTTGTTACTTACAGCTGTAACTGCAAAGGAGTTAAAGTGTTGAATGTTGCCTGGGATTGGAATTGCAAGTGGTAGTAATCTGAGATTGTATGAATGAGATGATATGTGACTGAAGCTTTGTATTGAGGGTTGGATGAATGTGTTGAGATGATCTGTGTATGTCTTAAAGCTGCAATTGCAGGTAAAGCTTAGATTACAATTGTATATTGAATTGTATAATTCTGTTTGAATGAATTATTTGTGTAGTGATCAAATAAATAGAATCGGGTTATGTTCTTGTAGCTGCAATAGAATTAGGCTGTTAGTCAGCCCAGTCAGCTTAGCTGACTCAATGTATCTGTTTGAGTTGAATCGGCCTAGTGAGCCAAGACCAGACCAGACTTGACCGAGTTAACCCTTTGACTTGACTTGGGCCAGTTGACCTGACCTTAACCCATTGACAGTTGACTTGACCTTCGACCTTGACTTAGATGTTGACTGTTAGTTGACATAAGACCGTCAGTTTGACCATTAGCGACTGTTAGTTGACTAGGATGAACCCTATTTTCTTTAATTGATGTTTTGGACCCTTTATGGTCCGAATTAGCCTTTGGCTTCTTCTACAAAGTTGTAGATATGCATAAGACTTAGCTAATGAATTATAGAACCAACCTAATTGAATTAGTAAACCTTAGATATGCTAAAGATAGATAATAAAAGGTGTAGAACCATAAATGGGCTTAGAACATTAGATGGACTTGTATAATTCTTGTGTGGGCCATTTTGGCAAGATTCTTATAGTTCTTGTGTGATTAACAGTTAATCTATATTAACAACGATTGATTCAAAGGATGAACCAGTGGATCGTGGATCTCGAGGTTGGCGTGGCTTGTCATCAAAAGAGGTGGGAATTTACATTTAACTCTTTTGTGATTATTGTTGTTTTCTTTTACAGAAGTTTATGTTTAATAAATTCATACATTGTCTGATTGTGTATTCCATGCATTCTTTTATTTTAAATTCCGAAAGTTTGTTAGTTCTTTTAATCTTTCCATTGTTTGGAAAGGAATTGTAATGCATTGTTTGTCTTTATGAATGTTTGGGAAATAAGAATTTCCATCTGAATGCTTGGGAAATAGAAATTCCCATCTGTGGTACATAGGATACGCTCCTTCATTTATACCTACTTACTTTCGAGCTTTTATGCAATGGCTAGGGCGATACACCATAATATTACTATCTAGGTGATGGAATTTGGCATTGAATATTATACATTGTTTGACGAAGGAGTTAGTTCCGTATACATGATTGTTTATCTCTGTGAATTGGTTGTCTTTAGTGTTTTGGGAAAACATGAATTGTTTTCCAAATCATTCCAATGATTACTTGAAAGTTATATGTTATTCCTACTGGGCACTCCTTTTAGGGATGATGTGCTCACCCATTCCCACTTTCAGTTTCAGAGACAGATCAGAGTTGCGCAGCGGAAGCTTCGTGGAGTTGAGTCCGTTAGTTGGTTAACTCCGACTATGTTTATTATGTTGTATATTCTATTTGTAAACCAAATGACTATTGTATATGCATCATTTGAGAGGAGTTCTTGTATATATATTTCAGAGCGGGGCTGGTTTTTGGTTTAAGTTTTGTAGAAGATTTCTTAATTCAATGCTTAAGTATAAGATTTAGATTCTTAGTGCCTCTTTATTTAGTTAATCTCTTGGATTAGTCAGCTGCTAGCTTTGGGGGCGCTACAGCTCTGAACAAAATCTTCTTCTCTGGTTTCAATCAAAATTCTCAGCTCTGGTTTGTTCAAATACTTCAAACAATGTCTGATATCCCAACAGACAATTATATTTCTCATCTCACTAGTTTCCTAGAAGATCAGGATAACCCTCTTTCTGATTCTTTTAGGGACTACATTGATTTCCCCAGTTCTGCTGTTATACTTATTGATCAAAGGAAATATCCAAGGGTAGTAGTCAAACTTTTTAAGGAAATAAAGAAGAAGGATGATCCTGCTGACTTCAAAATACAAGTAGTTGACTTCAATGCTCAAGATTTTTGGATTAAATTCAACTTAAGAAGTGATCTGGTGGAATGCAAAGATGGTGGCTGACAAAGTTGGGAAAGTCCTCACTCTTATTGGTCCTCTCAATCCCCAAGGTGAATACAATGCTCATGTGGTAACTGATTTAACAAAAGCTTTGGTTCATCAAGTAAAGATAATCATCATTGAAGGGAAGGATAGAGAAACTATCAAATTAAAGATCTTCTTTATAGTAATTCCTCATGGCACATGCAGAGATTGTTGGCACGTGGATTGAAATCACTCAGAAGACATCTGCAAAGCAAGATATATTGAGTACCAAAAGAGTTTTCCAAAGGTATTTGTTTATGGAGAAGAAGCTACAGAGCCAGAAGTTGTTGGAAGTTCTTCTAATACAGCAGCTAACAAGTCTCCATCTGGGAAAAGGGTTGATTCTCTCACTAATGCAACATCAAGCCTCAGAATCTATGACAGTGAGATAGATAGGGTTGACCATATGAATAGAGGAAGCAAGAGAAGGAGAATGGATATATATGAAGAAGAAAATGATGGTAGTGATCCCTTGTCTTATGAAACTGGTGAAAAAGTAAAGAATCTCCAAAAAAAAAAAAATGAAGGAAGAAGAGTTATCACTATGGAGCAATTAAACAGAGCATTGAAAGGAAAAGAAGTGGTGGGTGGAGTAGAAATGGAAAGTACTTCAAAGAAACTGAACTTTAAAGAGAATAATCAAAAGAAAAAACAATCCGAATGGTTCAGATTGCTAAGTCAATACTTTATATTGGGCAGGAGGAGCAGTATTGTAATTGATGACTCTAGCAACAACAAAAACAAGGAAGATTTGAACAAAGACTGGGTGTAAATAGAAGGAGAAGAAGATAATCTTCCTATCATTATGGCTGAGGAGATTCTACAAGAAAAAGGTGAAGGGGCAGTGAAAGAGAAACAAGGAACAAGACTTGGGGAAATTCTAACTAGTGTTTCTGCTGGCTCTGAAATGAACAATGAAAATGTTAAAGCTTTTGCTTGTGCTGAAAATATAGTAGACTGGGATGTCATACTTCCAAAAGCCAAAGAGAAAGCAACTGAACCTGAAAAGACCAATGCTGAGAATAGTTCTGACACTCTTTCTCCTGCAAATCAGCCTGAGGTACCTTCTATCGATTTTAAAGCTTATAAAAATCATCATGCCTACCATGTTTACTATTACATATTTAGTTTTTCCCTTTTTGTTTGGATTGTTAAGTTAGTAAAGAATAACATGACTCATTGATTTTTTAAGAAAGTAAAAATTCCTAGGGACACATATATACCCATATGCAATAAAAGCAGTAAAATTTCTTTCTCCTCTATGTTTTTCGCTAATTCATGGCTTAAATCTCTCATGATCATAATCTATAAGGTACAAGAGTATGACTTATGGACTTTATCCTGGTATCTGCGGAGCATGAGTGACTCTAGAAAACATATTCAATTAAACTTTTAGAAAAATCATCTCAGATTGGTGTGCTTGTGTTCTATTATGCACAACTTATATTGTCTCTGTCTGAATTATAAATGTGTATTTCATAAGTGCATTTACGAAATTTATAGAATAAAAGTATCTCACAATCTAGATATGTTACTGCTCTATACTCTTAGGGTCAAGGTTAAAAGTAATATTGAGTACTGTCTAAACAGAAAGAAAGCCAAAGTCTTGGAATGCATTTTGTACTATATGTTCATTTATACTAGCATGGTCATAAATTGCATCATAAATAGTTATTTGCCTTATTATAAAAGAATGTTTTTCTGGTATATGGTAATGGAAAATAGGGATTATGGATATGATTTCAAGGTTCTGTCTTGGAATCTACAAGGAATTAGGGATGCTTTAAAAGCAAGACCATTTAAAGTACTTAAACAAAACTCATAATCTTGATACGATTTTCCTGTCTGAAACTAAAGTTAGTTTACCAGTAGTCGAAAAAGTTTTTAAAACCTTAAAAGTAAAAGACTGGTTCATTATCCCATTTTATTGGCAGATCAGGGGGATTCGCAATTGCTTGGAATCAGGAGTTTCTGCTAAACTCATATCTTTTAAAAATAATATCTTTCATTTTCAAGTTCTTAAAGATAATATGAATGTTCTTATTACTTTCATGTATGGTGCTTTAGATAATAACCTTCGAAATGAGCAATGCGATTTCATTAAAAGCATTAGTGATATGAGTACTCCTTGGGCTATTATAGGTGATATGAACTTTATACTACATAAAGATGATAAAAAAAAGGTGGAAATAATCCATCTACAAGTAGCTTTTCCTATGTGTTTCATTGTTTCCAAACATTAGGATTGGTTGATCTTAATTTTACTGGACTTCCCTTTACATGGACTAATAAAAGAGTAGGTAAACAACATATACAGGAGAGAATAGATAGGGTTTTTGTTAACCATAAGTGGCTAGAAATGTTTACAAAATCTTGTTTTTTTAACAAACACCTTACTAGGGTAGCTCCAGACCATGCTCCTATATTGCTAGAAACTTTACCTGCTGGTGATAAATGTATGAGGCCTTATAGATATATGAAATGTTAGATGGAACATAAGAATTATAGTACTGTGATAGAAAAATCTATACAAACAAGTAAGAGCATGAGTAATAATATTTTTAAAACTCTAAAAAAAATAGAATTTGACCTTAGAGCCTGGAATAAATCTGACTTTGGAAATATCTTCAAAAATATATCTAATATACTTGAGGAAATCGAAACTGAAAATAGAAAACCATATAGTTTAGAAACAAAAATTAAGATTGATCAGCTACAAAATGAACTATCTAACTGGTATGAAATTGAAAAATCTTATTGGAGTCAACATGTAAAAGAACAATGGATTAATGAAAATGACAATAACACAAAAATTTTCCATCAGTATGCCTCTGATAGAAATAGGTATAATAGAGTTCATACTTTAAGGGATAGTTCTGGGATTTGGATTGAAGGTCAACAGCAGTTAAGTTCACTATTAACCAATCATTTTAAGAGTATTGCTAACTCAAATGGAAATGATATTGATCCTATTTTTGATGAGATTTTAAAACCATCCATAAGTATTTCTGATAATAATAAGCTGAATGAAATGCCTAATGAGGCTTGATGTGTATTGTAGTTGTAGTGGTAAAAAGATTCGTTGCTCGAACTTGTGAAGGAATTTTTTAGACTTAAATTAAACTCAACAATTCAAATAAGTTATATCAAAAATATAAAGAAAACACCGAGACTATGGATTCCACCATTGACCAATTAAGTGATAAACTCTAATCAATATTCATGCAATTTTTTCTTTTAAAGTGATTCTAATATTTTGCCTCTAATAGATTTTTGAAGTAATAGTTGTAAACACAAAGCATGAAACATCAAAAGTTTTAAAACCTAGCATGTTCCATCAAAACAACTCACAACTACTCAATAAAAATCAATTTTCCTATATTAGTTCTATGCAAATAATCATATAAAAATATTGCAAAAAATAATTAAAATAGAATTATACCACTTTTCATGAAACAATGGCTTCCTCCGTCGCCTCGTCTAAGGGGTTTAGCTCCTCATATTAATCGTGTTCTCAAAATACATGTTTATGGCTCAAAAATTGATTAAAAGGGAGAAAAAGGTATACTGTAGTCGCTGAAAGTCTAATACAGAAGACGGAATCGTTGCTGAAAGGCTTCGGTGACTGCAGGAAGGAGCGACCGTATCTCGTTGTCACTGAAAATAAGTCTGCCTCTGCGACTGACTATGTGGATCTTATGTTTTTCGTCTTCTTCTTCTTCAGCAGCAGCAGGCGAGTTTCTGCAAGTTGATTTTTTTGGATCTCTAAGGCTCTAAACTTCCCCTAACTTCTCTCCAAGTGTTCCTCCTTATTCCTAGGACTCCTACAAGTCTTTATATAGACCACAGTTCGATTAATTCCCAAGAAAATCTCCGGTTATCTTATTTTTCTTTTTCCGGAAGTTACGACCTTTCAATCATTCATATTTCTTCTCATGCATATTCTGCTTCCATTTTTAACCCAAATTTTCTCTATATTCGATGAATGGAACTTCGGGGAACATATCATACCTTATTTTCTCGTCGTACTGCCATATATATACCCAACAGTTCAAGGCTTTCCATGTTTAACCAAATCTCGACAATACTTTCTCTTTTCGACCATAAGCCCATTATCAATCCTATTACGAAGTAACAGGTCCAAACTGCTCCAAGTCCGTGAAAAAGTTCTCATGAAAACTCCAACAGTTTCTCGCCTGAAATTATTTCACACGAAGAAGAATTTTCCCGCCAAAATCTTTATTTTGAATTCTTGAACATGACCTCCCCTTATCCTGTACGATTCTGCCAATAGTAGTTTCCCTGGAAATGGGATGCCCCTTAGTAATTTTCTCTCATGAGCGCAAAAACCACTTTTCGACCCAATTTCACCGCAACAGCCTATTTCTCCAAAAACACCTACAAAGGGATAAAATACCAAAATTAGTACAAAAATGGGTACTAACAATATACACAAAAGAGATGAAAATAGACACATAAATGCGTCTATAAAGGATGAAATTAAGGATACCCTTTTCATGATGAATGCCTGGGGGGGTCCGGGACCTGATGGTTTTCCCCCAGGTTTTTATCAATAACATTGGGACCTTCTTAAAGAACACATAGGTCTCTGGGTCCAGAAATTTTTTAGGGGATAAAAGATTTAACCAAAAAATCAATCATTCTTTTATTACCCTTGTACCTAAAACTAAAACACCAAAGACACCTAGTGACTTTAGGCCTATTAGTCTTAGTAATGCCCTTTATAAGATAGTGACTAAAATCATTGCTAACAGAATTAAACCATTGTTAGATAAAATTATTTCTCAAAACCAATCAGCTTTTATACCTAATAGATAGATTACAAACAATATAGTCATCGCTCATGAAATTCTTCACACGATGAAGATCAGTAAGAGAAAAAGTGTCCATATGGCTCTCAAACTTGATCTCTCTAAAGCCTTTGATAGGCTAGAATGAGACTTTGTGATTTTCGTTTTTAAAAAATTTGGTTTTTCCAATGAGTTCTGTGATCTCCACTGTCTCGGCCTCTGTTCTCGTTAACGGATCGCCAGGTGAAAATTTCTTTCCTACTAGAGGAATTAGACAGGGTGACCCTATGTCACCTTACATTTTCATTATCTGCATGGAAGCTCTGTCTCAACTCCTCTTTCATGCAGAATCCAGTGGTAATATCTCTGGTGTTAAAGTTACAAAAAAGAGTCGTTGTGTTTCCCATTTATTTTTTGCCGATGATTCTTTTCTTTTCTTTTCACTTCTGCTAACTTAGTCCAAGCTAGGAATCTGCTTGATATCCTTAAAATCTTTAGTGAATCTTCGGGTCAAGTTATAAACTATCAGAAATCTGGAGTCTACTTTAGCAAAAAAGTAGAAAATAAGCATTGTAAGTTATTAGCTAGAATTATCAGAGTAGGTAGAATAACTAAGAATGATACTTACTTAAGGACCTTTTTGTTTTTTAATAGATCCAAAAGTTTTAATTATCAGAATTTGTTAGATAGAGTGTATAATAGAGTGCAAGGCTGGAAAGTTAAATTCTTATCACAAGCAGGTAGGACTACTCTAATTTGTTCGGTAACTAGTGCTATGCCTATGTACCAGATGATGTGTTTTCTTCTCCCTAAAAAAACTTTAGATAATCTGGATGCTCTGCAAAGAGATTTCTGGTGGAAGAAAAGTAAAAGTAATAGAGGTTTGTTTATTAAGGCTTGGAACTTCATCTGCTCTAGTAAAGCGAGTGGTGGTTTAGGTATCAAGAGCCCCCATAAATTTAACCTAACCTTACTCACTAGGCTTGCGTGGAGACTAATTGAGAACCCAGATAAACTATGGTGCATCATATTAAAACATAAATACTTTCCTAACTCTGATCCCATTAAGTATAAGAAGAAATCAGTTAAGTCTTGGGTCTGGACTAGTATATGCAAGGGATTAGATATTATTAGAGAAAACCACTGCTGGTTGATAGGTAATGGTAAAGACATAGATGTTTGGGTAGATAGATGGCTGCCTAGGGGTAAATGTCCCAAACCAAAAAACAGTAATTGCATGCACTTAGTCTCAAAAATTTATGACTTAATAGATGGTCAGGGTAAATGGAATTTCAGCCTGATTCAAAATGTCTTCGACAATGATACTGTCAATAGCATTAAACTGCTTGAACCGGATAGTGATTCTACTACGAAAGATTCCATGAAATGGATAGGTACTAGGGATAGCTCTGTCTCTGTGAAGTTTGCCTATAATTTCTTATGTGATAGGAATCATGTTAATGTACCTGTTGATTGGAAAGGTATCTGGAAGCTAAATATTATACCTAGAGTAAAGATTTTCTTATGGAAAACCTTAAGTGAATGTCTTTATGTTAGGGAGATACTGGGTAGGCACACTCCTATTGACACTCAATGTCCTTTGTGTAATGACTTGGTTAGTGAAAGTATTGACCATCTGTTTACTAAGTGTGTGTTTTCCGAAGCAATTTGGAAGGGTTTATCCCTCTCTGTTATCTTCTATAAAGCTGCTAATATTTCTTACAAAGATTGGTGTATTCTATGGCTTAAAGATAGGGTTAATCGAGATCATTATGCTTATATCCTCTGGTATATATGGAAATATATATGTAAAGTTGTTTTCGACAATGTTAGACCAAACCCTTATGATTTGATTGAGTTTATCAAAAAGGACAGTCCCCAATATCTGGAAAAAAAGCTGCAAGCTATAGGAGGACAGAAGCCTCCTTTACAGTGTGATGAATTTCACCCTAACTGTGTTCATGAGAGTAGAGTTGGGTTGGAAAATGCTGCTTTCATCTACTTTGATGCTGCTTTTAATAATAGAACTAAGAAATTTGCTTATGTCATAGTTGAAATGAATAATGAGGGACTTCTTATCAATTTTTCAGGTGGGACAAGATGGTGTTCAAGTGCTGAGGAAGCTGAGTCCAGAGCCTGTAGAGAAGCAAAAAGATGGGTGCAGTACCGCGGAAATGAGAGATTAATTTTTCTCAATGACAATTTGAACGTCGTCAACAGTTTAAGGAAGAACAATTTTGCTGTCAATTGGATTTCGAAAGCTATTCTGCTTCAAGCTCTGAATTCCATAAACTTTCTTGCTAGTACTTTGTTTATATACGGAGATCATGTAATAATCTAGCAGACAACCTAGCCAAGTTCCTTATTAAATATGCAAATGTGCATATTGACTCTAGATTCTGGGATAAATCTAGAAAGGAAGTGTGGTTAAATGTTCTATGTAAGCAAAACAATGTTTTATCTTTCCTCTAGTGTTATAAAATTTCCTTTTATCAAAAAAAAGAAGATAGACTAGACTTCTTATTAGGAATAGGTCAAGTCAATGACTTGACTAAGTCTGTCAAGAGTCTATTTGTATAAATACACCTCTCATGTATCTGTAATAGATATCTGATAATAATCTTGTAACAACACTGCTAATATCTATTCAATAGATTTCACATGGTATCAATCGGGAAAGAAACCACTTAAATTCTTTTTTTATCCTAGGTTTTTCATCTCCATATTTTTCTTTAATGGATAATCAATCTTTCAGTTTCCGCTGCATCATCATCGTCATCATCAAAAGTTCACAAGAAGAAAAAGAAAAATAAGAAGAAGAAATCAAATTCTGACATTGAAAAAGCTTTTATGTCCGGTGCCGTAATGATCAGAAATTTGGGTTTTTTTATTTTTTGGATACAACGATGATGAATTCTTATTTGATAGAGGTAATTCTTATTTTTGGTACTTTTTGTATATCAATTTTCAACGAAGAAATTAGGGGATTATCAATTTTGTCTTCTGCTGCTGAAGAGTTACTTCTAGGTTTCCAATTATTGGGTTTCCAATTTAGATCTTGTTAGTTCTTCACACTATTTAAAATCGAAAGTATCAGGGTTGGAGATGAAGTGCTTGGAATTCCAGCAGGAACATGGGAATTTTCAGAATAGAGCGTCTGGGGAACAATAATCGATTCGGGTACTACTCTTAGTTACTTTGATGATCCTGCATATGAGATGATAAGGAATGCATTTGTTAAGCAGATTAAGGAGTATCCATTGGTGAAGGATTTCCCTGTTCTAGCTCCTTGTTATAATGTTTCTGGTGTGGACAGGATTGAGTTGCCTGAATTTGCTATTCTTTTCAAAGATGGAGCAGTATGGGATTTCCCTGTGGAAAATTAATTCATTCGACTTGATTCTGAGGAATTTTTTTTTTTTTTTTTTGCAATCTTGGGTACTCCTAGATCGTCTCTTTCGATATTGGGTAACTATTTTGTATGACACCGAGAAATCTAGGTTAGGCTTTGCACTAGTGAAATGTGCTGATGAAAGAGAATCCATAAATGGATTATTGATGCTTGTTAATGGGAATTGCAATAACCAGACAACAATGCGTAGTACTAATTCAGGGATTTTGCACTTTTATCAAACTTTGGAGTGTCATGAATCAAGTCATATGGGTAAACAAAAATCAATAACAACTTCTTATCAGCAACATCAACTTCTTATCAACAGGATCAACTAATCAACGACAGCAGCAACAACTTCAACATCAATCCAACAGTAGTAGCAACTTCCGGGTAATATCAACATTCATATGGGTAATAACTTTTTAATAACAATTTTCCCCATTTGTTCATTGTTACTTCTTTTTGTGTGAGTTTAGCATATGAAGTAATAATTTTCAATACCTAAATGGTTCTAAAAATATTTCAATAACCAGTTATATGACTTGTTACTTTAAAACAAGTCATATTAATATCTTTATAGATCTGATCTTACAAACACCAGTTTCTAAACAACATTTTGAGTCTCTTAACCAAAAGAGAACATCAAAAACAATTTGAGTCTCTTAACCAACAAAGAACACCAAAAACAAATACTGGAAGCTACGATTTCTGCTGATTAATCAACTTGTGTTGCTGCTGGTTCTAATGTTTTATAAGAAGGTTCACAGTTACTACTTGTTCTGTTACTATTGGTTCCAAAACTGAAGATGTTTGTACTACAACAAGTTTCTCTCTGCATAGTCGAGTATTGCTGCTGGTGTTCTTAGTGGACTTACAAGTTCTGAAATAATACATTATTTGTTGCTTCCAAATGCTACTTTTCAGTGCATATATATGATGAACCTCACTATCATTTGGTAATGCTGAAATTCTAGCAGCCATACTTTTTTGGATTTCTGCCAGTATTATGGTTCTCCTGCACTAACAACTATCTGCATCGACTGCTCATGTGTTTGTGTAACTTGCGCCATCACCTGCTTCTCATACTACCACAGCTGCAGCTATTTCTCATTGTTCAAGGCAGTATATTTCAGTTTGGGTGTCGTAGATGTGCTAATACACTGGTACTGGTACTGTGTGTGTGTGTGTGTCACTGATTTGCTTTAAATATGCAGTATCTATCTTCAACTTTGTCATACAGTGCATAAAACATAGCTTCACTGCAGACAATGCCTCCTCTAGCCATAGTTCGTCTGCAACAACACTTAGTCTACTATTATGGCATGTGATACTGGTGTTGTGTTGCGACTTATCAGGTGCTCCTGAGTGCTTGCTGGTTGCTTCTCTTTATGGCTTCCACTCTATGTTATATTAGTATTGTTGATCCTTTTGGATCTTAGTTTGACTGATTTCTGCTATCAAGATTACTACTTCTGCTAGTTTATCATTTCTGCAATTTATTTTGGTTTTGTTTGATTACTATTGTGTCAGTTTGAGAGGGTTTAGTACTGTTAGAGCACTGCTCGGTCGAACTCGCAAGCATTGATATCTCAAGCTTGTTTGTCAAGTTTAGTTGGCAAAACTATAAGTCTTGATTTCTAGTCTACTTATAGCTAAGTCTCGGATTAGGATAGAAAGTGTAGTTGAGCTTTAGACTTCACAATGTTCATCGATTGAAGACGAAGAACTACTAAGGGGAGCTTGTGGAACTTCATCAACAAAAGGTATGTGGAGACTTGAACTCATCTATCTCTCTTATTTGAGACAAAAGTCGTACAGCTATATAGACTTCGATTATACACATTTGATATTTCGAGATGAGTTTAACTCGCTTACATATTTCTCGAAATATGTGTTGGTAAGCTTTCGCTTTAACCAAGTTCATCTTATATTCTTGACGAAAGTCAAAAGATGATCATGTGAAAATCGCCTGGTAGCATCTTACATGATCTGTGTGAGACAGTCATTTGATTTAGACTCGGAATGTTTCATATTGATCATTCGATCACTTGAAAATTGCTTTGAAGCTAATAGTTTGTGTGAGACAGCTATTCCAGTCTTCTAAGAATGTTTCAATGATTGAATTGGGAGTTTAGAACAAATAACCATGATTGGATATAGCACAGTATACGTACTTGTATGCTAACTGTTGCAAGTTATTCCAAGTCCGGGAACCATAGTATGCATCCCCGTATGCGTACTGGTTGGTTTAATGAAAGTCCGGGAACTTAGTATGCATACCGGTATGCGTACTAGCGTGAGTTCAAAGTTTCGGGATTTAACTGAGTTTGGAAGGTATGCGTACCCGTTCGCATACTGGCGAACCCAAACTTAGTCCGTCCACTTAGGTATGCGTACCCGTTCGCATACTTGAGTAGGTTATGTTCTAAAATCAGTTTGTTCATGAACTAATACATTTATATATTAAGGAATGCAATCTTTTGCAAACCGTGGCTATAATGTTCATGAATTGATTCGAGTGAATCAAAATCGATTTTGCTTCAATTGTGTCTTGTACATACTTCTATGAGAATATAAACAATTGAACAACTATAGAACTAGTTTTATTTAAGTCATTTGAACTAGTTGTGATTGAGATGAACAAGGTTGGTATGAAAGTGTTCATATAGCTAACTTCGGTTAACTATTGTTGAGCCAACAAGGTGTAAACGGTTAGGTACGGTTACCCATATCTAAATGAAGTCACTTTTCATTTGTGTGTAACTAGCTAAGTTCGATCTAACGGTTGAAAGATATTAGCTTGAGTCTAATCAGGTTTTCATCTAACGGTGAATATTGAATGCTTTGTTACCAAGGTAACATTGATTGCAAACCATGATTTGAAGACTATATAAAGGAGAACTCTAGCAACTGGGAAACCTAATCCCCACACCTCCTGTGTGATACTAGTTGTATAAGCTAGCGTTGATTCTCCTTTAACCTTAGGTTTTTCACGAAACCCTGTACGTTAACGACTTAAAGACTTCATTTGGATTGTGAAGCCAGACCCAACTATTTTCTCTGTAGTTGTGTGTTCTGATCTTGCTGTTTCTATCGTGATTGAGTATTATCTTCTCTAAGTTTGGCTTGAGATTTATTTCTCCGATAGGCAAGATAAATCTCCGATACATAGATTTAAGATTTTAGAAAATACCTTGATCGAATCGTACACCTTTCATTCCCAAAATATATTTGAGAGCCCCCATATCTTTCATCTCAAACTTTGAAGATAAGTATGTCTTTAAGTTTCGCATCTCATCTGCATCGTTACCAATTACCACCATATCATCAACGTAAATAATCAAATTCGTTTCCAGACTTCTTTAAAAAAAAATTATGATATGCATTACTTTGTTTATACCCAAACTTAGTCATTGCATTTCGAAATCTCCCAAACCAAGAACGTGGTGATTGCTTCAATCCATACGAAGTTTTATTCAATCTACGTACAACATTAGGATCTGAATCACCAAATCCCGGTGGAAATGATATGTAAACTTCTTCCTCTAAGTCATGTAAAAATGCACTTTTCACATCATATTATCGCAGTGGCCAACTCAAATTTGCTTCTATAGACAACAATACACGAATGAAGTTCATTTTTTCTATAAGAGCAAAAATCTCATGATAATATATACCATAAGTTTGAGTAAATCCTCGTGCAAAAAGTTTTGCCTTCTATATCTGTCAATAGCACCATCATGATTTATCTTCAAAGAGAATACCATTTGAAACCAACTGGTTTCTTTCCTTCTGGTAGTGTTAGAGCATTGCTCGGTCGAACTTGCAAGTTTTGTTATCTCAAACTTGTTGTCAAATTTAGTTACACAAAATTGTGTCTCGATTTCTAGTCAACATTTAGTCAAGTCTCGGACTAGGATTTAAAGTGTGTAGTTGAGTATCAGACATGAAGACGAAAATCAACCGAAGACATTTGGAGAACTCCATCAACAAAAGGTAGGTGAAGACTGAATCATTCTATTTACTCACATGATCACCATTCTATCTTTATGACACTAAGTCGTATGACTACATGTACTTTAAACATAGCATAGAAGAAGTTTCGAACCAAGCTTGTCTTATTGAAATATCGAAATATGATTCAAAGCAATAGTCATTCATATACTTGATAAATTTAGTTAAGAACAATTTATTGTTATGAACTAAGTTATGATTCAAGTTAATCATCAATAGCCCGAGTGGTGATATTTTTCATTGATGTCATTCGGGAACGTTTCGAATCGATTAAAATAGAGTAATAGAACTGCTAAATTTATGGAATATGGACGATACACGTACCTAATACATGTACTGGCATAACTGTTGAGTTTCGGATCTAGTGGTATACATACCCAGTACGTGTACAGGCGTAGCTCTAGTTCGGTAACGACTTTTGGTACACGTACCCAATATGCATACCTAAAAGTTCTGTTCGTGGTTTTGTCTTGTGGTGTACATACCCAGTACGCAAACCAAAACAACCTGCCTTTGGATTTGCTTTGAGTACCCAGTTGATAAGAACGAAAGTTCGATGCCTTTACACCCATAACTACATTGTTATTTATCTAAATTGGAGGTTAAATTTCTACATTGACACATCTATAGCACTAATTATATTCTGAGCCATATTAACCTTGTCGATTTTTTCACTGTCTGATATGAAGATAAATAATTTTGTTGTTGTTATCTTTGGTTTTTATGGAAGGAAATACATTAATGAGGCACTAACTTTTAGTTCAGTAACAATAATCGATCTAGACTTGATGACAGAAATCAATCTAGACAGAAATCAAGTTTTAAGCATACTTATTTAAGGTAAGACTGCAATTCTTATACTTCTGCACGTTTCACTTTCTTAGTGAAACAACAACAATAATTTTGTGACAGGACCGATATTGTTGGGTAGAGAAAAAAATATAGAGTGAATAAGAAAGCCATTAAATCACACTAAAATTAGTTACTTTTGTTTAAGAAATTCACCAATTGATAATTAGCATTCACGATCACTTGAGTAGTTAGAAAGAACCTAAATAGACTTCATTTTGATATATACACCGAATCTATGGAGGGTTAAACTTACATTGGAAAGTGAAAATTCTCTGTCTGTGGAGCACCACCAAATATAGAAAATTCAAGGAGCAAACTTGCTTTCTATATATGTTTTTGCGTTCTAACATTTCCTTCTAGCCCTCTCAAGGAATATCTACATCTAAAACCACGAAAGTCAACAACAAAAACGAAAGTGAAGAGAAAATAATGTACATGAACAATACAAATAGAAAAATGACAGCAAGTACAAAAAAAAAGAAAAAAAAAACCTTAACAATCCAAACAGAGTAACATCTCGCTATGAACTGCTACTTTTACCTCAACATGAAATACTTCTCCTTCATCGGACCCTAAAAAAAATGAATTGATGAGAAAGATTACAACCGTGCTCAGAAACATAGGAAGCCACACTTCCAAGTGTGTACATCGTCATGTGTTTAAGTAGATGATAGAAGATCAATCCATAAATGAATATTAAAATTCTATAATATCATAAAAAGTATGGATATAAAACCTTAAATAAAAAAATAAAGATCAGTTGTTAGAAGAACCGCAACAACATTATTAACTACATCATATCTTTCCTGGTTTTCAACCAAAACAATAATCCTAAATAAAAACTGTAGAATACCTAAGTTAATAAGTAGGATACCCACCAACCAATTAGAATTTATAAGAACAATGAAGATTAAGAGCCACTATTCTCTTATGATGTTTAGTAACTTAATAAGCATTCCAAGTACAGAGTATTAGCTAGAATTATGCAACCAATTTCTATTGATGGGGAAGCCAACATATTTAGTATCACTAAACATCGAAACTCAAATCTATGTTTTAGCACAACAGGATAACGATGTATGTGACAGATCGATCTTTTACGACTCCTTTTAAGAAAAGAAATGTTTAGTCGTTCAAGATAAACATCAACTCCTAAAAGAAAGCGAACACGCACTTATGACAATACTATGTATTCTACCAACACATCACAAGGCTACCTAGCAACATGAAGTTTTCCGTATAACTTCATCTAAATGCCCAAATTTGTGGGCAATAAACCCTATAATGAGCACAACTAAGAAAGTTATGTCCCATATTACATAAATAGCCACCAACCCAATGTTATGCATTCATGACTTGTTTTACCTGGGCTAGCTAACAGTAATAACCCTCCATCCCATTTCTTTTGCATGTCTAGTTTATCTCGTCAGAGTAAAATTTCATTGGCACTTGTGAAAGTACTATGTATTCTACCAACACACCACACAAATACCTAGCAACATGAAGTTTTCCGTATATCTTCAGCTAATGCCCAACTTTGTGGGCAGTTAACCATATAGTGTAAACAACTGAGAAATTTATGTCCCTTTTACTTAAGTAGCTAACCAACGTTACACAATATAAGACCGACTTCATCTAGGCTAGGTAACTGTATTAACCTTTTTCCACGAGAACTTCGGGTATGTCTAGGTTTTTTGTTAGTGCACAATAGGCCAAACCCGGACACTAACTACTAACTAAAAGTAATATATAGCACACGACAAACATCCAAACCCAGACACTAACTTCAATGATATGATATCAAAAAATAGATAGGGCTTATTAGAGTTATGGGTACAACCCTAAGGGTTTTTCCTGCTTGACATAACCCAAGATGCATGGCAGATATATCTAATATGCATAAGAAATGAGATGTTGATTCAGTACCCAATTTTGTAGAAATCACTCATTTACAAATTTCCTAATATAGACAGGAATGAACAAAGTCCATAAACCCAAAAAAAAAATCAATTGAATACAACAATCGAAATTTAAAAATACAATTGAATTACCTAAGATGTTTGGAACTCTGATGATTTCTGAATACAACAATCGAAACCTGCAATAAAACAATAAGAATCTTATTAAAACCCAAAGCAAATCAAACTATCACTGAAATAATCGAATAAAAAAAACCCGGCCATTACCTAGTGGTGTTGAGAGATAATGCGACTGAAACTGGGCAAGATGATGACCTCGTCTAGGGTTTATGTAGTGGAACATTTGAAAGGGTTGTTGTTGCATGTAACGTTTGAAGTTGTTACTGGGTCTTAAAGAAAATCGTTTTTGTACTGAAAAGGAGATCAATGGATAATTTGTAACTGAATAGGATAATCGGAGGGGGAGAATATTATTGGAAACAACTCAACTATTAGCGTAGATTAATTGATGCCCTAAATTGGTGCTGGTATTAATGGGATTTATAACGGACGAAGAGATAATAATGGATGCGTGAATCTGCACAGTTGGATGTGGGAGTTAAACATGGGTTGATTCTTAGCCGCGATTTGTCTCTCAACTTTCTCAACTTTGAGATCAAATGGTGGCCGTGGATCGCACTAGAAAACCCATCCACAACCATCAGATCAAGCAAAAGATATTTGTTATTGTAAGATAGATCAGTCAATAAGATAATCATTTCTATAAAATTAGTCAATATTGTAGTTATAATCTATAACTATTATTGAATCTCCAAACTAGGAATTATTCAAACAATAATATATTATTTAATTATAAAATAATAATTTATTATATTATCGATAATACAATATCTCTTTAAAATAATGAAATTTTTGGTCCCAAGCCTATCATCATTTTATAGAAGTTATAATGTACACTTTTCTCATAACGTCGAGACTATTCATGTTTTATGGTATGACCAGCATATCTGATATAGAAAAATCAAATAATTAAGTATGGGTTTGAAAAAAAATTCCCATTGGTTATTCAACGTTACTTTTACTACTATTACCTAAAGATAGAGCACCATGTTTTTTTATCATTCACTCCTTAATTTGATTATCGTTCTGGTTTTCCAATTGGCTGGCTGAGGTCATTGTAATACGGTGATAAAGTTATTGGGAGATGATACTATAGTGACATAAGTTTGAAAGAAACTCGTATAGCACCGTAAAAAAAATTATTTTTTTATATCACATTAACAAAATAGTGAGAATAATCGCATTAACAAATATGATCTTAGTATTTATATTATCAACAATTATTAGCGTACACAGACAACGTTTTCATATAATAACATAGAAATGCGATATACAAGGAGTCACACATAGCTCAGTGATTGCAAACATAAAAAAAGTATTGTAAGTATCGGGTTCATTCCGAACCTTGTAAACTGTTTTAAAAATAAATTAATTAAAAAATAAAAGTCAGTCGTTGTGTGGTCGCCTTGTGTTGGAGCATAAGTTTCCACCATCCAAAACCGGCCCTGAACATCGTAAAATTATAATTGTAAGGATAATAATTTTCAATCAAATTTAAATAGTGATTATATGTTAGTAGTTCGCTTATAAGAATAACAAAAACACCAAAATACAAAATAATCAAAATCCTAATACAAATAAAGACTCCGATTATAAGTAGATCGCGAAGAAAAAGAGCAACAAACGGCAAAGAAATGTGTTGAAAAGTGATTTAAAAAATCTTATTCAATTAACTATCACTTAAAACTTAAAAAGAAAAAGTATTTATGCTCAGATCTGATCCAAAAATACCAAACCAGAGCAAGAAAGATGTGACAGCTCTATGATTTCTTTTCTGAGAAAAGGAAGAGAAAAGAGAGCGCATAATAATTTTTAAATTACTAGCAAAGTCATAGTGACAAATTTTGAATTATTCGATGGATAAATTTTTAGTTACAATATTATATTATATGGTACATATAAATTATTGTTATTATTTTGAGCAACGAAGATGTCTAGTTAAGTATTTGTAGATTCCATGTCGTGCGTAAGCTTCTCGTCGCTTAATAATTTTTCTTTAGTTACTAGGCATTTTTCGGGTCATAATGAAAACTTCAAATCACGAGGGTGAAAATGAAAAATTTAAAGTTATAATTTTTGAATTTATGGAGAGGAATGTTTGAGTGTAACACTGGAGATGTGCAGTTGTATTCTAATTGGATGAAATATGGTGGAGTTGAGAAATTAAAATGGTGAAATTGTTAAATTATTAAAAGAAATGAGAAGAAATATGAACAAATTTGAGTGAAATTGAAAGAATAGAATTTAATACTTTTGAATTGAGGCGACTGTATCAAATTGAATGATTGTAATCCGAATTTTGATACATAATATTATAATAATTTAAATCTATTTGGAAATTTTTGATGAAATGGAGCTAAAATGCTTAATTTTTTGGACAATATAATTTTTTTATTTCTGGAATAAGTTAACTTTGTCTCAATATAAAGATGTTCCAATGATTTTGAATAGTGGGTGCGGGCCTTTGAATACCAAATCAACAATTATGATCATACTTAGTGCACATCACGGTTTGCATACTAGTTATTGTTAACTTTAAATTCATGAATCTTGCAGAATTTATGTCATATATTTTTTTTGAATATCTTAATATATTCAAATTAAAATAGGATGTAATCTATATAAAATCAGATAATAAATGAATAATATTTTATACGAATCATACACATCTTACTATATATAATCTTGTGATCAATATTTTCCATTAACCATATTGCATTTGTGAAGTTAACTGAATAATTATAATGTTGACATTTATCGACTTAGTACTTTGGCTTCTCATATTAATAAGTCTCACTCATGAAGAACTAATTGAAGGAAAAACGATACAGAATGTAGTTAATAAATCAATAATCAAAACCATTAAGGTGAAATGTATTGTTTTTAGTTACACCGAGGAGTATATATCAAATTAATCTGATGCATCTAGACGTATACTTTAACTTATACGTACATACTTATCTCCTTTATTTTTATCTTACAGGTTGAAACGGATGAGATCATCGATTGTTATGATATTTATAGACAACCGAGTCTTAATCATCATTTGCTTTGTAATCACACAATACAGGTTCGATACTTGCTTTTATATTACATATTTTTCCTCATAATATATGTTTTCAAGATTGTAAGAAATTCTTAATGAATAAAAAGATACTTCCTAAGAATTTACCTTATTTTTATTGTTATGAAATAGATGGCACCAAGTTCGTATCCGAAAGGAATGAAATCGAATAATTTCGGGACGTTTCAACTTACACAAACTTGGCATAAGTATGGATTATGTCCAGAAGGAACTATCCCTATTCGAAGGAAAGGAAAAAACTACGATCCAACACTTTTGCATAAACATAGCCCTCTAAATTTATCACCTTATAAGACTAATGTTACATCACCATACGACTTTAATGGCGTCCATGTTCATGAGGTATATATAGTCACATACATTGTTGTTATTATTTATTTTATGTGTGTGCATATATAGATGTAGTAATCCACATATATGTTTTTACAGTACGCAACCATTGACGTGGAGGGAAATTTTCTAGGAGCACAAGCAAAAATCAATCTTTGGCAACCGGTTACTGAAATATACGGTGAAATGAGTATATCCCAAATTTGGGTTACAGCCGGTCCCGACGATAATATCAACACTATTGAAGCTGGATGGCAAGTAAGTATCCATCCAAAATAATATATAAACGAATTTATATCCTCCTGCAGGGAAACATTAAACTTCCACCTTCATTTTTAATTAGGTGTATCGGAAACTACACGGTGACGACTATACCAGATTTTTCATATTCTGGACGGTAAGTTAATATCACCTCCTTTGTTATATGGAATCGCCTAGTGATGAAGATGTCTTGGAAGGTCATTGATTATTGTTTAGTATTGTTTTTTTAAGAAGATCCAGCCGTTAATATTTTTTTTTATTTTAGAATGACGGATACAAGAGCTCGGGTTGTTACGACCTTGTGTGTAATGGTTTTGTGCAAATATCGTCAACTATCGCCCTTGGATGCAATTTCACTGAGGTGTCCACCTTCAATGGTAGCCAAAAAGATGCCACTTTTAGTATCTACAAGGTAAGAAAATAGAAGTGATCAAACCTACATGCACTATTATCAACTTCTAAAAGTAAACATTGATTATTTGGCAGGACCAAAGTAGTGGACACTGGTGGGTACAATTACAAGGTATTTCGGTTGGTTATTATCCAAGTTTTCTCTTTAAAGAATTATCAAAAAGGGCAACACAAGTAAGTTGGGGTGGAGAAATCACTAATTGGAAAAGTAAAGGACGACATACAACGACTCAAATGGGTAGCGGTCATTTTCCTTCGGAAGGTGGTTGGAAAACATCGAGTTATTTTAATTGGGTTCAAGTAGTTAATAAAAATTATACGGCCGAGGACCCTAAAAATGTTGTGATACAAGTTACGAACCCATACTGCTACGATTTGAAGATTGATGACAAACATTATGATACGAATGGTTACGGTTTTTACTATGGAGGACCCGGTTATAATGATAAATGTCAGTGAAAAATGGTTACGGTTTTGACCTGGTTATAATGATACATCATCTAAAAGGGTATCTTTTATTTCTTGAAAATTTCAACATCAAGGTTGATGAGTTTTATACAGTTGGTCCAACACTATTATTCATAAACTCTTGCCTTTATTTATAATTGAGGTTCTTTAATCAATGTTATTATAAGAACTCAGGAATCTATATATACTAGGTTTATTTACTATAAAATATTCGTCTAAATCTCTATTAAACATGAGTTGATATATATTCCCTTGAAAGATCAAAAATTATTTGGACGAATGGTAAAGAAGACCCTAATTTATGCAGGTTGCAGGCTAGACAAATTTTTGATTTATTTTGAATTCGAGATTAAAGTTCAATTGATTACTTAGACAGCTCAATCGAGGGACATTTCAGACTATCATCCCTAGCTACTTGACACGTTATGAGTCTTGGTGTTGATGGGGAAAAACGGTTTGCTGGTTTTTTAGGAAAGTGAAGAGACGACGGTTCGTACGAGACTCCTCAACCGAGCAAACTGCTTAACCTCACACATATGCACTGCACGGGAGTGCTTTGAGTTCGAGAGATCAATCTGTAGGACTCCGGCTTGTGTGCTAAACCAAGTCAATGGCCGTTCCAGAGTCAATTCGGTCACAAAGAGGGAGATGGGTTGATCTGTAGGAGGGAAGCTGAGAATAGTGGGATCAATGATGATCAAGGATTGTGGATGTGTTGAAGATTTCTGCAAACATATGAACTGTAGAGTTATGAAAATAAGTTTCGATCGATAGAATTGTGTGTAGACGAATGTTATCTCGGTCATCGATTTTGGACTTATTTATATTGTCAGAATAGTGAACACATTGATCCCAGTAAGTGTGACGGTTTCTTGAGTGAAATAGTGGGAAAGTGGGAGATCGTGGTAAAATCAGTTCCATGTCGTGTGGAGACTTGGTTGATCGTTCACCCACTACTTTGCTAACTCCCTCAACTGTTTGCACGACTTACTCACATTTCTCATCGTGGATGAACGCACGTGTTATTGGCCGTCAGACCAAAACCCTAATTGATATCCCCATGTGACGTGATTGATGTCTCATGAACGTGGAGTCTGCAAAGCAGACGTGTATTTGATTAGTCAGTAGTTGACTTGATTAGACAGTGAGTCTAAGTTTTATTGAATTGAGCATGATTGGCGAATGCTCAGTGCTTCATGGATTGAACATGTCAAACGTATAGTCCTTGAATAATGTTGATATTACTCGTCTAAGCAAATATTGTAAATTCGACGGATTGTTGAATATTGAGTTGAATCAATATTCGGCAAAATATTGATAGGAGTATTGCTCAATTCGATAAATTACTGAATATTGATGGTTGGATCAATATTCGAGCAACTGAGCAAGTATTGCTGAATTCGGCAAATTACTGAATATTGATAGTTGGATCAATATTCGAGCAACTAAAAAAGTATTGCTGAATTCGGCAAATTACTGAATATTGATAGTTGGATCAATATTCAAGTAATTGAGCAAGTATTGCTGAATTCGATGAATTATTGGTAACATGACCCAATAAAATATTAATTAAAATATTGGTAGCCTACCAAAAATTATATAACTAGAACACCGTTGCCACGGTGGGGAGGGCCGACCGAAGAAAAAGAACACTCAAAGAGTTTGGTATACGTTTGTACGAAATAAATTGTGTCAAAAAGTGGACTCAAAGACTTTGATGTACATGTCTGCATGATGCGATGCGGACTCATACAAAATGGATTTCTACATTTTTGAGACACAAACACAGAAAGAGACGCAATTAAACTGAAAAGTAAAATCTAAAATGCAACTTCCTCGCTTCAACAAAAGGACTATATCTTGAAGTCCATCCATAGCTCTATCATTTTCCTGCTCATCAATTTCATGGGTGTATGATGGAGCAGCCCTGACTCCTCCCTCTTCTATTTAAGATGTCAACCTTGGTGATTTCCTCAAGGACAACTCTTACAATACTTGAGCTCATCCCTTTGTCTACAGTCCACTCCTAAAGTATGAAATTGAGTTTTCCTTTGTAAACGAAACAAAATGTATTCTGCGAACTTTTTTGTTTCAAACTAATACATTTGGTTTTGATTTGTAATCCAAAGGACCTTTGAAGCGACACTATTTAACAAGATGCTAGTAAATGACACTTGAAACAAATAATTGTACACCCCCTGTTATCAAAAACAGCATCTGAACTTAGGAATACGCAACAATAATTGTAACTCTTCAAAATACATTCAAGCTAGAGAAATTAGGCTATTTCTGAAGTCAATAAGAGCAACTTTTCAAAAGTGAAATCAGTGAAGTGTTCGCATAATAAAGCTAAAGGTCATTGAATTACCTTGGGTGAGGCGAATGAGCATCAACATACTGGCATTGACAGTGGGGGGAATTATAGGTCCCATTACAGTTCCGGGGTTGATACCTGCCACATCTAGCCCAGTTTTGTTAGCAAAATCCCATGCGGCCTTTTCTGCCATTATCTTAAAAGCTGGGTAACATAACTGTCCCATGCGGCTTTTTCTGCCATTATCTTAGAAGCTGGGTAACATAACTGTCAATGAACCATAACAACATAAATACCGAATACACCGACACCAGTAATATATCAAAAACAACAAGAACTTTACATATGAATGTGATTCATCAAATAGACTTTAAAACCTTGAGGACGGAAAATAGACTTTAAAACCTCAAGTAAGCAGTTTTAGACTTATCAGTGGTACTTTGTTTATCTAGCTCAATGAGTGCTAAATCAGACACATCCGACTCATAAAGTGAAATGGAAATCCACCAGGCGCCAGATCAAGCAAGTAGGATACATTTCTAAACACAACTCCATGACTCGAACACAAGTCCAAGTCGAGGCTTTTGAAAGTAAAAGGGACAAACTCTACTGACAAAGAACTCACACCAACTCTCTGATGTCATGTTAGCAGAACTACGAACACTCCCAACTGATTATGAAACTCACCCCCATTTGCTTGCAGAGGTCTCAGTCATAGTTTCTGGTGGTGGAATGGCCAAACCTACCATTTCCTAGGCCAGTACTAATCTAAACAAAATATAAAGGATCAATCTAAGCAGCTTTAGACCTTCGGGGTTGCAAATTTGCATCTAATCCTCAATTAGACTAGACTGGTTTCTATATGCAAATATTAATGATGCTTTCTTTTTCCTAACTAAATTGCATGTTAAATAGGACATTTAAGTTAAATGGACTAGAATCAAACAAGTAAGATACGTTCCATAACACTCCATAAAACTCACTCCATTTTTCTTGCAATAATCAAGATCATCCCAGCAATCCTCCCTTTTAGGTACATCAGCTGGCCAATTAGGACTCGGCTTAATAACCGAAATCGATGAAGTTAGCACAACTCGTTTTGCTCCACATTCCTTCGCTTCTCGAAGTACATTCATCCTTTCCTTTACTGCAGGATCCAACAATTGCCTCTGAGAAAACAAAAATCAACCAAATTAGCTGCAAGTACAGGAATCTGAGGATTTTAAACAACATTTTTAGAGGTAGAAGTAGAACCTGAGGATCATCAACTGTATAAGCAAAACAAGGAGAAGCTAAATGGAAAACACCAACAGTGACATTAATGGATGAAAATACAGAATCATAGTCTAGAAGATGAATTTGGAAGAGATGGAGAGATTCAGCTTCTTGTAGGGATATCTCAATCTGAGGATAACCCAAGCTTTAACAATCATAACCCATGCTTCCAATTCTTCTTCCCTGTAGATTCAATCGGCAGACAATCATCAATTCCATCTCCAACCGCAAACTCCAAATCGAGAAAATCCTAAATTTTGGTGATTCCCCGTAGATTGAAGGTTAGGTTTAATCAAACTCCAAATCGAGAAAATCCACAATTTCTTCTCGAACCCTAACTTTGTAAAATTCTGAATTTAATCATCAACTTCTTCTTTGCAACAGATTCAGGAACATCTTCATCTGCTCTCCTTTCTTCTTGGATCTCTCATAGCACCAGATTCTGCAAACTATTAACAGATCTTCCCAAATCACCAACAACAACACTCTAAACCTAATTCGAAGAAGAATAGAGAGAAATGAAAGTTTCAGAGTGAAATTTGTTATATATATTTTTTAACTTCAGATCCTTATAAATTTAGTTAATTTAGTATAAACCCTCATAATATCTTATATACTGTACCAAAATCCTTTATAGATGAACGGCTCCCATCAAATCCGTGTTTCAATCCAACGAACAATATCGAATCTACACACAGAATTCCCTTATTAGATGAACGGCTTGCATCAATTCCTTGTTTTTAAGTTAGTGATCCAACGGACTATATTGAAATTGCACACAGAATTTTTTCCCAATCTTTTTATCAAATTGTTAGGGTCCATTTGACAAAAAAATGGTCATAAATGGGACTCCCTCCCTTCGGGCCATCCGGTTGGTCGGTCCAATTAATCCGGATGTCGATTGTTGAGTCAACATAAATTTATTAGTGTTTGAAATTGCTCAAAATCGTGATTTGTAGAGCGTTTGTTCGAAACCCTAATTTTGATCAATTGATGATTTATTGAAAATAGGCCACTGAGTAAAGGAGTGACCGACTACATGGGATGATGGACGACCATGTAGCGCCCAAGTGCTCGAGTGATCGTGCACCAAAATCCTTTGTTGACTGGTTGGTGAAAGGATGATAAAATGCTGGTTTAATCACTTATTAGAATAGTGCTCCGTTGAGCATTAGGTGATGAAACCTAATTATGGAGAAGTGTGGGATCGACCAAGAGGGAATAGAACCGACCCTTGGTGGTGCGGGACCAGATGATGGTCGATTGAGCAAATTCCAAGTTGGTTGGAAAGAATTTGGACCCAATATGAGCAATTGAGCAAATTAGGTCAAAATTATAAAGATGTGTGGGACCGGCTCCTTGCAAGCCTTAGGGACGGCCTTGGTCAGTCTAGGAAGCATGCCCGTGTCACCACAATGTCCGTGTCTCAGTCCTGAGAGTTTTGGTATTTTCTGATGTGCGTTTGAGCAATATCTTGGGTTTTCAGAAGAGTTTGATATTTGACTGAAATTCTTGATTTTGCTCGAAGGAGCAAGTGAAACTTTGCTCATTTGATCAATATTTTTAGAATATTAAAATAATAATATTTTAATATTTGACGTGAATAGCCTAGTCGGTCATGTGACCATGGGACTTTTTGCTTTTTCATGGTTTGAGCAATATTTGAAAAAATGTGGAAAAACCAGGGTTTTTACTCAAAAGGAGGAGTTTCATGAGATGAGGGAAATAATAATTGTGAAAACAAGGGATTGCAAAGTGTGGGACCGGCCATGGCTAGGGCATGATCGGCCGGCTAGGTAGCTCGGGTCCCGTGACACTTTCCCCCATTTTATTATTTTTCATGAAACCGTGAAAATATGGAGAAACCGTGAGTTTTGCTCAAACAAGGAAAGTTACTTGAATGAAGGAGTCTTCATGAAATCATGAAAATAAAATAAGAAAAAAAGAAAAATAAAGGAAGAGGCGTGGGGGACCGGCCATGGCGGCACGACCGGCCGGCCGATGGGCCCGGTCCCTAGGCGCCTCTATTATTATTATTTTATTATTTTCTCTCTCCTATTTTGCGTGGGTTTCCTCGTTTGTCCATATTTTTGAGTGCTCGTTCGTGCATTTGGGTGCTCGTTCGTGCATCATCGTTGAGTACACTGTACCATTTTCTTGGGGCTTACTCGGTGATGGTCCAGATGCCCGATTGTTAAGTAATTATTACTAATTCATGAAATTTAGCGGAGAATGATTCATGAAACGGAGTAATAAAATGAATTGAGTATCTATTACTAATCCGTGAAATCTAGTCGGGGAATTCAAGGAACGGGGTAATGTGATAAAATTGTTATCTATTACTAATCCATGAATCCAGCCGGGGGATTCAGAGAACGGAGTAATAAGATATAATAGATTATTTTCTAGGAATTCAGTGGATGAATGTCACGGTAGAATTAATCTATTTGCAGAATCGAGATATGAGATAGTTGAAGCATCATACTCGTTCTGAAAAGTGCATATTCAGGAACAACTTGCAGCGTCGACGTCCTGAAGGCGGTTAGCCCTCTAACAAATAATTATGTCTAGAGAGCCGCCTGAATATATACACGGTCTCTCTACATAGTCAGGGAACAACGTGCAACGTCGATGTCCTGAAGGCGTTAAGCCCTCTGACAAACAATTATTCCAGAGAACCGCCCAGTCGTTATTCTATGTAGAGGTGGGTCTCTCTATGTAGTCAGGGAACAACATGCAGCGTCGACGTCCTGAAGGCGTTAAGCCCTCTGACAAACAATTATGTCCATAGGACCGCCCAATCATTTTATTCTACATAGAGGGCATGATGAAATGTGCAGCATCGAACGCTCAGCCGGGGAGGCCTTTCGAGAAACATATTCATCATGGCTCTGAGAGGAACGCTCACTCATTCAGAGTTCATGAAACGGTTAACGGATTATAAAATATGAATCGTCACATGCGTTCCTGAAGCCGGGTCAGAAACATGCAGTATCATGATTTTACGATTTTGACCTTTGTCGAAAATCTACCATCAACACTTGGGAAACCCTGCCTTCCAGGTAAAAGTTATATGTGTTATATTCTTAAAGCATGATCTGAACAACCAATCGGGCATGAACTCGGTCACCATTTTCAGTTGTCCCTCTGGTGCATCTAACACTACCCCATAAAATTGCACAACATTCTGATGATGAAGGTCGTGGAGGATGTCCGCCTCTTCCAAAAAATGATTTTTCTAGCTATAAAATGAGTTATTAATAAAAAAATATTATTTGCTTGGAGAAAGAAAAAGATCACTGGGAGAAGACACCATTATTATGGCAATTGTTAAATTAGAAATAAAATAAGCAAGCATTTGATTCTCTTTCACACAAAAATTTAAAAAAATGAATGTCAATTTTTTTAAATCTAATAATCAGAATCTTACCAATTTCGTCTTTTCAGATGTTGGATATCCACCAACCTAAACCGACCATAGCAACATGGGACGATCGTCACACGTTGAGATGATTCTCGGCTCAAACTAAGCCGAGCCTCGTCTCAGGTAGGGACGACCGTCCCTAGATGAAACAAAAACAACGACCAATTGTTATTAGAACCCCAACGACTATATTTCCTTCTACATATATAAAAACACTCAATTACCAATTTTAAACACACTCAATTACTATCAATTCTCTGTTTTCACAAAAGATCTTCCAATTTCTTTAATATATTTCTTGTTTTCATTCATTTCATTCTTTATATAACCTAATTTGGAAAATTAAGAAGCTCAATTATTAGAGGAAACATTTTTGTAACAAGAACAATGGTTTATGCAGCAGCTGAATCACATGTGGAGATATCAAAACTAAGGAAAACAACCAATGATGCATGATTATTTTATTAATAGGAGTGTGTTCTCTGATCAAGATTTTCAACGTCGTTATAGCATGCCACAACACTTGGTCATGCGGATTATTGGAGAGCTTTGTCAGGTAAACCCTTAATTGAACTATCAATTTTATGCACGAAACATACGAGGACATGGTTCTGAAGAAAAGGTCACTGCAGCCATAAGGATTCTAGGTTATGGTTTGCTTACGGATGCATGTGATGAGTACATTTGTATGACCAAAACAACAGCATACCAAAATCTCACATTGCTTTGACAAATTGTAGTTTCATGAACAAGACCATGCTCAGCAAAATATCCCTTTAAGGTACGGTTAATTTATTATCCACCTCTATCACTTCATACAACTTTTAAATTTCCATAGTATTGTGTCTGGATTATCTTATGAAAATTGCGGAAACAGTATGGTACATCACTTATATTTTCATCATATAAATCCAAGTCATACGAGTACAATCATCAATAAATAGGACGAACCATCTATTACCAGAAGTAGTACCAATCTTTGAGGGACCCCAAACATCAGAATGAACTAAAGCAAACATAACGAAATTTTTATTAAAACTATCAGGATATGTAGCACGTCTTTGCTAAAATTCAAGTTTCGTATCGAGAAGTAAATAATTTTAGATATAGATTCCCTAAATATTCAAAAGAAACATGTCATAGTCTTCCATAATGTAAAAACCCATTCCTAGTTGTTTTCCATCTTAAAGCATCAAACCCGTTTAAAGACAGATTAATTGAACAAATATCTCTAATATTTTCTCTGTCAAAAATCACATTCAATAAATGCACATTCCAAACAGTCATACCATCATTGTTTACTATAAGTTGGTCCACAGATTGAATAGCATTTGATATAAAATTAGAGAGAGTGGGAGTACTTCTATTTGGAATCCAAACATCCTTCCATATAGAAATACTCTTGCCAACTCTAGCCTCCCAACAATAATTTTATGAGATTACTTTAAGACCCCTACAAATACCTTTCCGCACCCACGACCTTGTTTTATCATTAACATAATATAAGGAATTATGATTTGGGAAATACTTACTGTTAGAGCATTGCTCGGTCGAACTCACGAGTGTTGTTATATCAAGCTTGTTGTCAAATTTAATTGTCAAAACTATATCTTGATTTCTAGTCTACAATTAATTAAGTCTTGGATTAGGATAGAAGATGTAGTTGAGAAACGGACATCACGACAGTCATCATTGCGTTCTATGGTTGAAAGCAAATATAAACCGACGCTTTTGGAGAACTTCTTTAACAAAAGGTGAAAATGCGGGAGTACAACAACCACACCCAACAATTCTTTTGGCAGTCTGAGAGGACTTACTCTAATATACTTTCTAGAGAATCAACTAGACAGTCAGACTCAATCTAAAAAAAAGTATATACAAAAGTTTATATCTCTATCTCTCAATTCAATCTGCAATCAGCAAATAGAAATTTGCGAGCCCGATTGAATATAAGAGAAGTAACTTGAATGGTACCAAAGACCAATGTTCAAGGATCAATCAATTTCAATCAACAACCAAAGGTTGGATTTCCTAATTGATCGATACAACGTACAACCTGTGATATTTCAATTATATAACAAAATATAATACGGAAAAGAAATAACACACATACCAGGATTTTGTTAACGAGGAAAACCGCAAATGCAGAAAAACCCCGGGACCTAGTCCATCTTTGAACACCACATTGTATTAAGCCGCTACAGACACTAGCATACTACCAATGAACTTTGGACTGGACTGTAGTTGAACCCTAATCAATCTCACACTGATTAAGGGTAAAGTTGCATTCCTTACATCTCTGATCCCAGCAGGATACTACGCACTTGATTCCCTTAGTTGATCTCACCCACAACCAAGAGTTGCTACGACCCAAAGTCGAAGACTTGATAAACAAATCTGTCTCACACAGAAAAGTCTATTGGAATAGATAAATATGTCTCCCACAGAAATACCTATGAGTTTTGTTCCTTCTTTTTATAAATCAAGGTGAACAGGAACCAATTGATAAACCGGTCTTATATTCCCGAAGAACAGCCTAGTACTATCAATCACCTCACAATAATCTTAATCGTATGGTAGCGAAACAAGATATTGTGGAATCACAAACGATGAGACGAAGGTGTTTGTGATTACTTTTCTATTTTTCCTATCTGGGATATTAATCTCGAGCCAGTTATTACAATCGTACTCAACACGATAGAAACAGCAAGATCAGATTACGCAACTACAGAGAAAATAGTTGGGTCTGGCTTCAGAATCCCAATGAAGTCTTCAAGTCGTTAACCTATAGGGTCTCGAGAGAAACCTAAGTTTAAAGGAGAATAGACTCTAGTTATGCAACTAGTAACACACAGAAGTGTGGGGATTAGTTTTCCTAGTTGCTAGAGTTCTCCTTTATATAGTTTTCAAATCAGGGTTTGCAATCTAAGTTACCTTGGTAACAAAGCATTCAATATTCACTGTTAGATGAAAAACCTGATTCAACCAAGCTAATATATTTCAACCGTTAGATCGAACTTAGCTTGATACACACAAATGAAATGTACCCTCATTTAGGTTTATGTAACCGTACCTAAACATGTACACCATGTTGACTCAACAATAGTTAACCGAAGTTAGCCATATGATAACTCTCATATCAACCTTGTTCATCTTAACCATAACTAGTTCAAATGACTCAAATGAAACTAGTTAAAGAGTTGTTCAATTGTTATATTCTCATAGAAGTATACAAGAACACAATTGAAGCAAAATCGGTTTAATTCTCTCGAATCAGATCATGAACATTATAGCCACGGTTTGAAAAGATTGCATTCCATATTATATAAATGTTTATGTTCATGTACAAAACCGATTTTAGAACTTTAACCTTCAAGTATGCAAACGGGTACACATACTTGAAATACCCGAACCTAGATTGGGTTTCGCCAGTATGCAAACAGGTACGCGTACTTCCAATTCCAGCAGAAATATTCGGACATGAACCTTACGCCAGTACGCGAACGGGTGCGCATACTTAGGTTCCCGGATTTCTCAAGCCAACAGATATGCGTACGGGTACACATACTATGGTTCCTGGACATGGATTACATATATGCAAGAGTACAGAACATGACATATCCAATCATGGTTAAGTGTTATAAACTCTTATTTCAATCATTGAAACTTTTTTAGAGGATGACAATAGCCGTTTTCACGCACTATTAGCATCAAAGCAATTTTCAAGTTATTGAAATAATCATAACGAAACATTCCAAGTCTACACCAAATGATTGTATCACACAAACCATGTAAGGTGTTACTCGGAAATTTTCACATGATCATCTTTCGACTTGCGTCAAGAATATAAGATGAACTTGGTCGAAGCGAAAGCTTTGCCAACACATATTTCTAGAAATATGTAAGCGAGTTAAACTCAGATCGAAATCTCTAATGTGTATAATAGAAAACTATATCGTAACACGACTTATGTCTCAATATAGGAGATAGAGTAGAAATAGACTTTCCAAGTGATAGATGAGTTTCAGTCTCCGCATACCTTTTGTTGATGAAGTTCCACAAGCTCTCCTTAGTAGTTCTTCGTCTTCAAATGATGAACGTCGTGAATTCTAAGGCTCAACTACACAATATATGTCCTAGTCCGAGACATCTATAAGTTGACTAGAAATCAAGACTTATAGTTTTGATCACTAACATTGACAAACATGCTTGAGATAGCAACGCATGCGAGTTCGACCAAGCAGTGCTCTAACAATCTCCCCCTTTGTCAATTTATTGACAAAACTATCAATACATATGGATTAAAAAATAAATAAAACTTTGTAGCTTCTCATCCAAATGCTTGATCTCCTTGGCATCTTCAACACGACTCGAAATCTTCGTCACTTCCAAGTACTCCATGATTCTAAACGTGTTCAAGTCAGTATCATAGTTGTTGAAGATCTGTAGCGATAACAATGAGAAAACAAAAGCTCTCAATCATTGTTATACAGTGTCATAGTATCATTACACAGCATCAAAGTTCAATTGTATCACAACTTTGACAACAATACTATGGTGATATGTAGCACTCCCCCTTAGTCAATACTTCATCTCGACATGAAAACCACTCCCCCTTACATAATGATCTGTAAACCATATGTATTTGTAGTATGAAACTACACATTAATTCTCCCACTTTTTGTCAATATAAATTGGCAAAGGTACGAAACTAGTGGGATCCTCATGAAATTTTCATAGAGATACTTCATGACCAAAAGAGAATGACATACCAACTTATTTTAGATGCAATCATATAGCCGAAGCTAAATGCATTCATCAAGGAGTTTATAAAGATACAAGATAACCCCTACAATATTCCACAGCCGCACTCCCACAAAGATTTGGCACTTAAGCACAAGTTCAAAAAGAACTCTCCCCCATAAAATGTCATTCCCGAAAGAACAACAAGAGCGACCTTCCTTTTACGAGAAAAGAAGGATTTCTTTGGACATAATCAAATCACATGAGAACATGAATTTGTATCCAAAAATCATAATGGAATTAGCCCCAAAAAAGATCAATTCAATTGGCCATGCTCGACATAAGAAAACTTACGGAGAAACACAATATATGCACAAAGATGTGGATCAGGGAAAGACAAATACTGCGGAATAAACAAAGATTCATTATATTTTTCATCACTTTTTGCATAATGACATGTAATAGACTTAATATTTGTAAACAAAAGTTCATCCTTTCTTCCATCAATATTTGCGTAATGACATAAAAGGCTTAACTTTTGTATTCAAAAGTTCATTCTATCTTTTATCAATACTTTCATACCGACATAATATAGATAAGTTTTGAACAAGTATGGGACAGTCAAGGTTCACGGACGTAAACAACATATCCCATAACAATTTGCAATATATGAAACCATAAAGATTAATACTGCAAAAATCATCTTCCAAAAAACTTAGAATTTAAATAAATAAATCTAAAAATATTGAAGATGAAAAACGTTGGACATAGCTATGTGTACTCACAATAATGTCTATTCTCCTTCTTAAAAACACAATAATAAAATTCTCATAAGAAGTTCTAGACAAAATAAAATAAAATAAACAACTCTAGAAACTAAGAGCAAACACAAGCCAAAAAATCAGAGTTCGGAAGCTTTAGGCGATCCAGGACATTCAGGCGATTCAGGACATTCAGGCTTGTGACTGACGGTGTCAACTGCATCTTCAGAGAAGATATCCTCATTGAGAAGATCCTTAACATGTGACTTCATGAGAACAAGGTCAGAGTTAACCTTTTTCAACTCAGTTCGTATCATGTTAAGATCCTTTACAGAGTTCTCAAGCTTCAGTTGAGTCTTCCCGAGATTAGCGAGAAAACCATGAACCACTTCAGCGGAGACCATCTCAGCATTTTCTCGATCTTGATGATAAAACGCATAATAGCATGAGGCACAGGATTCAAGTTCGTTAGTATTAACAAGGGTTCTTTTCTTCTTTAACACAAACTCCAAATAAACAGAATCATCAATTGAATCGGCTGGCAAAACACAAGAATTTGAAGGAGACCCCATCCTTAAAAAAACAAAGCTAGAGTATGCGTACTCTCATAAAAAGTCTGGTATTTATAAGGTTTCACAAGAAACAGAATTTAGGGTTTCCAAGTATGGTTCGTCACATATAATATAGGTATATGTACGAACACAACTTTGCCCCTATTGGTAAAAATACCAAGAACAAGATTGCACAAGCAAGTTTTAGCAAACATTTGTTGGGTAAATAAATTCACAAAACTCGGCTCAAGAATAAATTTGTTCTCACAAGAGAAAAATCTAGAGCATAGCAATTTTTGACATTTTAGATAAATTAACAACAAAACAGAACATACAAATACTCATGTAGAAAAATGTTTGTAAGTGATAAACCTGCTAAGAACGATAAGAAAATAGCTGGAGAATCAGAAAACACTTTTACAAACAAGTATACCTGATCATATCTCACTCAACCAGGATTTTTATGAGTGAGATTTCAACCTTGTGATTAACTAGCACAAGTATGAGCCTTGAGCTCATTAAATGAATGTTGTTTCTGGTTAAACCTCTTTTTCCTGATCTTTGGAGGAAAACCATTATGATGTGAAAAGTTATCATAAAAATATGACGCATAGAAAGGATACTTACGTGAAGGATTTTGTCTAGAGGGAATTGACAACCTATTGATGATTTCTTTATATCCTTATATTATCATTTTTAGGTTGTCTTCCAGATTTCCCTTGCTTCCTTCTTCTGGTACCTTATTCACATCATGAACAACATAATCTCCTTTCTTAATTGAAGAATATCTATGAGTTCTTCTTCGACGAATTGGTTTAGGAAAACTGTTTCGCATTTGAACATTTAAGGAACACATTGAACTAACTTTCCTGGTGGGGCACACAGGGTGAGTACTAAAACCAATAGGTTTAGACATACGAATGTCAGTTACACCTTTAAGAATTAAATCTAAGGTGTGTTGAAGAAGACTAATAGAATTGTCATTCAACCTAGAATTCCTCTTTTGTTCACCAAGCCCTTTTGAATCACAAAAGAGACACACTTTCTGATCACCTGAGTGATTAGACAGAACAGTCTTAACACTATCGTTGGGAGAATTCTTCTTTCCATGTGATGTGGACATTCCTTGATTAGAGGAAGACACAGGCACATCTTTTCCAATAGGAAGGGAATATGATTTTGCTTCTGGAACTTTTTCAGTTAAATCAGAAGCAGTTGGTATAATGGACTCTTTGGAACATTCTTGAATAGAGAGTTTACTCAAGATAAGTTCAGTTTCCAAAGCATCCTCTTTGAGTTTTCCCTTATGCAAGGTCTTTGAAGGACAGACAGAGGCGTTTCCTCACGTAGGATTTTTAGAAGAGAGTCACGCTCATTTACCATACCAACAAGAATATTGACTTTGTGCTTCAACCGATTGACACTATCATCCTGGATTCTAAAAAGTTTTAGAATCACTGCACCCTCTTTGGATGCATTCCTTTCAACTTCAGAGTCAGACTCATCAGTAAGGTAGTCGATGAAACACTTGTAAATGTAAGTCTGTTTCGTTGGAACACTGGGTTCATCTATATTCGAGATTAACAAATCTTTCTCTTTAATAAATTTTATGGAAATAAGACTTTTATTTATGGCAATGCGTTTATCAGAGATAACACTTATGTCCATATCAGATCGCTATAAACACAGACATATAAGGTCTTTAACGTGTTTGCCTGCTCTGATACCAAATGAAAATGCGGGGGTATAACAACCACACCCAACAATTCGTTTGGTAATCTGAGAGGACTTACTCTAATATACTTTCTAGAGAATAAACTAGACAGTCAGACTCAATCTAGAGAAAAGTATATACAAGAGTTTATATCTCTATCTCTCAATTCAATCTGCAATCAGCAAATAGAAATTTGCGATCTCGATTGAATATAAGAGAAGTAACTTGAACGGTACCAAAGACCAATGTTCAAGGATCAATCAATTTCAATCAATAACCAAAGGTTGGATTTCCTAATTGATCGATACAACGCACAACCTGTGATATTTCAATTATATAACAAAATATAATACGGAAAAGAAATAACACAGACACCATAATTTTGTTAACGAGGAAAACCGCAAATGTAGAAAAACCCTGGGACCTAGTCCATCTTTGAACACCATACTGTATTAAGCAGCTACAGACTCTAGCCTACTACAAGTTAACTTCGGACTGGAATATAGTTGAGCCCTAACTAATCTCACCCTTATTAAGGTACAGTTGCGTTCCTTAGGTCTCTGATCCCAGCAGGATACTACGCACTTGATTCCCTTAGTTGATCTCACCCACAACCAAGAGTTGCTACGACCCAAAGTCGAAGACTTGATAAACAAATCTGTCTCACACAGAAAAGTTTATTGAAATAGATAAATTTGTCTCCCACATAAATACCTATGAGTTTTGTTTCGTCTTTTGAAAAATCAAAGTGAACATGAACCAATTGATAAACCGGTCTTATATTCCCGAAGAACAACCTAGTATTATCAATCACCTCATAATAATCTTAATCGTATGGTAGCGAAACAAGATATTGTGGAATTACAAACGATGAGACAAAGGTGTTTGTGAATACTTTTCTATCTTGCCTATGGGAGATATTAATCTCGAGCCAATTATTACAATCGTACTCAACACGATAGAAACAGCAAGATCAGATCACGCAACTACAGACAAAATAGTTGGGTATGGCTTCACAATCCCAATGAAGTCTTCAAGTCGTTAACCTACAGGGTCTCGAGAGAAACCTAAGGTTAAAGGAGAATCGACTCTAGTTATGCAACTAGTAACACACAGAAGTGTAGGGATTAGGTTTCCCAGTTGTTAGAGTTCTCCTTTATATAGTTTTCAAATCAGGTTTTGCAATTTAAGTTACCTTGGTAACAAAGCATTCAATATTCACCGTTAGATGAAAAACCTGATTCAACCAAGCTAATATATTTCAACCGTTAGATCGAACTTAGCTTGTTACACACAATTGAAATGTAACCTCATTTAGGTTTATGTAACCGTACCTAAACGTGTACACCATGTTGACTCAACAATAGTTAACCGAAGTTATCCATATGATAACTCTCATATCAACCTTGTTCATCTTAACCATAACTAGTTCAAATGACTCAAATGAAACTAGTTAAAGAGTTGTTCAATTGTTATATTCTCATAGAAGCATACAAGAACACAATAAAAGCAAAATCGGTTTGATTCACTCGAATAAAATCATGAAAATTTTAGCCACGGTTTGCAAAGATTGCATTATTATATAAATGTTTATGTTCATGTACACAACAGATTTTAGAACTTTAACCTTCAAGTATGCAAACGGGTACGCATACTTGAAATACCCGGACCAAGATTAGGTTTCGCCAGTACGCAAACGGGTACACGTACTTCCAATCCCAGCAAAAATATTCGGACATGAACCTTATGCCAGTACGCAAACGGGTGCGCATACTTAGGTTCCCGGATTTCTCAAGCCAACAGGTATGCGTACGGGTACACATACTATGGTTCCCGGACATGGATTACATATGTGCAAGAGTACAGAACATGACATATCCAATCATGCTTAAGTGTTATAAACTCTTATTTCAATCATTGAAACTTTCTTAGAGGATGACAATAGCCGTTTTCACACACTATTAGCATCAAAGCAATTTTCAAGTTATTGAAATAATAATAACAAAACATTCCAAGTCTACACCAAATGATTGTATCACACAAACCATGTAAGATGTTACTCGCCAATTTTCACATGATCATCTTTTGACTTGCGTCAAGAATATATGATTAACTTGGTCGAAGTGAAAGCTTTGCCAACACATATTCCGAGAAATATGTAAACGAGTTAAACTCAGCTCGAAATCTCAAATGTGTATAATAGAAAACCATATCATAACACAACTTGTGCATCAATATAGGAGATAGAGTAAATAGACTTTCCAAGTGATAGATGAGTTTCAGTCTCCACATACCTTTTGTTGATGAAGTTCCACAAGCTCTCCTTAGTAGTTCTTCGTCTTCAAATGATGAACACCGTGAAGTCTAAAGATCAACTACACAATCTATGTCCTAGTCCGAGATATCTATAAGTAGACTAGAAATCAAGACTTATAGTTTTGATCACTAACATTGACAAACATGCTTGAGATAGCAACGCATGCGATTTCGACCGAGCAGTGCTCTAACAAAAGGTAAGTGAAGACTGAACCACCTATTTCTCAACTTATATTCAACTTTCTATCTTTGAGACGTTGTCGCGTAACTAATTAGACTATCGTAAGCATAACAAGAATTTCAATTCAAGATTCTTCTTGTAATTAGTCCTCGAAATATGACTAAGCGTAATAAACATTTCATACTTGATGTATTTCGGTTAAGAACAATTTATTGTTCGCAATCAAAATCATGATTCAAGATTATCATTCGTAAATAGCCTGGAATTGTGATATGTGTCATTATGTTATTCGGGAATATTTCGAATCGATTTAGAGAAATATAGAACTATTATAAATTCAGATATAAGATAGTGTACTTATCAGTCTTACAAACTGGGAAAACTTTTATAAGTCTGAAGCCGTAATACATGTACTCAGTACACGTAGCAGAGTAGTTATATATCGACAAATAGATTTTTGGTACGCATATTAGTATGCACACCTTTAAAAGTCTGTGAACTCGTGAATCCGGATCGATACGCAAACCAGTACGCGTACTAAAAAGGAACTGTTGGTTACAGAACCGGTTTGGTATCCATACGTACACGTACTAGAAAAGTTATGTGGACTCTGGAACTTGGTTATGTTTAAATGGTATCCATACCAGTACGCATTCAAAAATAGTTCTATGTTAACTCCATAACTTGGTTATGTTTAAATGGTTTACATACTGGTACACGTACTGAAAAAGTTCTGTGAACTCCGGAACTCGGTTATGTTATAAAGTATACATACCGGTACACGTACCATGACATAAATGTTGACAAACAGGTTAAGTACTTGTACTTTGTACGCCTACTTACCATGTCGATTGAATTCTTAAGCACATAAAATTATTTCTCCGAGATAATTAGCATTTGAATAATCTCTATTCATATTTATAAAACACCATAGACATATTTGATCACTTGTTTGTGTTTCGAATTAAGTCTTAAGTGTTTATGTAAATGCTCAAGCTTATAGTTCAGTTGGATAGCTTCGGCTAACCATTCATGCGCGTGGTCTTATACACGGTTCGGTTACGGTTCATCCTTACCAGAGTGTATATCTTGATTATGTAAATCAGATTCAAATATTCATCTAACGATGAATATTGTTTGCTGGTTCCAAATCTATCTTAGCTTAAACCTAAAGCAACATATGTTTTAAATGTCTATATAAGGGAAACCTCAAACAACTAGGATCTTTGAATCCCGACACTACTTTTTGGTATATCCTAGTTGTTACTAGAGTCGTCCTCTCCAGAAACCCTTTTAGGGTTTAGAGACTACAAAGACTTCATAGGGATTCGTGAAGCCAGGTCTAGTTATTGTTTATTTGATAGTTCGAGTATCCCAATCTTGATCGATTGTTGAGCTGATCCCTTGATCAAGATAGATAGTAATAATCAAAGTTCTCTTCGTCTCAGACTTCGTTGATTCCATAAGTTTTATTCTTGTGAGGTGAATGATAATCTAGGCTGCACTTCGGGTTGCATAAGTACGGATTTTGAGGTTAGATGGACTTTGTCTATTGCTATCGATTTTCATTACCTTGATCTACGGTCAAAAAGGAGATCACATATATAGGCTTATCTTTGGGAGGCAGATTGGTTTAAAGTCTTCAATTGAGTTGAAGCAACTCTTAGTTGGTGTGACGTTAACTAAGGGAATCAATTGTGCGGAGTCCTGCTGGGATTCAAGAGGCATAAGGAACGCGACTGTAAATGAATTGTTGTGAGGGTTTAATTAGGTCTCAACTACATTCCAGTCCGAAGTTAATTAGTACTAGTGGATGTAGCGCCTTAATACAGTTTGGTGTTCAATCTAGACCAGGTCCCAGGGTTTTTCTGCGTTTGCGGTTTCCTCGTTAACAAAATTTATGGTGTCTGTGTTATTTCTTTTCCGCATTATATTATTTATCTTTATAATTGAAATATCACAGTGTTGGTGGGATAAAATAATTTGGTGGTTTTTTGGGAAAGTGAAGAGACGACCGTGCGGGCAGGGACTCCTCGACTGAGCAAATTGCTTAAACCTTTTGCAAACAGATGCACTGCACGGGAGTGCTTTGAGTTCGAGAGATCAATCTGTAGGACTCCGTCCTAAATCAAGAAAATGGCAGTTCTAGACAATTCGTTCACAACAGAGGATGGGTCGGTCTGTAGGAGGGAAGCAGAGAAGTATGTATGAGATCAATGATGATCAAAGGATTGTGAATGTGTTGTAGGTTTCTGCAAATTGATGAACTACTGGGTTCGAATAAGTTTGAATTATGCTCTGTTGAGAGTGATTGTTCATATGAGAATTCTTGTATTAATTCCCGTATATTTGTGTTCTTGTTCAATCATGAATTCATAAACTTATTTATATTGCCAGAATGTAGACATATTGATCTCCAGTAAGTGTGACGGTTGTTTGAGTGAAAGAGTGAGAAAGTGGAGATCGTGGTTTAACCAGTTCCATGTCGTGCGGAGACTTGGTTGATCATCCATCCATTACTTTGCTAACTTCCTCAACCGCTTGCACGACTTGCTCACATCTCTCATCGTGGATGAACACACGTGCCGTAGGCTGCCAGACAAAAACCCTAATAAATATCCCCCCATGTGACATGATTGATGTCTCATGATTGTGGAGTCTAAAAGGCAGACGTGTATTTAATTAGTCAGTTGTTGACTTGATTAGATGATGAGTCTTTGTATTGCTGAGTCGAGCATGATTGACGGATGCTCTAGAAGTCATGGATTGAGCATGTTTGTTGAGATAGATGTATAGTTCTCGAAAGAATGTTGATAGTTGAATCAATATGAGGAATATTGATAATCTGAGAAAATATTACTCGCCTGAGTAAATATTGCTCATTTGATGAATTATTAAATATTGATAGTTGAATCAATATTATTAATTCCGTCTGAGCAAATATTGCTCATTTGATGGATTACTGATATTGATAGTTGAATAAATACTGATGGTCTGAGCAAATATTGCTCGTCTGATGAAATATTGATAGTTGAATCAATATTGCTAGTATGAGCAAATATTGCTCGTTTAATGATTATTGGTGGCATGACAAAATAAAATATTAATTTAAAATATTGGCAGCTGGGACGAGTATAATTAATTAGAATGTTGATTGCTGGATCAACATAAAATATTGGTGTTTGAACCTGTTCAGAATTATGCTTTGCAGAGCATTTGATTCGAAACCCTAATTTTGATCGATTGCTGATCTATTGATGATTTAATGAAAATCAATGAGTGATAGGGACCGGATACATGGGATGATGGACCGACCATGCAGCGCCCAGATGCTCGAATGAGCAAACACCAAAGTCCTTTGCAGACCAGTTGGTGAAAGAATGATTAAATGCTGGTTTAATCATTTATTAAAATAGTGCTCATCTGAGCATTAGGTAATAAAATCCAAGGGGTATGTGATCGCTGTCGTATGCGTCAAAAATAAATTACTTTCTCACTACTTAAAATATATAATATAGCAAGGGCAAGAAAGGATCGTTCCCACAGAGGAGTCTTGGTTGTCAATATGTTTCGGTTTCCTATATAAAATAATGGGGTTTTTTCTGATTTTTAATAAAGCAAACTAAAATAAAAGCAAGCAAACAAAGAAAAAAATCAAAAAATCAAAGATGTGAAGATTAGATATTGGTCAAGGATTTCGTTTTCATTCACTAACATGTTCTTGTCTTAATAACTAGAATTGATATTTAATCTCTCATTATCAAAGGCCCAAGGATATCTTGATCGCAATAATATCCCGCTAATTTCCTCTTGTCATCAACAAACACATTAAAAGATGCGAATATAAATTCTATCTAAGGGAACAACCTAACGTGTAAAAGCACTAATCAAGTTTAACTCCTTACTATAATCTAGTTTCACAAGTTAGGGATTCAACTCAGAATTTAAGAGAATGAGTCAGGCAATGGTTATCTTCTGGCACTTTGAGTGACAAAGCTGTTGCAGTTTTCTCTATTGCTTGGAGCATATGGAAGGACAGATGTTCTTTTATTTTTCAGGGCAAAAATCTAAACTTTTCCACTATTGCGAGATTAGCTCTTAAGCTTGTGAATGATACTGATACATATCTAAGATCTGAAACTGTGGAAACTTCGCATGTTATCATTCCTAATGTTGGAAATGATTTGAATTCTATAGTATCTTCATTGCCAGAAGATTGCATTATTATTTATAGTGACGCATCTTTTGACATTAACACTAATCTCTCGGGAACGGGTTTGATTATGAATGATGCAGCAGGTAACTATATTGGATGCAAGGTCACTCCAGGAGTAGCGAGGAATGCTGAAGAGGCTGAATGCTTGGCCCTGTTGGAAGAAAGTACTTGGGCGAAAGAAAGGAGCTATAGTAAAGTGTGTTTCATTAGCGATGCTCAGTTAGTAGTAGGTTGTTTCAATTCTAATAATGACCAGCTGTTCTGGTACAACAAAACAATAGTAGATGATTGCAAGTTGATTCACAACTATTTTTCATTCTCTAGAGTAGAATTTCTTAAAAGAAATTTCAACAATCATGCTGACATTGCAGCTAAGCATTGTAAAAATTATCGAGTGCAGGGAGAATGGTTGGGTACAATCCCGACTTTCCTGTCACAACACCTGTAATTTCTTTCATTTTAATGGTATCTTTTTATTTCTTAGCAAAAAAAACTAATCAAGTTTAATTCCCTAGATGCATTAAGTTCTATGAAATCAGGCCAATCAATGCAATTGAAATACATTGCCCAAACAATTTAACAAAGGTCACGATTCACATATGATCATAAGGATGTATCACTACAAGTTATAATCATATTTGTGCTACTTGTATTCAAGGATTATCACTTTTACGTATAATATACCCTAAACTAGCAATAGATGTGATTACAAGTTCTACCAATTTGCAACTTGACAAAACAATCAATCAAATCATGTTATAATACGTCAATCATATAACTATATTTTCAGAGAATCGTAAACGATTAATATGAGACAAAACTAATTCATTAAACCCAAAATCATGTTATGTGAAATCAACTTAATCCATAACCAAAAGAAAATTAGTTCATGTTCATGGAGTTCATAACAAGAAGAAAAAGAAAGTTTTCATATTTCTAAACCCTAGAACAAAAGTAGAAGGAAAGATAAGATCCCCTTTTCTAGAAAAGGATTCCCTTTTATCGTATTTCTTTCTCCACCGATCTCTCAACCTTTGTCACGCCCATCTGCCAAAATTCATTCCTCAAACGACCCATGAGTCAAGCCCATTAAAATCAAGTCCAAGTCCATCTGAGTTAAATACCTGGATCGGTTAGTCAACTCGCTGTACTCCGATTCCGGCAGAGTTCCCTCTGTTTTTGACCGATCCAGGCCAATTTCAGGCCTTTTACTCTTCTGCTCTTTCCCTGCACAATCATTCAGTCATCCATTCCAGTACCACTAGTGCCTTCAGTTGCACCTCTACCTATGCTTCTCCCTACTCCACTCAGACTCTAGCTCAATTTATCCTCAAGACAGCATCAGAACTACCAGCATTTATCAATGAGTTCAGCTGCAACTCAAATCATTCAACCGCATCATAACCCATCACAGACTTATAGATTTCACAGCACCAATTCACTAGCCAAGCTCCTAAAGCACCTCAAATCCCAGTCCATTCAGCCATCTCTTATAACCCTCGGCAACAGCACATAAACTTTGTTGTTCTCCTGCTTCTTTCTAAACCCTTCAATCACAGCTGCAGCAACATGTCTTTCTCGATCTCTGCTCAGTTCCAAGTTCCACCAGACAATCACCACCACAGCTCTGTCAGCTCACATTGCTGCTCCATCTCACCAGTTTCATCTCCTTCTGCAACACAGCACATGAGCCTCCACCATTGAACAGCATCAACACCAGATGCCAGGCCATTATCCAGAACTGCAGCTTTCACATTCCCTGCTGCTGCTTCAAGTAACAATCATTGCAACACATCCTGCACTTCAGTTCATACCCACACAGCACCCAGAAACTACACCAGACCCAATGCTCCATTCAATTCTTCAATTCCTGCTCAGCTATGCATTGCATTAAGCCACAGCACCAACTAGTCCCTTGCAGCTCAACTCTAATATCTTGAATCAGCTACAAACACAGCTTCCAACCCATTCCTGCAGCTTCTTTATCTCAGCTTCCAACCAGCAACATCACCAGTTGCAATCACACTTGTTATCTTGTTTCTTGACTAGTAGCTCAGCACCATCATTTCACTCTCCTGCAATTTATTTCAACCAAAAGCTGCCAACAGCACGACCACCAATTGCAGCCATCATCTCTGCATCATAACACAGCACCAGCTCAGCTCAGACAATGGCAATGCTAGTTTCCTCTTCTATACTTCCACCAAGAACCCAGTGTATCAAACCACCAACATAACCTTACTCTTCACCAGCAGTACCAATCACTTCTACCCATGAACACAGTACCACTGAACCATTCTTGAGTCTCAAAGAAGCAGCACACATAATCTCCCCTGCAGTTCACCACTTCAATTCCATCTGCTAGACAACCAACATTCCAACTCACTGCAGCACAACCATTCTCCATCTCTTAACTGATTTCCTGTTACAGCAGCATCTCAAATCTACCCTGGAATCCTACCTTCTTAACCTCCATCTCCTCAGCCATCTGTTACATCAAAACCCATTCACATAACCTCCACTCTGCTCTTCCATTAGCACCAGACATCAGTGGCAACAGCTTAGCTTCTTTGGGAACTCAAAACAGCACCAACTCCCATTGCAACTCTCGGATTCATCTCTGCCAAAATACTAACAACATTATCTTCATCCATTTTCAGTTGAACTCTCGAATTTCAACATCAATTCATAATTCAGAGAATCAATTAAAACCCTAACTTCAATTTTACCATTATCATCTTCTCTGAACTGTTAATTCGAGACAAACCCAAACGTACTTCGATCAAAACCACTTCAATTCCTCGCTGTTTACTCTGAATCTTCATTTCTTGGTCTCCTCCATCGATGCTTCTCTGAATTCAACAGCATCATCACCTTCGTCTGCTTAAATCTCTCTCTGAACTTCTTCCTTCATAACCCATTTAATCTTCTCTCTTTTCATCCAGAAACAGCTTCATAATCTCCTCTCTTCCAACCAACCGCCATGGCTAGCTCTCTGCTCTGATGACATGTAATGATGAAGAATGAAATTCGATCTGGTTTAGGGGCATGTAATGAACAAAATTACTATAGGCGCCCAGCACTTTGATAAGAGCCATGTAAGCAATCTTTTCAACTGTCAGTTCTGCGAGACTGACAGTTCAGCTCAGTTAACAAATTTCACAACTCTGATACGCTTTAAATGCTCGCAGCTTCTTCATACAATGTTGGGATGATCTCATTCTTTCGCTACTAGCTTCGTCTTTTCGTTGTCTTCAGGATGATGAGAAGAAATCCTGGATTTGAGCTAGTTCCACTTCCTTTTTGCTCCAATGACTCCATTGCACCTAATAAACTCAAAAGCAAACATAAGATACATAATTTACAAGAAAAGTAGCAAAGAAAGCGTAAACAATAGATAAATATCAAGGTGTTTACAACACCTATCAGTATGAAAACTGGCCCTTGGTGGTCGTGGGACCAACTGATGGTCGTTCGATCAAATTCCAAGTTGTTTGGAAAGAGTTTGAACCTAATATGATCAAATTAGGTAAAAATTATGAAGATGTGTGGGACCAGCTCCTTGCAAGCCAAAGGGGCGACCTTGGTCGGTCAAGGTGACATGCCCGTGTCACGATATTGCTCGTGGCTCAATTATGAGAGTTTTACTGAAGAGTTTGATCTTGACTGAAACTCTCAATTTGCTTAGATGAGCAAGTAGGACTTTGCTCGTGCGATCAATATTTTAATAATATTTTAATAATGATATTTTAATATTTTCCATGAGAAGCCTAGTCGGTCATGTGACCATTTGACTTTTGGCTTTGCTAGTTTGAGCAATATTGGTGAAATATGGAAAAATCGGGGTTTTTGCTCAAACGAAGGAGTTTCATGAGATGAGAGAAGGAATAATGTTGAAATAAGGAATTAGAGAGGTTGTGGGACCGACCATGGCTTGGGACCGACCGGCCGGCCAATGGGCCCGGTCCCGTGACACTCTTCACTATTTTATATTATTTTTCATCGTGTGAGGAAATATGGAGAAACTATGAGTTTTGCTCGAACGAGGAAGTTTGCTCGAATGAAGGAGTTTTCATGAGATTAGGAAAAATAATAAAATGAGATAAATAAAAGAGAGAGGCGTGGGACCGGCCACAACGGCATGACCCGCCGGCCGGTAGGCCCGGTCCCCTAGGCGCCTCCCTATTATTTTTATTATTATTTTTTTCTTCCCTATTTTGCATAGGTTTCCTCTTCGTCCATATTTTGAGTGATCGTTCGTGCATTTGGGTGCTCGTTCATGCATTATTGTTAAGTACACTCGCACCATTTTCTCGGGGCTTACTCGGTGGTGGCCCAGATGCCCGTACGTTGAAAATCCATGAATTGAAGTAACGAAATATTATAAAGAACGTAGAATATTTTTCTAGGAATTCAGTTGATGAATCTTGCAACTAGAAATAATTAATTGATGGCTCTATACTAGCAGGAAAGTTGTCTAGGAGCATTATAATTATTCGAAAATCGAGGTATGAGCTAGTTGAAGTGTCATACTCGATTTGAATGTTTATTATGTAAAGTCCGGGAACATTGCGGCATCCTGAAGACATTATTGCTCTATACTAGTGGTTAATACATCTAGGAGTTGTCCAATCATTTCGATTTTATACAGAAGTGTATACTGAAATTGCTCAGTTGATGAAAATATATCATGGTCTCAGTTGAGAGACTGCATATTCATATACACTCTGAGAGGCAGGACACTCAGTCAGAGGGTATCGTGGCATGAGATTTCATGCTCGAATTCTGAAATATAAACTTCACATACGTGTCCGAAGCTGGTTAGAAATATCCAAAGTTATGATTTGACGATTTTATCCTTCGTCAAAAATTCACCATCAACATTAAGTCCCCTGCTTAGTGAGGGACAGTCATGTTCCGCAGTAAGCACTGGATGGTGATTTTTCTAATTACAGACGAAATAAGTAATTGAACTTAGTCGTGAGGAAGAATGTTACCGTATTTTTGATTTGCTCAAATGATGTCGCGTACGAGCGAGCTATTGCTTGAATGATGATCCCAGTAGGATGATAGAGCATCGTATGACAAGCATAAATTGGTGTGGCACCGCTGATTTGGGTGGTGGAACGCCCAATCTTGGTTGGTTTAGCATACGGGCCCGACCCAAGAAAGGAAATTCTTGTTGAATTAGGTTTTAGAAAAAAAATTGATATAAAAGGGAAGGAACACCTTCTTCTTTTTTTTAAATTTATTATCTAACGACCAACCACCCTCCTCCTTCTTTATCTCCCCATGTCCGAGCAGCAGGGAAGGAAAAGAGAAAAAAAATTCAAAAATTGCTCATCGCCGTCACCGACCGTCCGGCCGAAATGCGACTAGCTCCGGCGACCGAGGTAAGTGCAATTTTTTTTCCAGAAGTTTGTAACTCGTTCATAAAAAAAATTGAATATATAGGTACACATATATATATATGTGCGAGCTTTCACAAAATCCTTAGGAACGGACGTTCGTTCGTTAGTTTAAGAAACGAAAAATAATTCCTAGTATAAGAGAGATTTTTTTTAATTAAATAGACCTTTGTCTAGTGATAAAAACTGTTTATGAGCTTTCATGAAAAACCAAAATTTTATTTTTAATGGGTGAGCTTTCACGAAAATAATGGAATAAACTCTCGTTTCAAAGACGTACGCTCGTTCGAGAGAGAATTTTTTTTTGTTTATTTACGTGAGTTTGTTCACGTTATTTTTTTGTTGTTGTTGTTGAAAATCAAAGTATTAATTATGAATAATTATTAAAAGTAGACAATTATTTATGATGAAATATTTTCTTGTTGTGAGCATCCACCATTCAATAGTGGATGTTCACACAGTGAAAAGTTAGTGGATGTTCACTAAGTGAAAACTATGTTCACGGTTTTATGAAAAATCAAGTTTTGATCTCTTGAATAACGAGTTTTGCTTTTTTTTGCAGGTTTGAAGAAACGAGCAAGTTTTTGAAGTATTAACTCTTGTATCACAATCACTACTTTTAGTGGAATCGTAAACATGTAGGAGTTGGATTGTTACCAATTTTATTTTTTTTGCATGTTTTTTATTGGCGTATACATGACTCCATATTTTTCGTTTCAGATAATGGTGATTTCCAGTTGCGACCATTTATTTGGCTCTTCTGAGGAACATTCCAACACTACTAAGCCAAAGTTTAAAACCTATGCAGATGTGCGTGCCAAGGTAGCTCAGTCTTTGAGAAATGCTGGAAAGCTGATACACGGTATGTCTCTTAATCATCTGAGAGTCGTCTATGATAAGTCTTCAAAAAGAAAAGCCGAAGATGAAAGGATTGCGGCTTATCAGCAAAAACAGCGTCGACTTCAGCGGGAAAGGCTAGCGACTGAGGATAAAGTTCAAACTCATGCTGATGGCATAGCTTCTGATTTAGACGTTGAGGAAGTCGAATCCATATGGAAGCCTATTGAACGTAGAGTTAAGCCATATCCACCTGGTATGAGGGCTGAACGATTGTCTAGAGCTGATTTCCGAGATGAATGTGAAGAAGGCGACTATTTGGACGCAATATATGACGATCCTGAAGATCGCTTTGAGGAAGTCCCTGATGAGAATTCTGGAGATGGCTCTGAAGAGGAACTTGACGAAGATTTCACAGAAGATGATGACCGTGAAGACAATGAGGATTCTGATGAATCTGATGATTAGTCTTACTTGTAATCTCCCTGAATAGCTGAACATTTTTTTCTTAAATCTTCATAGTAGGTGTTATTTTGATCGTTCGAGAAACTTTGCTTCATGAATATTCAATCATGATTTTTGAATGTCAATCCTTTCGTTATATATCTTGCTCCTCTTCACCAACAACAACTTGGGTGTGTCAAAGGTCTCCCCTTTGCATTGAGGGTTATGGTCTATTCTTCGTAGAATGGACCATAACCCTCGATAGATCTTGTTTGGCGGTGCTCATCTGTTCAAACTTGGGAAGTATTATGCAAGCGGCAGAAGAATGCATGAACCGTCGAACCGAAATAGGGTGTTGACCCTTGACCATATCTGGTCATGGTAATGGACTGTCAGTCCCCAAGATTAGCACTTTTCTTCCGCATTGCTAAGATCTTGTTTGAAACTTAGGGCTTCAGTAGAAATCATAACTGAATTGACCATCTGCAAAGGATAAGTGTCCACAGTGTCTCGTATAGTTCTTCAAGACTTAGGGTTTTCACTTATAAATATATCTTCTTCCATTCTTGCGTTTAATCCTGTGGAAGAAATTTTAATCAAAATCATACCTCACAGCAGTATGTCTGACAGTAGTTTATCCCCTCAAAGCGTATCTCCATCAAAACGGAGAGCTGAAACACCCAACTTGGTATGAAGTACTCTTCTTTTCTTTTTTCTTCCGTGTAATCAATGGCTGATTGAAAACCAAACAACTGAACATTTTAAAACAACACATTAGTGTATTCAAATCACTCGACAGAGAGTCAGTTGAGTTAAGCTATGCGAATCGGGGCGAACAACTCAGTCTCATCTTTTCAAAAACTCTTCGTTTTCCAGGCCAAAATTCATTAAATCAGGTGATATTCATTACAAAATTTTCAAATGATTGGTGTTTTAATCATTGTTCTTCCATTACCTAGCTCGTATGTCTAGTTTTGTTATCTTAATATGAATTTTGGGGAAAAAAACGTTGGGTCTGCAATGACTCCATCGATTGTAGATCTATCAAAAACCCTTGAAATTCACCCTTCAGTTAATTTGTTAGATGAGAATGATGATAGAAGATATGAAGCTTGGAGGTTTTCATTAATTGATCGTCTAGATTTTGTTCGTCTTAAGTTTTCAGATGCTGCGGTTATTCTTCTTGATCAATGGAAATTAGTGGATAACTATCAACTGATCCCACTAGGTAAAGGTTTTTTTACTATCAAATTATCAAATATTGAAGACAAAAATTATATTACTTCTGGAAAATGGGAGGTTCAAGATCAAGTGCTTAAGGTAAGAAACTGGATTCCAAATTTTAGACTTGAAAATCAGCGAATATCTAAAGAAATGATATGGGTTCAATTTCCTGGTCTAAGCTTGGAATATTGGGATGAGAAGACCTTATTTACTATCAGTAGAGAAATTGGGATTCCAATCAAAGTTGATGCAGCTACCTTACAATTCCAAAGTGGGTATTATGCTAAAGTTTTAATTGAGGTTGATTTGACTAAGACAATTCCTAATTTGGACAATCACTAAATATGGTGCTTTCTCTCAAGGAGTAATTCTTAATAAGCTTCCTATATTATGTTCTAAATGTAAAATTGTAGGCCATTTACCAACAGAATGCATAGTTAAACAGAGGCAGAATTATGGCTCATCATCCTCAAATTTGGATCCTAATATTAATACTTCAAATCCTTCTTCTCAAGTTAAACTTCCTGAAGACACTGGTGTTAGTCTTGGTATTCAGAATGTTGCTTAAATTTGTACCCCAGTCCATGGTACTAAAGCCTGCTATAGTTTCATATCAATTAATGAAAACCTCAGCTTCCATGAATGATTCCACAAGTGAAGTGATTAATATACATACAAATATGGAATCTCCTATAATCCTTCATCCTACTTCTGGTATAAATACTACAAATAATACATTTGAAGTCTTACAAGATACTGAAAGTGATCTTTCTGGGTCTGAAGATGGGGAAATTAAAGAGGTTAGTACTACAAATCTTTTAGAATTTGGTTCTATCTCTCAAACTATTGCTATTATTCCAAAGACAACTATTAGTAATCAAAACAATGATGAAGATGGTACTAGTAAAATGGTGGGAGCTCAAAATAAAAAACCTCCACTAAAGCCTGTTGTAGTTACTAGGAAAGCCAGTAAGGATTTTCTTAAGCATGTTTTTGACAAGGGGAGTTTATCTCCTCAACCTCCCCCTTTTAAATGAAGATCCTCTTCTGGAATGTTAGAGGCCTTAAAAGACAAAAGGAGAAAAAAGGTGGTAGGAATCCTATTTCTGCTGCAATGAGAGATTTTCAGGAATGTGTTGATTATTGTGGTTTGATTCAAGTTCCCAAAAGTGGTTTGGAATTCTCTTGGTGTATTGGTAGAGTTGGTAATAAAAGGATTCTTTGTAACCTTGATAGGGCTTTATATAATTTGAAATGGCTGGATAAATTTAGTGGTTGACATTATTAGGTGGGAAATAAAGGGATCTCTGACCATGGTCCTCTTATTGGTTCTGATGCTGTCCTTCCTAGAGCTCCCAATCCACCTTTTAGATTTCAAAAAATGTGGCCGACTTATCCTAATTTTCTGCAAGTGGTGATGGATTCTTGGAATGCATAAATTTTTGGTAACCCCATATATATATTCATGAATAAGCTAAAAAGACTAAAAACAATTCTAAAAGTGTGGAATTGGGAAGTCTTTGGTGATGTAAAGGAAACTCTTAAAAAAGCTGAGGAGAAGGTTATGGAAGAAACTTTGAAATATGACAGTGATCCTACTAATGTTAGTCTATTAAATAATCTTGTAACTGCTAGATGGAAGTATGAGATGGCTGCAAATAACTACAATACTTTTCTAAGAGATAAAGCTAGAATCAATTGGATTCAAGATGGTGATGTTAATTCTAAAAAAATTCATACAAGTATCAAACTAACACAAGCTCAGAATTCTATAATTGAAGTAGAAAATTCTGCTGGTAACATTATTACTGATCAAAATGGTATCTATAATGTGTTGATTGATTATTTTAGCAAGAAATTTGCTCATCAGTATGTTCATATTAATGAATCTTTTTTTGAAGTTGTTCCTAGTATCATAACTACTGATGATAATTCTTTCTTAGAAGGTATGCCTACTGAAGAAAATATAAAGAATGCAGTTTATGATCTAAACCAAGATGGTGCTTCAAGGCCAGATGGATTCACTGGTGCTTTTTACAGGTATGCTTGGGACATCATAAAATGTGACATGGTAGCTGCAATTCAGTACTGTTGGCAGAATACTGTCATTCCTAGTGGTATGAATTCCAACTTTCTTGTTCTGATTCCAAAGGTGTAAGGTGCTAAAAATGCTAAACAGTTTAGACCTATTGGTTATAGTAACTTTTGCTTTAAAATAATCACAAAAGTTGTTACCATGAGACTCAACAACTATCTTCCCAAAATTGTTTCACCTTAACAATGTGCTTTCATAAAAAACAGAAGTATCCATGAACAGGTCTTGCTTGCTTCTGAGCTAGTAAATGAATTATCAGTTAAAAGAAGAGGAGCTAATTTGGGTCTCAAATTGGATATTTCACAGGCCTATGACACTATGAGTTGGGATTTCCTTTATAGAGCTCTTATAAAATTTGGTTTTTCCTCTAAATTCTGTAATTGGATCATGGTTCTTCTTAATACTTCAAAATTTTCTATTATGCTAAATGGTGTTCCTATTGGCTTTCTTTGGAGTGGGCAGAGATCTTAAACAAGGTGATCCTCTTTCACCAATTCTCTTTATTATTGCTGAAGATGTCTTAAGCAGAAATATTCATAAGTTGGTCCAAGACAAAAAAATCCAGCCTATGGTGATAAGGAATGGTATTCATCCTACACACTTGCTATTTGCTGATGATATTTTCCTGTTTTGTAATGGAAGTATGAGGAGACTTATTCATCGTAAAAACTTACTGCTGGAATACCAAGATGCAACAGGTCAAATTATAAATACTTCTAAAAGTATATGCTTTGTAGATGGTACTTCAACTGTGAGGAAAAGACAAATTGCTGATTTCTTTCATATGGAAATTTCTCATTTTCCTGACAAATATCTAAGTGTGATGCTGGTTCAAGGAAAGGTAAAATCCTCTCATTTATGGCACCTAGTGGAATATATGCATCACAGATTGTCTACTTGGAGTGGCAGGTTATTAAGTTTTCAAGCTAGACTCACTTTGGTCAAGTCTGTTCTTTGTAGTATACTAGTGTATAACATGTCCATCTATAAATGGCCAATAAAGGTAGTGGATGCTTGTGAAAGAATTATCATGAACTACTTATGGTATGGGAATGCTGAAGATAAAAAAATACATCACTCTAAAATGGGACAAAGTATTTACTTCCTTTAAAGAAGGTGGTTTTGGCATCAGGAGATTAGAAGATATGAATAAAGCTTTACTCATGAAATTCCTTTGGAAAATGCTTCACTCTGAAGATGAATGGGTTATATTCTTTCTGGCCAAAAACACTGATAAGAGTGGCAACTGGATTACATACTACAAGAGATCCTCTGTTTGGCCTGGTATTAGGTGGATAATTCAGGGTTTTACTGAACTTACTAGATGGGTTATTGGTGATGGAAAACTAATTTCTCTTTGGAATGATAGATGGATCTATGATGAACCCATTAGTAAATTGTGTCCCAACCACCCTCTTATTACTCTAAATCCTAATCTGAAGGTCAGTAGTTTAATTGTGAATGGGAAGTGGATAATCCCTGAAGATTTCCTCCAGTTTTTTCATACAGATCAACTCCCAGTTCTTAGAGATGGTGCAGATGTTCTAATATGGTGTAACAGCCATACTGGTCTATTCACAGTTGCTGATGCAATGAAGAAAATCAGTTCCCCAATGCCTAAGTTACACTGGTGCAAGAAAATATGGAATTCTTCAGTGCTACCTTCTACCACAGCCAATATTTGGAAAATCACCAGAGAAGCTTGTTCAACTGATGAAAACTTAACCAAGAAAGGTTTCCATATGGTTTCAAGATGTTACATCTTTCACAATGATGTTGATTCATTGAACCACTTATTATGGAACTTTAACTTCAGTAAGCTATTATGGAGTTGGCTATGAGGTATTTTTCACTTTCTCAACCCTCTTTCATTTGAAGATGTTATTAAATTGAGCAATACCTCAAGTCTAATGATAAAAGAGATATGGGATATTATCTCTTATACTCTCATGGTAGAACTTTGGTTCTTGAGGGATATCATTCGTTTTGATGAGGATAAACCAAATATCACCAAAATACATAACAGCATTATAAGAACTATGCAGGATTGTGAAAGGAGAATGAAAGGTATTATGTGGGAATATGATATTGAAAGACATATTCTGCATTTATTTCATCTTCAGTACAGGAAAGTGAAGAAATTAAAAATTGTTGAAATATTTTTATTTCTCCCAAATGTGGATGAAGTTCTATTGTGTTGTGATGGTGCTTCAAGAGGTAACCCAAGCCTTGCTAGCTATGGTTTTATTGTCAGAAACAGTATAGGTGATTTTGTTTTTGCTGAGTCAGGTGGGCTAGAAATTCTCACAAATTACATTGCTGAATTTATTGCCAGTATAAGAGCTTTGGAATGGGCTCTTGAAAATCAGAAGTTCAAGGTGATTCTGCAAACTGATTCAAAAGCTTGTGTTCTTTCCTTGATGAATCATAAAATTCCATGGTTTCTAGTAGCAAGATGGCAAATATTTATTACTGGTCTCCACTCCATTGCTTACAGGCATGTGTATAGAGAGATTAATTTCTCAGCAGACCATTTTGCTAAGAAAGGAGTGCACCTTCAAAAAGGCCAAATTCAGTTTTACAGGGATAGATCAGTCTATCTCACTCGCATGGAAATCCCTGACAAGCCTTACTATAGGTTTGAGTAGTGCTTGTACTCTTGCTTCTCCTATTCTTAGTTTTGTTTCTCTTTTTTGTTTGTTTTATGATGGGCATGTTGGTCTTTTATTTTGACCTTCTGTTTTTTTAATAAGTGTTTGATTTTGGTTTTAAAAAAATGGCTGATTGAAAAGAAAATATTTATTGTAGATGAATTAGGGTGACCAAATTTCCTCTTTTTCTCCATATAATCTGAGACCCAAACGAACTGTTAAGATTCCTGCTCGTTTCAAAACTGCTCGTGGGATGCTGGAACGTCTGTAAGTTTTGGTAGAGGCTCTTTCTTGAATGAACATTTATCCAAACCTCTGTTGAACTTGATTGTTTCATTGTTGCAGGTTGATGTTCATGTTATTGAAGCTGGGAAGAGGAAAAATGGAAAGTCTGCTGCAGTAGCTGATGATGATGATCGTGCTGGTGATAACTCAGTCAATCTTACAGATGTTGGTCTTGGGGTTCCTGTTCATGAGTACCCAGCAGCTGGACTCCCGTTTGACATCCCTGTGGAAAATTATTTCCCGGATAATCAACTCGTCGGTGGTTTCATCGTGCCCAAGTGTTATATGTGCTTCTTTACACCAGGATTTGGAGAAAGTATGGCCATATTGCCACTACTGAAGTATGGAAGAGTTTTCTTCCAACCCTCTTGACCATAGTTGCTAGATTGTTATCGGTCATTGGTGAGATTATCAAGAAAAATCTGAGAGACGTGAAGAACAGGGAACTTCATCGATGGGACGATATGATATCGAACTGTGAGGCCCTGAAGTTCAACGTGGGATGGCTTCTTCGTCGTTTCGAGGTTATCAAGATTGATAGAGATGCCATTGTTGTTAACATGATTTCCTCTTCAACCTTTATCATGGAGGAAGAAAAAGCATTAGATATGGAATCGATAAGAGTCGACAAGGCAATTGAAGATTTAAGGATGAGAACCGAAAGGTTCCAGTTGAGACTCAAAATGAAGTCTGGCATTAATTATCTGTTGTTGGAAGGTGTGCTCTAGATGAGCAATTGAAGTTGTTGCTCGAGTAGGTTTAGGATTTTTATTTTGAGTAAGGTATAGTAGTTGATCATGGTGTTAATGAGGGGAATTTTTGTTTAATTGATGAAATGTGTTTTGAAAAAAAATAATTATGAACAAGCGAGCATTTTGCACGCTCTTTGGAGGAATAAAAATTACATTTTGAATATGCTTAAGTGAAAACTTAATTGTTTTTTGTTGATCAGGCATAATGTGCTTTGAACCATTTTCCGTTGATTATATTTCCTTCCACTCCTCCATTAACAGCCAAGATCTTGTAATACCCACTGGATACTGCCTTGATGACAACATATGGTCCTTCCCATTTTGGAGAGAACTTGGGAGCATACATGTCTTCTTGAATGTGTTTTGCTGTTTTTAATACAAAATCTCATACTTGGAATGTTCGGGGTCTTACCATTTTGTTGTAGGCTCTGGAGATCCTTTGTTTGTAGGCTTCTACGTATTTCTCTACTTCAGCCCTTCTTGATTCGAGCATGTCCAGTTCGGCAATTCTTGAATTGAATACTTCGGCTTCGTCCCATTGTACTCTACTGGTTGTTGCAATCCTTGCTGAAGGAATTTTAATTTTGGATGGGAGTATGGCATTGGCTCCATAGACGAGGGAATATGGTGAATTTCCGATCGAGCTTCTTGGTGCAGTTCGATAGGCCCATTAATCCATAGGCAGTTGTTCATGACATGTTCAAGGATTATCATGAACCGTTCGACTGAGAATCCGGATCAATGTCTTATTGGTACTCTCCGCTTGTCCGTTTCCTTGGGGATAGTACGGTGTAGACAAAATCTGTTTGATACCATATTCTTCAAGCAATTCTTCCACGTGTCTGTTAGCAAAAGGAGTTTCGTTATCTATGATGATATGTTTAGAACGCCGAATCTACATATGATGTATTCCTTAACGAAGGTAGCAATCGTGAATCCGGTGCTGCTTCGAAAAGGGGTAGCTTCAACCCACTTGGTAAAATACTCAGTTGCTGTGATAATGTGTACATGTTGCTTTGAAGACGATGGATTGATCTTCCCGATGATATCCAGTCCCCAGCTATAGAAAGGCCGTGGACTTCTCACAGAATGTAATAGGATACAAGGAGTGTGAATGAGATTACCATGGACTTGGCATTGATGACATTTCTGAACGTATGCAGCCGCATCGTCTTCTATGGTTGGCCAGTAATATTTCTCATGAATATGGAGAAATAGTTTCCTCTTTCCTTGATGCTCTCCCTCATACATTTCTTTTAAAATTATTGAAGCTTCATGCTCGGCTAAGCATCTCAGCAAGTTTCCTCCGAAGCTTTTACGGTGTAGGATTCCATCAAAAAAAACGAATCTTTTAGCTCTCTGAGTGAGTTTGATTGATTTGTTCCTTTCTGACGGCAAGTTATTGTCACGAAGGTACTTGATGTAAGGTTCCCTCCATTCCACAGCATGGTGGATTGCCAAAGCCTCTAAATGATGAGGAGGCGTCTGACAATTGGGACAAGATCCTTGCAAAGTTCTTGACTGAGCCTCCATGGAAGTCCAATAATATCCGAGCATTTGAAGCCTTCTGTAAAGTGTCACCACCAACGTCTGTCCGCATATTTCCTCGTGTGTGTGTTTGAGTTGCTCACTTGCTTCTTCGTCTTCGAGGCATCATGATAAAGGCCCGTCAGGATTTCGGTAATACAATGCTCCGTGAAGCAGGAAAAAATTCTTTAGTCTTTGAGGCTAATTTTCCCTTCTAAAAGAGAACTGCTCAATTCATGAATGATAGGTTCTCGTCAGTCACTTGCTTTAGCATCCTCGATTTGAGTAAGCCAGGTGGATGACACAGCACGTCTCTGTTTTGTATGGCTTTCTCTGATCCTTCAAATTGTAATTTAGAGGTAAGAGTTGCTAAACGGTCGGCATGCCTGTCGTTGGTTCGACCAGTATGGACGATCGTTACAACAACAAAATGATTCAATAACCGTTGTGCTTCAGCTCTGAATGGAGCAAGTGTCACTTCTTTGAGAGAGTACACTCCATTCATTTGATTGAATAATAGATTTGAATCTCCTCTTATCTCCAGGTGCATCGCTCCTTCTTGCTTGGCCAGAGATAATCCTAACAAGAAGGCTTCATATTCTGTTGAATTGTTGGTACAATGGAAATCCAACTTGAACGAGTGTGAGAAGACTTCATCGGATGGAGATACTAGCACCACGCCCGCTCCTCTAGTGTCGTTGCTAGGGGTGGCAGATCCATCAAAGAATAATAACCATGTTTCTTCTTTAACAACCGAAATCTATGGAAATTCACCAGGCACGTCTTCATGTAACATTGTCATTTCCTCTCCTGGAAAGGCAGCAAGTAAGTCTGCAAATGCTTATCCTTTGAATGCCTAGGGAGGGACACATGCTATGTCAAAATCTGACATCTGAAGTAGCCACTTTTCCGGTCTTCCTATCAAAGCTGGTTTCGATAGTAAGAACTTTATAGGATCGTCTTTGGAGACGAGTACAACTCTGTTTGACAACAAATAATGTCTGAATTTCTGAATTACATGGACCAATACTAAGGATTCTCTTTCATCCTTTGGGTACCAGAGTTCAGCATCTCTCATTGTACTATTGAAGTAGTAAATCGGACGTTTGATGCCTTTTTCATCTTCTTGAGCAATGAGAGCTCCGACAGCAACATCGCTGGAGGCTGCGTAGAGTATTAATGGTCGCCCTTGTACCGGAGATTTCATGATAGCAGGTGATAATAATATCTGCTATATTTTCTGGAAGGCATCTCGTTGGATGGTTGTCCATGCGAAACTGGCTCCCTTCTTCAGCAAAGGGGTGAATGAAGCAATAAGTTTAGCTAACCCAGGAATGAAACGTCGAATGTAATTTACCTTGCCCATGAAACTCTGAAGCTCTTTCAAAGTGCGTGAAGGAGGCATAGTGGTAATAGCTTTCGTCTTGTTTGGGTCAACTTTGATCCCTTCTGCAATGACTTGGAAACCTAGGAATTTTCCAGAGGAGACACCTAAAGCGCACTTCAGAGGATTCATTTTTAAATTGTATTCCATGCATCTTTCGAAGACGTGTCTTAAGACGTCTAGGTGGGATGCTCGAGTCTTCGAATTCACCACCACATCATCGACATAGTCTTCTACTTGGTTGTGCATCATATCATGAATATTGCAGTCATGGCTCATTGATAAGTGGCACCTGCATTCTTCAATCCAAAAGGCATCACAGTGTAGTGAAAATTCCCAATGGGAGTCTGGAATGCAGTCTTATTTGCATCGTGCTCGTACATCTTGATTTGGTTGTATCCGCTGTAACCATCCATGAATGAGAACATATCGTGACCACTGGTTGCATCGACGAGCATATCAATGTTGGGTAAAGGAAAATCGTCCTTCGGGCAATATTTATTCATGTTCCTGAAATCCACACTGCATCTGATTTTGACCATTCTTTTTCTTTACTGGGACAATGTTTGCCAACCACGTCGGATGTTTAATGGGTTTGATAAATCCTGCTGCAAGTAGTTTCTGAATTTCGACTTTGATATGCTCCTCGACTTTATGTCTGAACTGCCTGGGCAGTTGTTTGACAGGTTTGGAGCCGGGAGTGATGTGCAGGTGATGAGTGATTAATTTGTCGTCTAGACCGTGTATTTCCTTGTATGTCCAAAAAAAAAATATTGATAATCCTTCAGCAGACTTATTAATCATGTCCGTTCCTCTAGTGAAAGTGCAGAACTAATCAAGATTGATCTTGGATCATCCTCCATCCCGATGTTGACTGTTTTAAGATCATCAGTAGTGGAGTCAGTGCCATCTTGCAATTTCTGTGGATCATCTTAAATTTCTTCCTCAGGTAATTGTTCACTCTGACATGATTCTTCAGGGCGGGGAGACTTTTCATCGACCTCCACTGTTAATTGTTAATCTTTACAACTAAATGATGTAAATCCAAAGATCCTAGGACTGATTATGCAAGTACTATTCTACCCGACTGATTCATGTGTTTACACTTCCAAGTAACGATCCTAATGTCAAACTTTTCTAAAAGACTCCATCTTATTTTGTTGAATCAAAAGAGGTTCCCCTAAGTACATATCCTACAAACCAAGACGTTTAATGTTTTTGATAACAGTTATTTGTGACTTCCTTCTACTATCTATCTTAAGACTAAAAGCCAAACCCGGTTTATTAAAGTTTATAGATTGTTCAGAAAATTTACTAAACATATGAATAATAATATCCTCTGAATTCCTAGCATGTTCAACATGAGATTTAGAAAAAATGAGATAGTCTTCAACGAAAAACAAATGGCAGACAGAAGGAGTGACTTTGCTCACTTTAATCCCTAGAATCTTTTTATCATTTTCATCTTGAATGAGAAATGTTGTTTATGTTCTTCTTCTGCCATTCGGTCTTCTTCAGTGAAGGTAATGTTGTTTATCGAATGTTCGGACACCATGGATACTTCCTCGACTACTAGATATGACAGAGTTATTTGAACATCAAATGATATCTGGTTGAGAGCAGCAAACGTGTTCATACGCTGATCTCTTGAGAAGTGCAGGAGTTCATATAAGTTTTCGATTAGATGTGTAACTTCCTGATCCACCGGCTTCTCATAAGATTATGAAACTGTCGACATGAGGAGGATCCTCATAGGAGTCAGTCCTTAGTGTCGGAAGTTCCGGAGCAGAGGCGCCGCTTAAATATTTCGTTATCCTTATGAGGAAGTTAAGTATGTTGTTTATTGTCTCTTTCATCAGGTCCATGTCCCTTGTGTGGATTTCTTGTATTCGTTCCAATTCGATCAAGGTTATGACTTCTCCATCGACCGTGCCATTGGATAGAGTGTTAGAAGGAGGAATATCGTCATTTGAAAGATTCTGACAGGAATTTGGAAAAGTTGAATCAGACCTAAGACCGACCATTTTTGTGAAAATTGAGATTGCAACCGAGAGATTAATCTCCCACTTTGGTCGCCAATCTGTTGGTGGGAGAAAACGATTTGTTGGTTTTCTGGGAAACTGAATAGACGACCGTGCGGGCGGGGACTCTTCGACCGAGCAAATTGCTTAAACCTTTTGCAAACAGATGCACTGCACGGGAGTGCTTTGAGTTTGAGAGATCAATCTATAGGACTCCGGCCTAAACCAATAAAGTAGTCGTTCTAAAAAATTCGGTCACAACAGAGGATGGGTCGGTTTGTAGGGGGAAGATGAGAAGTATGTGTGAGATCAAGTATGATCAAAGGATTGTGAATGTGTTGTAGTTTTATGCAAATTGATGAACTGCTGGGTTCGAATAAGTTTGAATTATGCTCTGTTGAGAGTGATTGTTCAGATGAGAATTCTTGTATTAATTCCCGTATACCTGTGTTCTTGTTCAATCATGAATTCAGAAACTTATTTATATTGCATGAATATAGACACATTGATCTCCAGTAAGTGTGACAGTTGCTTGAGTGAAAGAGTAGGAAAATGGGAGATCGTGGTTTAACCAGTTCCATGTCGTGCGGAGACTTGGTTGATCGTCCATCCACTACTTTGCTAACTTCCTCAACCGCTTGCACGACTTACTCACATATTTTATTGCTGGATCAACATAAAATATTTTTGTGTTTGAACCTGTTCAGAATTATGCTTTGCAGAGCATTTGATTTGAAACACTATTTTTGATCGATTGATGATTTACTGCAAATCAATGAGTGAGGGGGACTGGATACATCGGATGATGAACCGACCATGTAGCGTCCATATGATCGAATGAGCAAACACCAAAGTCCTTTGCAGACAAGTTGGTGAAAGAATGATTAAATGCCGGTTTAAGCATTTATTAAAATAGTGCTCGTCTGAGCATTAGGTAATAAAATCTAATTATGGAGAGATGAGAGACCGACCAAGGGGTATGAAAACTTGACCTTGGTGGTCGTGGGACCAACTGATGGTCGTTCGATCAAATTCCAAGTTGTTTGGAAAGAGTTTGAACCTAATATGATCAAATTAGGTCAAAATTATGAAGATGTGTGGGACCGACTCCTTGTAATCCAAAAGGGAGACCTTGGTTGGTCAAGGTGACATACCCGTGTAACGATATTTCTCATGGCTCAATTCTGAGAGTTTTGATAATTTCTGACGCGCGTTCGAGCAATATTTTGGGTTTTCAGAAGAGTTTGATCTTGACTGAAACTCTCAATTTGCTTGGATGAGCAAGTAGGACTTTGCTCGTGCGATCAATATTTTAATAATATTAAAATAATGATAATTTAATATTTTCCGTGAGAAGCCTAGTCGGTCATGTGACCATTTGACTTTTGACTTTTGCTAGTTTGAGCAATATTGGTGAATTATGGAAAAATCAGGGTTTTTGCTCAAACGAAGGAGTTTGATGAGATGAGAGAAAGAATAATGTTGAAATAAGGAATTAGAGAGGTTGTGGGACAGGTCATGGCTAGGGCACGACCGGCCGGATTGTGGGCCCGATTTCGTGATAATCTTCCATAGTTTATATTATTTTTCATCGTGTGAGGAAATATGGAGAAACTATGAGTTTTGCTCGAACGAGGAAGTTTGATCGAATGAAGGAGTTTTCATGAGATTAGGAAAAATAATAAAATGAGATAAAATAAAAGGGAAAGGCGTGGGACTGGCCACTGCGGCATGACCGACCGGCCGGTGGGCCCGGTCCCCTAGGCGCCTCCCTATTATTATTATTATTATTATTATTATTTTCTTCCTTATTTTTCATAGGTTTCCTCTTCATCCATATTTTTGAATGCTTGTTCGTGCATTTAGGTGCTCGTTCATACATTATTATTAAGAACACTCACACAATTTTCTCGGGGCTTACTCGATGGTGGCCCAGATGCCCGTACGTTGAAAATTTATTACTAACTCATGGAATTCTACTAGGAAAGGCCATGAATTGAAGTAACTAAATATTATAAAGAAGTGTCATACTCGATTTTAATGTTTATTCTGTAAAGTCATGGAACATTGCGGTATCCTGAAGAGGTTATTGCTCTATACTAGTGGTTAATACATCTAGGAGCCGTCCAATCATTTCGATTCTGTACAGAAGTGAATACTGAAATTGCTCAGTTGATGAAAATATGTCGTGGTCTCAGTTGAGAGACTGCACATTCATGTACGCTCTGAGAGGAAGTACACTCGGTCAGAGGTTTTCGTGACATGGGCTTTCATGAACGAATTCTGAAATATAAACTTCACATACGTGTCCGAAGCTGGTCAGAAATATGCAAAGTTATTATTTGACGAATTTAGCCTTCGTCAAAAATCCACCATCAACACACATGTTGTACGTAAATTAGTAGTTACATCCGACCTTGTTTGTTGGATACGACTTGATTGATTACTTTGGAAATTGATCTTTGGAATCACCAAGTACTGTTACACGTAAATCAGATTCACAGACTAGTCTATGTAAACTTTCTGATTGTGAGAGACAGAGGTATAACTCTAGATAATATTCCTTGATAGAGATTCATTAAGTTGAACTCTTGGAATTATGTTAAGTTTGTCCATACAGATTTCCTAAGAAAAAGTTGGTGGTGTATTTTGGTACCCCCCACGTTTTCACTTACTCTTATGGACTTGGATCCAAAGAGCATAAAGTTCATACACCAATCTACAAGCTAGTTTTGCTGGGAGAACATCATTCAAGTATGATGTTTTTTTAATATTTAACCCCACCTGATCGATAAGCATAGCATTATTCCACTTATGTAAATACAAACCCTTACAATAAGTTTTTTTTATTCAACCAGAAATTTCTTTGTATGGCATCTAGTCTATTTGTAAGTTTCTGAGGCATAGGGAAAACAACTAAATGATGTAAATCCAAAGATCATAGGACTGATTATGCAAGTACTGTTCTACCCGACTGATTCATGTGTTTACACTTCCAAGTAATGAGCCTAATGTCAAACTTTTCTAAAAGACTCCATCTTATTTTGCTGAATCAAAAGAGGTTCCCCTAAGTACATATCCTACAAACCAAGACGTTTAATGTTTAGGATAACAGTTATTTGTGACTTCCTTATATTATCTATCTTAGGACTAAAATCCACACCCGGTTTCTTAAAGTTTATAGATTATTCAGAAAATTTACTAAACATATGAAGAATAATATCCTCTGAATTCCTAGCATGTTAAACATGAGCTTTAGAAAAATTGAGACAGTCGTCAACGAAAAAAAAATGGAAGACAGAAGGACAGACTTTGGTCACTTTAATCCCTAGAATCTTTTTATCATTTTCAACTTGAATGAGCAATGTTTTTTATGTCCTTCTTCTGCCATTAGGTCTTCTTCGGTGAAGGTAATGTTGTTTATCAAATGTTCGGACACCATGGATACTTCCTCGATTACTAGAGATGACGGAGTTATTTGCACATCAGATGATATCTGGTTGAGCGCAGCAAACGTGTTCGTACGCTGATCTCTTGACTAGTAAAGGAGTTCACTTAAGTTATTGATTAAATGTGTAACTTCCTGATCCACCGGCTTCTCATAAGATTATGAAATTGTCGACATGAGGAGGATCCTCATAAGAGTCAGTCCTTAGTGTCGGAAGTTTCGGAGCATAGGCGCCCCTTAAATCTGTCGTTTGCCTTATGAGGAAGTTAAGTATGTTGTTTATTGTGTCTTTCATCAGGTCCATGTTATTATATTCGTGCCACTTCTATCAAGGTTATGACTTCTCCATCGACCGTGCCATTGGATAGAGTGTTGGAAGGAGGAATATCGTCATTTGAAAGATTCTGACCGGAATTTGGAGTAGTTGAATCAGACCTAAGACCAACCATCTTTGTGAAAATTAAGATTGCAACCGAGAGACTAATCTCCCACTGTGGTCGCTAATCTGTTGGTGGGAGAAAACGATTTGTTGGTTTTTTGGGAAAGTGAAGAGACGACCATGCGGGCGGGGACTCCTCGACCGAGCAAATTTCTTAAACCATTTGCAAACAGATGCACTGCACGGGAGTGCTTTGAGTTCAAGAGATCAATATGTAGGACTCCAGACTAAACTAAGAAAATGGTCGTTCCAGAGTCAATTCGGTTACAAGAGAGGATGTGTTGGTATGTAGGAGGGAAGATGGGAAGTATGTGTGAGATCAATGATGATCAAATGATTGTGAATGTGTTGTAGGTTTCTGCAAATTGATGAATTGATGGGTTCGAATAAGTTTGAATTCTGCTTTGTTGAGAGTGATTGTTCAGATGAGAATTCTTGTACTCATTCCCGTATATCTGTGTTCTTGTTCCATCATGAATTCAGAAACTTATTTATATTGCCAGAATGTAGACACATTGATCTCCAGTAAGTGTGACGGTTGCTTGAGTGAAAAAGTGGGAAAATGGGAGATTGTGGTTTAACCAGTTCTATGTCGTGTGGAGACTTGGTTGATCGTTGATCCACTACTTTGCTAACTTCCTCAACCGCTTGCACGACTTACTCACATCTCTCATCGTGGATGAACACACGTGTCGTAGGGCGCCAGACCAAAACCCTAATAAATATCCCCCCATGTGACATGATTGATGTCAAATGATTCTGGAATCTGCAAGGAAGGCGTGTATTTAATTAGTCAGTTGTTGACTTGATTAGACGATGAGTCTTTATATTGCTGAGTCGAGCATGATTGACGAATGCTCTAGGATTCATGGATTGAGCATGTCTGTTGAGACAAATGTATAGTTCTCGAAACAATGTTGATAGTTTAATCAATATGATGAATATTGATAATCTGAGCAAATATTACTCGCCTGAGTAAATATTGCTCATTTTATGAATTATTAAATATTGATAGTTGAATCGATAATATTAATCTCTTCTTAGCAAATATTTCTCATTTGATGGATTGCTGAATATTGATAGTTAAATCAATACTGATGGTCTGAGCAAATATTGCTCGTCTGATGAAATGATGAAATATTGATAGTTGAATCAATATTGCTCGCCTGAGCAAATATTGCTCGTTTAATGATTATTGGTAGCATGACCAAATAAAATATTAATATAAAATATTGGTACCTGGGCCGCGTATAATTAATTAGAATGTTGATTGCTGGATCAACATAAAATATTGGTGTTTGAATCTGTTCAGAATTATGCCTTGCAGAGCATTTGATTCGAAACCCTAATTTTGATCGATTGCTGATCAATTGCTGATTTAATGAAAATCAATGAGTGAGAGGGACCGGCTACATGGGATGATGGAACGACCATGTAGCGTCCATATGATCGAATGAGCAAACACCAAAGTCTTTTGCAGACAAGTTGGTGAAAGAATGATTAAATGCCGGTTTAAGCATTTATTAAAATAGTGCTCGTCTGAGCATTAGGTAATAAAATCTAATTATGGAGAGATGAGAGACCGACCAAGGGGTATGAAAACTTGACCTTGGTGGTCGTGGGACCAACTGATGGTCGTTCGATCAAATTCCAAGTTGTTTGGAAAGAGTTTGAACCTAATATGATCAAATTAGGTCAAAATTATGAAGATATGTGGGACCGGCTCCTTGCAAGCCAAAAGGGCGACCTTGGTTGGTCAAGATGACATGCTCGTGTCACGATATTTCTCATGGCTAAATTCTGAGAGTTTTGATATTTTCTGACGCGCGTTCGAGCAATATTTTGGGTTTTCAGAAGAGTTTGATCTTGACTGAAACTCTCAATTTGCTTGGATGAGCAAGTAGGACTTTGCTCGTGCGATCAATATTTTAATAATATTAAAATAATGATATTTTAATATTTTCCGCGATAAGCCTAGTCGGTCATGTGACCATCTGACTTTTGGCTTTTGCTAGTTTGAGCAATATTGGTGAATTATGGAAAAATATGGGTTTTTGCTCAAACGAAGGAGTTTGATGAGATAAGAGAAGGAATAATATTGAAATAAGGAATTAGATAGGTTGTGGGATCGGACATGGCTAGGGCACGACCGGCCGGCTAGTGGGCCCTGTTTCGTGACAATCTTCCCTAGTTTATATTATTTTTCATCGTGTGAGGAAATATGGAGAAACTAGGAGTTTTGCTCGAACGAGAAGTTTGATCGAATGAAGGAGTTTTCATGAGATTGGGAAAAATAATAAAATGAGATCAAATAAAAGGGAAAGGCATGGGACTGGCCACTGCGGCATGACCGACCGGCCGGTGGGCCCGGTCCCCTAGGCGCCTCCCTATTATTATTATTATTATTATTATTATTATTATTATTTTATTATTATTATTTTCTTCCCCATTTTACAAAGGTTTCCTCGTTCGTCCATATTTTTTAATGCTCGTTCGTGCATTTGGATGCTCGTTCGTGCATTATTGTTAAGTACACTCGCACCATTTTCTCGGGGCTTACTCGGTGGTGGCACAGATGACCGTACGTTGAATATTTATTACTAACTCATGGAATTCTGCTGGGAAAAACCATGAATTGAAGTAATGAAATATTATAAAGAACATAGAATATTTTCTAGGAATTCAGTTGATGAATCTTGCGAATAGAAATAATTAATTGATGGCTCTATACTACAGGCAAGCTGTCTAGGAACATTATAATTATTCGAAAATCTAGGTATGAGCTAGTTGAAGTGTCATACTCGATTTGAATGTTTATTCTGTAAAGTCATGGAACATTACGGTATCTTGAAGACGTTATTGCTCTATACTAGTGGTTAATACATCTAGGAGCCGGCCAATCATTTGGATTCTATACAGAAGTGAATACTGAAATTGCCCAGTTGATGAAAATATTCCGTGGTCTCAGTTGAGAGACTACATATTCATGTACGCTCTGAGGGGCAGTACACTCAGTCAGAGGTTATCGTGGCATGAGCTTTCATGCTCGAATTCTGAAATATAAACTTCACATACGTGTCCGAAGCTGGTCAGAAATATGCAAAGTTATGATTTGACGATTTTAGCCTTCGTCAAAAATCCACCATCAACACACAGGTTGTACGTAAATCATTAGTTACGTCCGACCTTGTTTGTTGGATACGACTTGATTGATTACTTTGGAAATTGATCTTTGGAATCACCCAAGTACTCTCATGTAAATCAGATTCACAGACTAGTCTATGTAAACTTTCTGATTATGAGAGACAGAGGTATAACTCTAGATACTATTCATTGATAGAGATTCATTAAGTTGAACTCTCGGAATTGTGTTAAGTTTGTCCATACAGATTGCCTAAAAAAAAGTTTGTGGTGTATTTTGGTACCCCCACGTTTTTACTTACTCTTATGGACTTGGATCCAAAGAGCATCAAGTTCATACACCAATCTTCAAGCTAGTTTTGCTGGGAGAACATCATTCAAGTATGATGTTTTTTTAATATTTAACCCCACCTGATCGATATGCATAGCATTATCCCATTTAGAAGTTTTTTTTATTCGACCATAAATTTCTTTGTATGGCATCTAGTCTATTTGTAAGTTTCTTAGTGTTGATGGTGGATTTTCGGTAAGGGCTAAAATCGTAAAATCATGATACTGCATGTTTCTGACCCGGCTTCAGGGACGCATGTGAAGATTCATATTTTATGATCCGTGAACCATTTCACGATCTCTGACTGAGTGAGCATTCCTCTCAGAGGTATGATGAATATGTTTCTCGAAAGGCCTCCCAGCTGAGCGTTCGATGCTTCACACATTTCATCATCACCTCTACATAGAATCGAATGATTGGGCGGTTATCTAGACATAATTGTTTGTTAGAGAGCTTAACGCCTTCAGGACGTCACGTTACTCGTTGTTCCCTAACTACATAGAGAGACCCACCTCTACATAGAATCTTAATGATTGGGCGGTTCTCTAGACATAATTGTTTGTTAGAGAGCTTAACGCCTTCAGGACGTCACGCCGCTCGTTGTTCCCTGACTATACACCCCCTCAGAACGAATATGAATCTTCAACTATCTCATATCGATTCTGCAAATAGATTAATTCTAGCGTGTCATTCGCCAACTGAATTCCTAGAAAATAATCTATTTTATCTCATTACTCCGTTCCATGGATGATCCCCGGCTGATTCCATAGATTAGTAATAGATAACCATTTTATCTCATTACTCCGTTCCCTGAATTCCCCGGTTGGATTCATGGATTAGTAATAGATACTCAACTTATTTTATTACTCTGTTTCATGAATCATTCTCATCTGAATTTCATGAATTAGTAATAATGCAAGTGTACTTGACGATAGTGCACGAACGATCACCCGAACACACGAACGAATGTTCGAAAATATGGACGAACAAGCAACTTATAGAGGAAAATAATATTAAATAAAATAAAAAAGAGGCGTGGGACTGGGCCCACCGGCTGGCCGACCGTGCCACCGTGGCCAGTCCCCCTCTCCCGTTACTTTATTTTATTTTAGTTTATTTTCCCTCATCTCATGGAGATTCCTTCATTTGAGAAAACTCCCTCGTTTGAGCGAAACTCTTAGTTTTCCATGCTTTCATTGAACAAAAAATAGGGAAAGGTGTCACGGGACCGGGCCACCTATCCTTACGGCCATGCCCTAGACGTGGCCGGTCCCACACCTCACAATCCCTTATTTTCTCATATTATTATTTCCATCATCTCATGGAACTCCGTCGTTTGAGCGAAAACCCTAGTTTTTCAATATTTTCTCAAATATTGCTCAAACCACGAAAAAGCCAAAAAGTCAAACGATCACATGACCGACTAGGCCACTCACGTCAAGTATTAAAATATTATTATTTTAATATTTTCAAAATATTGGTCGCACGAGCAAAGTTCCACTCGATCATTCGAGTAAAATTGAGAGTTTCAGTCATGATCAAACTCTTCTGAAAATCTGAAATATTGCTCAAACACGCACCAGAAAATTCCAAAACTATCAGGACTGAGACACGGACATCATGGTGACACGGGCATGCTACCTTGACCGGACAAGTCCGGCCCTAAGGCTTGCAATGAGCCGGTCCCACACATACTGGGACTCGCTCAATCAATCGTCAGCTGGTCCCACAACCACCAAGGGCAAGTCCCATGACCCATTGGTCGGTCCCTCATCTCTCCATAATTAGGTTTTATCACCTAACGCTCACACGAGCGCTATTTTAATAAATGATTAAATCAGCATTTTATCATTCTTTCACCAACTGGTCAACAAAGGACTTTGGTGCACGCTCACTCGAGCACTTGGGAACTACATGGTCGACCATCATCCCATGTATCCGGTCACTTCTTCACTCAGTGACTTATTTTCAGTAAATCATCAATTGAGGAGCAATTGATAAAAAAATTAGGGTTTCGAGCAAACGCTATGTAAATCATAATTCTAAGCGAGTTCAAACACTAATAATTTTATATTGATCCAGCAATCAACATCTGGGTTAAAAATATAATATTCGGTCAGGCTACCAATATTTTAATTAATATTTTATTGGGTCACATTACCAATAATTAATCGAATGAGCAATACTTGCACAAATGCTCGAATATTGATCCAACTATCAATATTCAGTAATCCATCGAATGAGCAATACTTGCTCAGTTGCTCGAATATTGATCCAATTATCAATATTCAGTAATTTATCGAATGAGCAATACTTGCTCAAATGCTCGAATATTGATTCAATTATCGATATTCAGTGATTTATCGAATGAGCAATACTTGCTAAGATACTCGAATATTGATTCAACTATCAATATTCAACAACTCATCACATGAGCAATAATTGCTCAGAGTATCAATATTCATCATGTTGATTCAATTATCAACATCATTCATTCGAGAACTATATGTCCTAGTAGACGTCCGATCCATGAATCCTAGAGCATTCAATAATCATGCTCTACTAAACAATACTTAGACTCATCGTCTAATCAAGTCAACGACTGACTAATCAAATACACGTCTGCTTCGCAGAATCCACGTTCATGAGACATCAATCACATCACATGGGGCATATTAGTTAGGGTTTTGGTATGGCGTCCTACAACACGTGTGTTTATCCACGATGAGAAATGTGAGTAAGTCATGCAAGCGGTTGAGGAAGTTAGCAAAGTAGTGGGTGGACAATCAACCAAGTCTTCGCACGACCTAGAACTGGTTAAATCACGATTTACCACTTTTCCACTCTTTCACTTGAGAAACTGTCACACTTACTGGAGATCAGTGTGTCTACAATTCTAGCAATATAAATAAGTCTCTGAATCTACGACTGAAAACAGACAATTTTTTGAGTAATCACTCTCAAGAATTCCATCAATCGACCAGAACTTATTCGAACTTAACAGTTCACAAAAAACTTGCAGAAACCTTAAACACATTCACAATCCTTGATCATCATTGATCTCACACACTTCTCAGCTTCCCTCTTACATATCAACCCTCTTCCCTCTTTGTGACCGAATTGACTCTGGAACGGCCATTGTCTTGGTTTAGGCCGGGGTCCTACACTCAGAGCACTCCCGTGCAGTGCATCTGTTTGAGGTTAGGCAGTTTGCTCGGTTGAGGAGCCTCCATCCACACGGTCATCTATCCATTCCCTGAAAAACCAGCGAACCATTTTCCCCATCAACACTTAGTCATAGGGAAAACAACTAAATGATGTGAAGCCAAAGATCCTAGGACTGATTGTGTAAATACTATTCTACCCAACTGATTCATGTGTTTACACTTCCAAGTAACGAGCCTAATGTCAAACTTTTCTAAAAGACTCCATCTTATTTTGCTGAATCAAAAGAGGTTCCCCTAAGTACTTATCCTACAAACCAAGACGTTTAATGTTTAGGATAACAGTTATTTGTGACTTCCTTCTACTATCTATCTTAGGACTAAAAGACAAACCCGTCTTCTTGAAGTTTATAGATTGTTCAGAAAATTTACTAAACATATGAAGAATAATATCCTCTGAATTCCTAGCATGTTCAACATGAGCTTTAGCGAAAATGAGACAGTCGTCAACGAAAAACAAATGGCAGACAGAAGGACTGACTTTGCTCACTTTAATCCCTAGAATCTTTTTATCATTTTCATCTTAAATGAGCAATCTAGATAACACATCCATACAAATTATAAACAAATATGGGGATAAGGGGTCTCCCAGTCGCAGACCCCTAGAATGATAAAACACGTCTCCCGGAGACCCATTTAGCTATATAGAGGTTGACACAGCGGACACACATTGTTTTATCATCTTATACCATTGATCATGGAACCCTAGTTGCTTTAGTTAGAAATTAGAAAACTCGATTCAATTATGGCAAAAGCTTTCAACATATCAAATTTAATTACCATATTTTAATCGGTTCTTTCTCATAGTGTCCACAATCTCATGAGCTAACACTATATGATCTGTGATCTGCATAGAGGATAAATAATCTGAATGATATGGGATAATAAACTTATCAATCACAGATTTTTACCTACTTGCCAAAAGTCTGGAAATTATTTTGGAACACGCATTGTTTAAACTAATCGGCCTGACTTGGCAGCAGTCCTAGGATTACTAGTTTTGTGAATTAGTGAAATAAGACTATGGTTCATCTGTTTTAGTAAAAATCCATAATAAAAAAAAGCTTTAACCATTTTAATCGTATCATCTTCGACTGCACATCTGCTGGTAGAAGCTAGGGGGATAGTCATCTGGTGACCTGGAGAAGTCCACAGTAGCATTTGCCACATTATACCCTTGATTTCCTCGGCAGTGGGAGAATGAATGAGGAAATCATTCTCCTTATCTGTGATACAAGGTTTAATAATTTTCAAAGGTTGGAAGCGGAATCGGACTGAGTTGTGCTCTGCGAATCGGCGAATAATTCAGTTCCAAATTTCTTCTTTCTTCTTCGATTTCAGTGTATCTCATCATTAATTCAGATAATTTTTTCACTACAATCTCATGATTGGTGTTTAAATTCTTCTTCGGGGTCTTAATTTTCTTCACGTACTACTTACTAGTATCAATTAGGTTATTTTTTATACTTCTTATGGAAAATAAATTGAATCTGGAAATGGGTTCATCTATTGTGGATTTGATTAATTCTCCTGAAGAAAATACATCCATCGATCTCACTAATGATACTGATGATCGATGTGCTGCTTGGAAATTTTCACTTATTGGTCGTTTAGATTTACTTCGGTTGAAATTTTCTAATGCTGTTTTGAATCTGAAAAATCAATGGAAACTTGAAGGTCAATGTAAAATGATTCATCTAGGGAAAGGTTTCTTTACTATCAAACTTGATAATGAGAGAGACAAAAACAGTATTAAAGCTGGTAAATGGGAAGTTTTCAATCAAGTTTTATGGATTCGTAATTGGATTCCCAATTTTCGACCAGAAAATCATAGAACATCATCTGCAATGATTTGGGTTCCTCTTCCTGAGCTCAGTTTGGAATATTGGGATGAAAAAACACTTTTCACTATATGTAGAGCTCTAGGAGATCCGGTAAAGGTTGATGAAGCAACTCTTAATTATGAAAATGGTTATTATGCTAGAGTGTTGATAAATATTGATTTAGCAAAGAAAATTCCAAGTAAACTATGGATTAAAACAAAGTTTGGAGGATTTATGCAAAGTGTGATATTAACAAAACCTCCTAAGTTTTGTAATAACTGTAAAATTGTTGGACATTTGCAAGTTGAATGCAGGGTTACAAAGGTTTCATCACAGGAAGGTACTAAACAACAAGTATCTAGCACTACACCAAAGTCAATCAACCCCATGGTTAGGGAGAAATTTGATATTTGTGAAACTTCGAAGGGAGCTAGCCGTCAAGCAAATGGGGTTACTCAAAAATCTTCTCAGCACAGTACAGGGAAATTTGATATTTGTGAGACTCATATTACTCACATTCATCAGCCAACAGGAGTAGTTCACCAGACAAGAAACACAATCACAATTACTTCAGGAATGTTTCGTTCTCTACATAATGTAAATGGGGATGAAAATATTATTGATATGCATGAAGATAGAGAGGCTCTTTCTCCTGCAAAGGTATTACAAATTGTTGAAGACAATGCCTTAGAGAAGAGTGTATTAAATATATCAATGGGAAAGATGGGACCATTTCAGAAGAGCAAATACCTAATACTTCTTTGTCTAAAGTCATTCAGAAGCCTACATCAGCTAAACAAACTTCTACTTCTAGTGAGCAGCAAACTATTGGGGCACAAAAGGTAATATCTCAACAAGATCCTGTTAAATATAATTTTAGGAAAAATCAAGGCAAAGGAGGTACAAAAGGCCTCCACTCTCAACAATGAAAATTCTTTTTGGGAATGTAAGGGGCCCTATAAGAGCTAGGGCTCAAAATAAATTACGGTCCTTAATAAATCAGTTTCAACCTTCTTTAGTTTTTGTAGCTGAACCTAAAGTTTTGTGTAGTGCTTCTTTTTGTAATAAGTTAAATCTGCCAAGAATGCAGAATAAAGTGATTCATAATTCAGTTTCCAATAAAAAAGGCAACATTTGGTTATTTTGTAATAAAACTTTACCAGAGCCAACAGTAGTTTCAATGTCCAGTCAGATGATTACAGTAAGCATAGGTGGTGTTTTTATTCCTGGTATACATGCTCATATAGGTGTTGTTCAAAGAAGATTCTTGTGGACTGAAATGGAGTTAATCAGTGATTTAAAGCAACCTTGGGTGGCAGTTGTAGACTTCAATTCTATTATTTCTTCTGATGAAAAAGCAGGTGGCAGATTAGCTAACAGAAGAGCTATGCAAGATTTCAAAACTTGTCTTGATAACTGTGAACTGATACAAGCTCCCAAATCTAGTTTACAACATTCTTGGTCAAACTGTCAGCATGGAAATAAAATAATTCTCTGTAATCTTGATAGAGCTGTTTATAATCATCTGTGGTTTAAAAAATATGAAGATTGGGGATACAAAGTCGGTTTGAGAGTAGCCTCTGACCATGCTCCTTTGCTGGGAGGGAGTTCTAATATTCCTAAGCCTAAAAATATTCCTTTGAAGTTTCAAAAAATGTGGTTAACTCATCCTAGTTTCATGGATGTTGTTTCTCAATGCTGGAATGAAGAATTTGTTGGTGATCCAACTTTTGTTTTTCAACAAAAATTAAAAAAAATTAATGAGAGAATGGAACTGAAATGTGTTTGGCAATGTGCATATCAAAATAAAAGAAGCTGAAGAAGAAGTTCATAGAGCAATGTGAAAAAGAAGGGGTCTAACAACCACACCCAATATTTCATTTGGCAATCTGAATAGACAAACTCCAATATACTTTCAAGAGAATAAACTAAACAGTTAGACTCAATTAATCTAGACAAAAGTATACCAAAGAGTTTTATATCTCTATCTCTCAATTCAATCTGCAATTAGCAAATAGGAATTTGCGAGCCCGATTAAATATAAGAGAAATAACTTGAACGGTACCAAAGACCAATGTTCAAGGATCAATAAATTTCAATCAACAACCAAAGGTTGGATTTCCCAATTGATCGATTCAACGCACAACCTGTGATATTTCAATTATATAACAAAATATAATGCGGGAAAGAAATAACCCAGACACTAGAATTTTGTTAACGAGGAAAACCGCAAATGCATAAAACCCCCGGGACCTAGTCCAGATTTGAACACCGCACTGTGTTAAGCCGCTACAGACACTAGCCTACTACCAATGAACTTCAGACTGGACTGTAGTTGAACCCTAATCAATCTCACACTAATTAGAGGTACAGTTGCGCTCCTTACGTCTCTGATACCAGCAGGATACTACACACTTGATTCCCTTAGCTGATCTCACCCACAACCAAGAGTTGCTACGACCCAAAGTCGAAGACTTGATAAACAAATCTGTCTCATACAGAAAAGTCTATAGGAATAGATAAATCTGTCTCCCACAGAAATACCTACGATTTTTGTTCCGTCTTTTGATAAATCAAGGTGAACAGGAACCAATTGATATACCAGACTTATATTCCCGAAGAACAGCCTAGAAATATCAATCAGCTCACAATAATCTTAATCGTATGGTAGCGAAATAAGATATTGTGGAATCACAAACGATGAGACGAAGATGTTTGTGACTACTTTTTATCTTGCCTATCAGAGATTAAATCTCGAGCCAATCTTAAAGAAGATAGTACTCAAACACGATAGAAACAGCAAGATCATATCACGCAACTACATAGAAAATAGTTGGGTCTGACTTTACAATCCCAATGAAGTCTTTAAGTCGTTAACCTACAGGGTTTCGTGAAAAACCTAAGGTTAAAGGAAAATCGACTCTATCTTATACAACTAGTATCACACAGGAGGTGTGGGGATTAGGTTTCCCAGTTGCTAGAGTTCTCCTTTATATAGTTTTCAAATCAGGGTTTGCAATCTTAGTTACCTTGATAACAAAGCATTAATTATTCACCGTTAGATGAAAACCTGATTAGATTCAAGAAAATATCTTTCAACCGTTAGATCGAACTTATCTTGTTATACACAAATGAAATGTACCCTCATTAAGGTTTAGTAACCGTACCTAAACGTGTACACCATGTTGGCTCAACCGTAGTTAACCGAGGTTAGCTATATGAACACTCTCATGTCAACCTTATTCATCTTAACCATAACTAGTTCAAATGACTCAAATGAATCTAGTTAAAGAGTTGTTCAATTGCTATATTCTCATAGAAGTATACAAGAACACAATTGAAGAAAAATCGGTTTGATTCACTCGAATCAATTCATGAACATTATAGCCACGGTTTGCAAAGAATGCATTCCTTAATATATAAATGTATTAGTTCATGAGCCGACCGATTTTAGAAATTTAACCACTCAAGTATGCAAATGGGTACGCATACTTAAGTAGCCGATCTGAGTTTGGGTTCGCCAGTATGCAAACGGGTACGCATACTTGGTACACTTCCAAAACCCAGCAGAAATTCCTGGACCTATACCTTACGCAAATATGCGTACCGGTATGTGTACTTGGTACACGGAATTTCACAACTACAAGTACACATACGGGTATGCATACTTTAGTTCTGGTCATGGATCACACACATGCAAGAAAGAATACTATGTTTATAATCCAACGATGGTTAAGTATTCTAAACTCCTATTTCAATTATTGAAACTTTCTTAGAGGATTACAATAACCGTTTTCACACACTATTAGCATCAAAGCAATTTTCAAGTTATTGAAATAATCATAACGAAACATTCCAAATCTACACCAAATGATTGTACCACACAAACCATGTAAGATGTTACTCGGCGATTTTCACATGATCATCTTTTGACTTTCGTCAAGAATATTAGATGAACTTGGTTGAAGCGAAAGCTTACCAACACATATTCCGAGAAATATGTAAGCGAGTTAAATTCAGCTCGAAATCTCAAATGTGTATAATCGACAACTATATATAGTAATACGACTTTTGTCTCAATATAGGAGATAGAGTAGAAATAGACTTTCCAAGTGATAGATTAGTTTTTTCTCCACATACCTTTTGTTGATGAAGTTCCACAAGCTCGCCTTAGTAGTTCTTCGTCTTCATTTGATGAACGTCGTGAAGTCTAATGCTAAACTACACAATCTATCCTAGTCCGAGATATTACTATAAGTAGACTAGAAATCAAGACTTATAGTTTTGATCACTAACATTGACAAACAAGCTTGAGATAGCAATGCTTGTGAGTTCGACCGAGCAGTGCTCTAACAATCTCCTCTTTTGTCAATTTTAGTGACAAAACTATCAATACATATGGATTATAAAATAAATAGACTTTGCAGCTTCTCATCCAAATGCTTGATCTCCTTGGTTTTTCAACATTACTCGAAATCTTCGTCACTTCCAAGTACTCTAATGATTCTAAATGTGTTCAATTACGCATCACTGTTGTTGAAGATCCATAGCTATAACAATGAGAAAACAGTTGCTCTTATACAGTGTCATAGTATCATTATACAGCATCAAAGTCCAATTGTATCACAAATTTGATAACAATACTATGGTAATATGTATCACTACCCCTTAGTCAATACTTCATCTCAACATGAAAACCACTCCCCCTTACATAATGATCCGTAAACCATATGTATTTGTAGTGTGAACTACACATTAATTCTCCCCCTTTTTGTCAATATAAATTGGAAAAGGTACGAAAACTAGTGGGATCCTCATGAAATTTTCATAGAGATACTTCATGACCAAAAGAGAACAACATACCAACTTGTTTAGATGTCATCGAATAGCCGAAACTAAATGCATTCATCAAGGAGTTTATAAAGATACAAGATAACCCCTACAATATTCCACAGCCGCACTCCCCATAAAGATTTGGCAATTAAGCACAAGTTTAATTAAGAACTCTCCCCCATAAAATGTCATACTCGAAAGAACAACAAGAGCGACCTTACATTTACATGAAAATAAGGATTTCTTTGGACACTAAGATACTCAACAGAAATTCAACTACTGAAACAAATGCAGAATTGAAGTAACACTTAGACTGGAATTCCAAACTCAATTGCCCAACAAATTGAGATAAGTGCAGGGGCAAGAGTTTAGGAAAGACTAATGAACCAAAAAAATACCAATAGACTGCCGTAAGTGTTCAAATGTAGCAGTATCTAATGGTTTGGTCAGAATATCAGACAATTGTTGTTCAGAAGGCACAAATTCCATGTTTATGATACCATTTTCATATTGATCTTGAATAAAATGATACCTTATATCAATGTGCTTAGTTCTTGAGTGCTCAACGGGATTTTCAGTGATTCGAATCGCGTTAGAGTTGTCACAAAAGATCTTTATTATTCCAGTATCAATTCCATAATCAGCAAGCATTTGTTTCATCCAGAGAAGTTGAGTACAACATGAGCCTGCAGCAATATATTCTGCCTCACATGTAGACAGGGATTGTGAATTTTGTTTCTTGTTATGCCAAGCCATAAGATTCAATCCTACATAGTAGAAACCCCCTGATGTACTTTTTCTGTCTTCCACATATCCTACCCAATCAGCATCTGAATAGGCAAAAAGATTAGTGTTAGTATCAAAAGTGTAAGATAGACCATACTCGGCCGTGTGATTGACATATCGTATGATCCTTTTCGCATCTGTAAGATGAGATTCCTTTGGATTTTCCTAAAACCTAGCACATCAACCAACACTAAAAGCAATATCAGGTCTAGTGGTTGTAAGATATAAAAGGCTTCCAATGATAGATCGATAGAGTTTTTGATCCACATTTACACCTTTCTCATCTCGATGTAGTTTACCTATGGTGGGCATGAGAGTCAGTTTTGGAGTTGACTTATTAAGACCGAATCTTGTGACAAGATCTCTAGCATATTTTTATTGAGATAAGTAAATTACATCCTTGTGTTTTTGAATTTGTAATCCCAAAAAGAATTTTAATTCACCAACATTGCTCATTTCAAACTCCTTTCCAAGAGAGACTTGAAAATCTTTTGCAAGTTTCTCAGATGTTGATCCATAGATGATATCATCTACATAGACTTGAGCGATAAAAACATCTTTCCCTCTCCATTTGGTAAACAACGTTTTATCAGCTCCACCTCTCGAAAAACCTTTCCTAAGGAGGGAAGTTATCAGTTTTTCGAACTAGGCACGAGGTGCTTGTTTTAACCCATATAATGCCTTATTAAGCTTAAAAACATGATCTGGGAAGTTAGGGTTTTCGAATCCCTTAGGTTGAGCGACATATACCTCTTCCTTTAAATATTCATTTAGGAAAGTGGATTTAATGTCCATTTGAAACAGCTTAACCTTAAGAAAACAAGCATGAGCTAATAATAACCGAATAGACTCAAGGCGTGCCACAGGAGCAAAGGTTTCGTCAAAGTCGGTTCCTTCAATCTGTGAATATCCCTGAGCGACAAGTCTAGCTTTGTTTCTGACAATGGTGCCAAATTCACCAGACTTGTTCTTGAATATCCATTTAGTACCAACAATATTGATATTGGGTGGACAAGGTACGAGCTTCCATACATCTTGTCTTTAGAACTGATTTAACTCTTCATGAATTGCATTCACCCAAAAGGGATCACTAAGAGCTTCATCAATATTTCTAGGTTCTACTTGCGATAGATAACAACCAAAATTACAAATATTTTGAAGTTGTCATCTCGTCTTAGCTGTAGAATTCCTCCCACCAATAATACTGTTAGTATCATGATTTCTTTGAACCCAGAGATGTCATGGAGGGGCACGTTCTTGTTCAACAGGAACAGCCTGACTAAGGCTTTTCTCCTCATCACTAGAAACACCAGGATCAATAACTGTTGGAATAACTTCTACTGATTCTGGGATTTCTTTGATTTTCTAAATTGTCTCGGTTGGAGGCAATTCAGCAGGAGAGTCATCATGACGAAAAGTGCTTAGATCATCAATGATAACATTTGCAGATTCCATCATGACTTGGGTTCTGAGATTAAAGACTCGGAAACCACGACTATCAGATGCATAGCCATGAAAAATACCTTCATCGCTTTTTGAGTCATATTTCCCTTTATGTTCACGGTCCTTTAGAATGTAGCACTTACTGCCGAACACTCTAAGATAGTGTAAGTTGGGTTTCTTACCGTACCACAACTCATAGGGATTGTTTAAGGTCTTTGACCGTAAATAAACAAGATTGATCAAGTAGCAAGCTGTAAAAACCGCCTCTCCCCAAAACTTCAACGGTAAGTTTTTGTTATGGAGCATTACTCTTGCAATTTCCTGAATATTCCTATTATTTCTTTCTGCAACTCCATTAGATTGTGGAGTAATGAGTTGAGAGTATTATTGAATAATCCCCAGAGAGTCACAGTATTCAAACACTTTGGTGTCCTTGAATTCCGTGCCACGATCGCTTCTAATTTTCCTTAGTTTGCTACCCTGTTCATTCTAGATTATATTAACAATAATCTTAAATTCGCTGAGGGTTTCAATCTTGTGAGCCAAAAAGGCTACCCAAGTGAATCTGGTGTAATCATCTACCATAACCAAAGCATACTCTTTCCAGCCACAGTAGTTTGTTTAATTGGGCCGAAGAGATCCATATGAATTAAATCAAGTGGGTCTTTAGTAAGAATATCTCGAGATGATTTATGTGGAACTTTCGTTTGTTTACCCTTTTGATAGGCACCACATACACCTTTAATCTTAGCATTGATCTTGGGAAAACCTCTATCAAGTTCTTTGTTAATGATCATAGTTAGAAGACGATAATTAATGTGACCAAAACGCTCATGCCAAAGATGTGTAGATTCCACCTTAGTCAAATTGCAACAATTACTAAACTTAGTATCCAACAAATAACAGTTGTTTTTGCCACGTGATCTTTGAAAAATCACTTTTCCAGATTTGTCTACAATGCTACATCCATTAGCATGGAAGATAACCTTATGGCCTTTGTCACAGATTTGACTAACAAAAAGAAGATTAACAATCATACCTTTAACGTATACTGCATCATGAATTTCAGGAACACCATGTAATTTGATCATCCCCTTCTTGCTTATGTAGCAGCAGCTCCCATCACCGAATATTACTAGACTACCATCAAAGTCGCTTGTGTTGACAAACCACGACAGATCTCCAGTCATATGCCTGCTACATCCACTATCAAGAAACCATTAAAAGGGTGATGTTGATTTCATAGCAAAAGCTCCCATACTAGCACTACTGACCCAATTAGGCTTTATTGTTAGTATTGATTGGCTTTTAAGAGCAGACAAAAGTTGTACAACATTCTTGTGAAGATTTCGTGCAACATTTACTCTTTTTCTAAAAGACAAACATACATGATGATAGTGATCACGAGAACCACAAAACACACATGTACCAACATTTTTATTCTTGTTCGAAGAATTTTGAGCATTTTCAGTTTTCACAAATCCTAAACCTTTCTTATCACCTGACATACGGCAATTCTTCAGTGAAGAATTAAAGGAGTTAATCAAATCCGAAGAAGATGATTTTACAGGTTTCAAATCCTTAAGTTTTGAAATTTCTGCAACAAGATCAGAGTTGATCCAGATTTGTTCATCCAACTTCTTTTGGAGATCAATAACCTCTTCAGAACGTTCTCGAAGCTCGGAATTTTTTATATAAATCTCGCAATGAAGTCCATCAATTTTCCTTATGAATCGATGTTTTTCTAGACAAAGATTATTGATGATTTATTTTTTTAAATTAGGATTCTCAACAATATCGATGGTTTCTAGAACACGCTCAAAGTTGAGTTTATCCATTTCTGGTGAAGCGTTTTTAGATACAAAATTGTCCATACTCAGATTGCTACAAACACAGACTTACAACGTCTTTAACGTGTTGGCCAACTCTGATACCAATTGAAAAAACGGGGGTCTAACAGCCACAACCAATATTTCGTTTGGCAATCTGAATAGACAAACTCTAATATACTTTCAAGAGTATCAACTAGACAGTTAGACTCAATCTAGAAAAAAGTATATCAAAGAGTTTTATATATCTATCTCTAAATTCAATCTGCAATCAACAAATAGGAATTTGCGATCCCGATTGAATATAAGAGAAATAACTTGAACGGTACCAAAGACCAATGTTCAAGGATCAATCAATTTCAATCAACAACTAAAGGTTGGATTTCCCAATTGATCGATTCAACGCACAACCTGTGATATTTCAATTATATAACAAAATATAATGCGGAAAAGAAATAACACATACACAAGAATTTTGTTAACGAGGAAAACCGAAAATGCAGAAAAACCTCGGGACCTAGTCCAGATTTGAACACCAGACTGTATTAAGCCGCTACAGACACTAGACTACTACCAATGAACTTCGGACTGGACTGTAGTTGAACCCTAATCAATCTCACAATGATTCAAGGTACAGTTGCGCTCCTTACGTCTCTGATCCTGGCAGGATACTACGCACTTGATTCCCTTAGCTGATCTCACCCACAACTAAGAGTTGCTACGACCCAAAGTCGAAGACTTGATAAACAAATCTGTCTCACACAGAAAAGTCTATAGGAATAGATAAATCTGTCTCCCACAGAAATACCTATGAGTTTTGTTCCGTGTTTTGATAAATCAAGGTGAACAGGAACCAATTGATATACCATACTTTATATTCCCGAAGAACAGCCTAGAAATATCAATCACCTCACAATAATTTTAATCGTATGGTAGCGAAACAAGATATTGTGGAATCACAAACGATGAGACGAAGATGTTTGTGACTACTTTTTATCTTGCCTATCAGAGATTAAATCTCGATCCAATCTTAAAGAAGATAGTACTCAAACACGATAGAAACAGCAAGATCAGATCACGCAACTACATAGAAAATAGTTGGGTCTGGCTTCACAATCCCAATGAAGTATTTAAGTTGTTAACCTACAGGGTTTCGTGAAAAACCTAAGGTTAAAGGAGAATCGACTAGTATCACACAGGAGGTGTGGGGATTAGGTTTCCCAGTTGCTAGAGTTCTCCTTTATATAGTTTTCAAATCAGGGTTTGCAATCTTAGTTACCTTGGTAACAAAGCATTCAATATTCACTGTTAGATGAAAACCTGATTAGATTCAAGCTAATATCTTTCAACCGTTAGATCAAACTTAGCTTGTTATACACAAATGAAATGTATCCTCATTTAGGTTTAGTAACCGTACCTAAACGTGTACACCATGTTGGCTCAACCGTAGCTAACCGAGGTTAGCTATATGAACACTCTCATATCAACCTTATTCATCTTAACCATAACTAGTTCAAATGACTCAAATGAATCTAGTTAAAGAGTTGTTCAATTGCTATATTCTCATAGAAGTATACAAGAACACAATTGAAGCAAAATCGATTTGATTCACTCGATTCAATTCATGAACATTATAGCCACGATTTGCAAAGAATGCATTCCTTAATATATAAATGTATTAGTTCATGAGCCAACCGATTTTAGAACTTTAACCACCAAAGTATGCAAACGGGTACGCATACTTCGTACACTTCCAAAACCCATCAGAAATTCCTGGACCTATACCTTACGCAAGTATGCGTACCGGTATGTGTACTTGGTACATGGAATTTCACAACTACAAGTACGTATACGGGTATGCATACTTTAGTTCTGGTCATGGATCACATACATGCAAGAAAGCACACTATGTTTATAATCCAATGATGGTTAAGTATTCTAAACTCCTATTTCAATCATTGAAACTTTCTTAGAGGATGACAATAGTCGTTTTCACACACTATTAGGATCAAAGCAATTTTCAAGTTATTGAAATAGTCATAACGAAATATTCTAAGTCTACACCAAATGATTGTATCACACAAACCATGTAAGATGTTACTCGGCGATTTTCACATGATCATCTTTTGACTTTCGTCAAGAATATTAGATGAACTTGGTTGAAGCGAAAGCTTACCAACACATATTCCGAGAAATATGTAAGCGAGTTAAACTCAGCTCGAAATCTCAAATGTGTATAATCGACAACTATATATAGTAATACGACTTTTGTCTCAATATAGGAGATAGAGTAGAAATAGACTTTCCAAGTGATAGATAAGTTTAGTCTCCACATACCTTTTGTTGATGAAGTTCCACAAGCTCGCCTTAGTAGTTCTTCGTCTTCATTTGATGAACGCCATGAAGTCTAATGCTCAACTACACAATCTATCCTAGTCCGAGACATTACTATAAGTAGACTAGCAATCAAGACTTTTAGTTTTGATCACTAACATTGACAAACAAGCTTGAGATAGCAGTGCTTGCGAGTTCGACCGAGCAATGCTCTAACACAATGATTTTATCTGACACTGATGCTTTGAACAGAATTGTGGTTGCTGAAAACAACTATAATTCTAAAGAAGTTCAACTTAGTACTATGCTCAAACAAAAAGTTAGGATAAAATGGATTAAGGAAGGATCTGCTAACACAGGCTTCTTTCACACCAATTTGAAGATTAGACATTCCAGAAATATTATCATTGAGTTGGAGGATGTGAATGGTAACATCACAACAGATCAAAACAAGATTGCAGATATTCTAATTTAGCATTTTGAACAAAAATTTCAATTCAAGGAAATAGAGAAAGTTGATTCTCTTTTGGAAGTTATACCAATAGTAATTACTGAGGAAGATCAAAATATGCTTGATGCAGTTCCTAATGAAGAAGAAATAAAGGATACAGTTTTCAGTATGGACCCTTACAGTTCACCTAGACCAGATGGTTTCTCTGGCTGTTTCTATAAAGCTTGCTGGCATATTATAAATAAGGATGTAGTCTAGGAAGTGCAGTTCTGTTGGAGAAGAAGATTCATACCAAAAGGCCTCAACTCCAATTTTTTGGTATTACTTCCTAAAATTGAAGGTGCAAAAACTCTTAATCATTTTAGACCAATAGGACTCAGCAACGTGATCTTTAAGATCTTCACAAAAATCATTAATACAATATTAAGTTCACTGATGGCTAAACTCATTACACCTCAACAAGTTGCTTATATCAAAGGTAGAAGTATACCAGAACAAATTATTCTAGCATCTGAATTGGTTAATGAAATGAAAAAGAAGAGAAAAGGAGGAAATGTTGGATTAAAACTTGATATCTCTCGAGCATATGACTCTGTGAGTTGGGATTTCTTGTTTCAAGTATTATGTAATTATGGCTTCTCCAGCTCATGATCTCAATGGCTACAAATTCTTTTTGAGTTAGCAAAAATATCTGTGATGATAAATGGTGGTCCCCAAGGTTTCTTCTCAGTTGGGAGAGGACTGAGATAAGGTGATCCCCTGTCTCCAACTCTTTTTGTCATTATGGAAGATGTTCTGAGCAGGTGTATACATAAAATGGTGGAGGATGACTCATTAACTCCAATGGTAGTAAGAAAAGGTATTCACCCAACCCACTTGTTTTTTGCTGATGATGTTCTCATTTTTTGCAATGAAGCAAAGAAAAGTGTGACTAATCTTCTAATGTTGCTGGAGAAATATCAAAAAGGGACATGTCAAATTATTAATAAAACTAAAAGTAAACTATTCATAGATGGCACTTCAGCTCTGAGAAAGATTCAAATTAAAGAGATAATGCAAATGGAATTAAGTGAATACCCAGATAAATATCTAGGAGTAATTCTATCTCCTGGCAGAGTCAAAATGTCTACAATGTGGCCTATGGTAGAAATTTTTCAGAAAAAGTTAGTTGTTTGGAAAGGGAAATTACTGTCTTTTCATGACAGGTTAGTTCTAATCAAATCTGTATTGTGCAGTATTCCAATTTATAACATGGGAGTTTATAAATGGCTTGTATCTGTGATTAAGATTTGTGAGAAAATTATAAGGAATTTCCTTTGGTCTGGTGATGGAGAAGTTAGAAAGTATACAACCTTGTCTTGGAAGAAATTTTGCACCCCTTATAATGAAGGTGGTTTGGGAATTCAGATATTAGAAGTCATCAACAAAGCTCTACTAATGAAGATGATGTGTAGGATTATAAATTCTGAAGAAGAATGGGCACTATTCATTAAAGATAAATTCAAAAATAAAGCTGGACAATAGAATGAAAATTGGAAACTGTCATCTATATGGCTTGGACTGAAGTGGGCTTGGGGAACTTTGAAAAAATATATTAAATGGTGCATTGGTAATGGCCAGAAGGTGAATGTTTGGCTTGATAACTGGATTCATGAAGTGCCACTGATAGAACAAACTGAGTTAACTTCTTATATAAGGAACAACATGCAAATGAAGGTAGCTGACCTCGTCAAGGATGGCAGTTGGTGCATACCTGAAGAAATGCAGCAGATACTCAGTTCATTTTTCTTACCATACATAGGAGGAGGACAAGATCTGTTATTTTGGACTGGTACTGTACATGGTAAGTTTACTACTTCATCATCCATTGCTCTTTTGAGACACAAGGAACGTAATATGCATAGTTTAAACATATATGGAATTCATTTCTACATCCAAGTATATCATGTAATGTCTAGAAGGTAACTAAAGGAATCTTTGTAGATGATTCAGTTATGGTTATGGTTGGAAAGGGTTATAATTTAGCCTCCAGATGTTGCATTTGTGAGAAAGAACAAGATAGTATGAATCATATACTTTGGCACTGTGCCTTTAGTGTCAAAATATGGAGATGGTTGTGCTCTGTTTTGGTTTCAGCCTGCCATCTTCTTTTGATGATATATGGAACAGTGCAAAAAATAATAGCCCATTGATCAGAGAAGCTTGGATAACTGCACCCTGTCCTGTCATTAAAGAACTTTGGTTTCAAAAGAATAAAAGAATATTTGAAGACACCAAACCAAATGAGCAGCAATTTAAAATCAGAATTAAGAAGATGGTGTTTGAATGTGGATACAGAATGAAAGGTAACAAGTGGAACCAACATTATGACCTCCAGGTAATTGCCTTCTTTAATCTTGGAATTAGGCACAGTAAATTTCGGTGCATTAAAGCTTGCTACTGGAATCCTCCTCCTATGGGATACACTATGTTCTGTTGTGATGGTTCTTCCTTTGGCAATCCTGGTGCAGCTGGTTTTGGTGTAGTAGCTATAAACCATTTATATCAGCTGATTGGAGTTTTGTCTGGAGGCATAGGCATTGGCACTAATTATATGGCAGAAGTGTATGTTGTAGTATGTGCAGTTGAATTAGCAGGGGAATGGGGCTTACAGAACATTGTTTTGTGCTCGGACTCTAAAACAGTAATAGGTGATTTTGCAAAAGGACAAGTTCCTTGGTTCCTTAAAATGAGATGGATAAAGGCTACAAGCAAGGTATCCTCCATTATATTTCAACATTGCTTCAGAGAAGTAAATTTTTATGCTTACACTGTAGCTAAAAGGGGCACAAGTTTAGTTGCAGGTGAAAGACAAATCATCATGGGGAGACCTACCTTTCTGAAAAGAATTGAACTGCCAGGAGTTGAATACTACGGATTCTACTAGGGGAAATTTTATCTTTCATTTAGGTTGCACTATCTATTATTGTTAGCAGCAAATGTAATTTTCTAAGTGTTGGGCCTAAGTAGTTGGCTCCTTTTGGTCTTCTTTTTTAGTGCTGTAAAAACTTTTTCAATTTTAATAAAATCAAATGTGATTCAGGAAAAAAAAATCAAGTGAATTAGAAGTTTTACTTATCTTAGAGAAATGTTCTCTAAATTCAACAACAATCTCAGTCAACCAAAAACCTAAATTATTTTGAAGACAGTCAATCTGAGTTCTTCTTTTCCTAAACTTAACTTTATCATGAAAACATTTTGTATTTAGATCATCAAAGCTAAGTGTACATTTCTTTTAGCCCTTTGCATGTAAAAATCATGTTGCACATTACACCAGTGGTTAAGTTTCTCTTCTAACTCAAGTTACTCAACTATAAGCTCCATATTTGCATATCTATTCAGATTGACATTAACAAGCTGATCCTGGTTTTCCTTAATAAGTTGATAGATATTTCCCAAGGTTTTCAAGTTCCAAGGTCCAAGCATTGTTTTTACAAATGTAAAGACTTAACTAGCCTAAAAGCATTTGAGCCACTAACACCAGAAATGCTCATATATTTTTGGTTTTATTGTGTTTATTCATATATTTCAACTTCGATATTCTTGATCGGACGTATGCACTATTTTATAGAGGTGACATTGGAAGACCTCTTTTCTTTTTCTTTTTTTTGGGTCTATGGAAGACCTCTTCTTGTTCCTTCTTATTAATTTTCTCAAATCATTTTTTAGCATGACGCAGTGTTCCTGTCCCGATACATTTTTCTAAACGGATACTCGATTTTCTTTATTATTTGACTTGGCATTCCCAGTATATACTTTACACATGTAATTATACGCTTCACGCTTAGGAGTGTAGGACTTTAAGAGAACCAATAGTTGGTCGTTGGACATGTTCTAGCAAAGAACAAGGCCACTAGCCAACTGAAACGCAGATATTGTTCACCCATGTGAAATTAGATGAACAAGGCCCACCTAACAAATGCTGTCCATAGGCTGCCCGTAGCCTCGCTGGCATTGCAAAATTTCACATGATCTTCTTCTTCTACTACTTCTTAGTTAATTCTCCGACACAAATTAAAACTTCATAAAGAAAAGATATAGAATGTAGGGAAAGCATTGAATTCAGAACAGCAACAACAATAGCAAGTACACCATGAAAGGGGAAGTAAGAAAACCACTTATAACAAACAGTAACTCACACCATCATCATCATCATCAAGAAGAAGAAAATGGGGTACAAAGAGAAAACAAAGAAAGCCTATGGATGGTTTACTTGAGTACTTTTGTTGCAGTTTGGGGTTCTTTTGAATTTGGTACTTGTGTAAGTACTTCCATGTAATTCACCATTATCAAGTTATACATACATGGCATAATTTTATTTTGCATATATGTTCACTAGTATTTTGTTTATCTAAAACAGACTTATTTTTGTATGGGTCTGTGTTTTTAGATAGGGTACTCATCGCCTACTCAAGCTGCGATTACGGAGGAGCTCAATCTATCTTTAGCAGAGGTTTGAGTTTGGATTATGTTGTAGTACAGTCTGAATTACAATACTTATACTCATTGGAAAATTTGGTGGGGACTTGTAAAGAGCCGCTTTACTTTAATACTTTACTAGTAGGCCACATACCGGTTTCAGGACTTATGATGCTGATAGATACGCACTTTAAATGTGAAGTAGGTGGTGGTTTTTTGTGTATAATTTGGTATAGTTTAAAGAACTTTTGATTTCTTTCAATTTTCAGTACTCGGTTTTCGGCTCCATTTTGACAATTGGTGCTATGGTTGGCGCAGTCACAAGTGGGTTGATTGCTGATTTCATTGGGCGGAAAGGGGTAAGAAATACAAGACCCCCATACCAAAAACTTACCCTTTGTAATTCCGCCTTTTGATCAGTAACTGGGTTATTTCATTTCCGCGGACACTTGCAGGCATTGAGAACATCTGCTGCATTTTGCGTTGCAGGATGGCTTTCCATATACTTTGCAAAGGTTTGCTAAATGATTATTGCCTTGATTCTTGAAAATTGAATCTTCGTAGCTATAAGTAAATGATCAGTTTGCATGATTTTTGTTACCTGCCCAGGGGGCCCTGGCGCTCGACTTCGGAAGACTAGCTACAGGATATGGCATGGGAGTTTTTTCCTATGTGGTAATTTTTCATCTTTCTTGGAGCAAACCTTGTAATAAGCTACAAATTGGTTAAAAATTGTGCAAATTTGAAGTTGTAACATATAAATGGATGGAACAGGTACCTGTTTTCATTGCTGAAATATCTCCCAAGAATCTTCGAGGTGCCTTGACAGCACTGAATCAGGTTCAGATCCTGGCACATGCAATTCTAATGAAACATAGTTGACATAAACGAAAGAAAGACTAACTTTCTACATTTACAGGTTATGATTGCTTCTGGAGTTTTTGCTTCATATTTGATGGGGACGATTCTAACATGGCGCGTCCTAGCGATATTTTGTACAGTCAAAAACCTTTAGCTATTCATGGGTTGCATTATAAATGCAGCGTTTAAACTGTAGACAACAGTATGAAAAGGACTGACTCGTAAAATGTGATTTGCAGCACTACTTCCTTGCGCTATTATGCTTATTGGTCTTTTTCTTATTCCAGAATCTCCTAGATGGCTGGTAAGGGATTACAGTCAATAACTTCAGTTTTTGTATACTGTGCAAGAGATGTAGAAATGAAATTACACAATTACAGTACTCTGGCGATATATGTATATGTAGGCCAAAATTGGAAAACAAAAAGAGTTTGAAGTGGCACTGCGGAAGTTAAGGGGTAAAGAAGCTGATATTTCTGGTGAAGCAAAGGAAATTCAAGTTAGTCACAATCCTGAACCCCCAGTATTGCTAGATTTTAAGAATTATTATAGATGTGATGAAGTGATGATTCTGTTGTTGTTTCTCAGGATTATCTAGAAACTCTTCAGAAATTGCCGCAGGCCAAAATATTGGATTTGTTTCAGAAAAGATATTTGCGCTCAGTCACCGTTAGTACCTCTCTTGCATAACGTGTATTGAATTTCATATGTGGAAGTCTTCTATTTCGGTTTATCGATTCTAAAAGGCCTGGATTTTTATACACATCATTTTTCCTATTTGAAACTAGATTGGAGTAGGATTAATGGTGTGTCAAAAATTTGGAGGATTGCCAGGCATTCTTTTCTATCAAAGCCAGATTTTTGTGTCTGTAGGTAAGTAGATCGCCGTGCTATAGCTTATAAACACTCTTCAAGGGAACTCAACCTCGTTTTCTTATCCTCTTTTTGTTTGGTTGGTGATTTTTGGTCTGTCTATCCTTATTTTTCAGGATTTCCAGCTGACATCGGAACAAATGCTGGTGCTGCTCTTCAGGTTTGCACTCTTCCTCCTGCATATCTGAATTCCCTGCCTCCCCAATATGATAATAAATTTTCGTGCTCTCCAGATCGTGTTAACCGGTCTGAGTGCAGTCTTAATAGACAGAGCTGGAAGGAGAATACTTTTACTGGTGAGTTGCAAACTAGTTTTATCATACTTACAAAAAGGTCATATGCTACGCCGTTTTTCAGCAGCCTTAGCGCTGATATTTTTCTCTCTTTCTAGGTCTCAGCAACAGGACTGGTTCTAGGCTGCCTCCTATGTGCCACTGCATTCTTTCTGAAGGTAATTGAAAATTTTGTGTAACAAAAAACTTCCGTTTTTCTGCGTTTTTTTCTTTTTATGCCTGAATCCTGACCAGTTGAGTAATCAGGAGCATGAATTGCTACTCGATGCAGTACCAGCATTCATTCTGACAGGAATCCTGGTAAGGCATTTAGAACGATAAAGTCGCAAACTAACTCTCGACGCAATCTGAGGTACTGGATTATAATTCATGATTGTTCGCTTATGTCAGGTGTACATAGGATTTTTCTCTATAGGATTGGGTGCAATTCCATGGGTTGTAATGTCTGAGGTAATTTCAGCACTCTTAAAACTGTTCGCCACGCCTTCCATGGGTGAAGCTGTAAAGCGCAGGTTATAAATCTACCTCTACTTTTCTTGCAGATTTTTCCATTAAATATAAAGGGATCGGCTGGGAGTCTTGCAATATGGATGAACTGGTTCGGTTCATGGGTGACTTCCTATACATTCAATTATCTCATGAGCTGGAGCTCTTATGGTAACTAACTAGTCTCCATTTTCATCCACTGAATTCAAACATTTACGCATAGTTACTCAAAAGTAAATGAAAATCACTCGAAAAACACACTAAAAGAGTTGCCGAATTCCTGTTCAATTGGTTTTCAGGTACATTTATCATGTATGCTGTGATAAATGGACTAGCGATAGTATTTATCGCCATTTTAGTACCCGAAACAAAGGGAAGAACTTTGGAAGAAATTCAAGCTGCCATCAACAAGTGATCTTTGAAGAAAATCAAATGCAAAAGGCAGTTGATGTTGGATTCAAATTACCAATATATTTTTGTCCGAAACAAAGAGACTAAAATTATGTATTTCTCGAAATTTCGAAAGACAACACATTGATGATAGTCACACAATTTGTTTCATATGTAAAACAATATACCTTACTAGAAACTTCATTACAAGTTTCATACGGTATTAAACGAAGAACCATCATTTGGGGCATATAGAATAGGACAAAACCAGGATGCTAAATACTGTTTCTGTAATGCCCCTTATCTAGCCATTTTTCATAATAGCAAAAATGCCCTCATAATTTATATTTTTTAAATTAAAATAAAATAAAATAATCTTAATTTTTTACCTTTTTTTTATGTTAAATATTTTTTATTTACGAACCTAAGTTTGGCTGACAAGTGATATGCCGAACCTAAGTTTTTTCAAAACATACGTAGGTTCGGCTGAAACTATGTCAGCCGAACTTGTGTTTTGTGAAAACATACCTAAGTTCGGCAGATTCGATAAAAAAAAATAGGACATCCAAACTTAGTATTATTTTTCATAAAGTGAGTTCGGCTAACATCTTGGTGGTTAATTATCAGCAGAACTGTTCATCGACACTTTCAGGATGAAAAAAAATGAGAAGTTTGGCTGATAATTTGATTTTATTATTAGCCGAACTTTGTTCTATAATTGTCGTAAAAAAAAAATCATGCAATTAAAAAAATAAAAAGGAAGAAAAAAATAATCAGAAATTTAAAAAATAAGAAATTAAATTTAAAAAAAAAAACTAATTAAAAATAAATTAATTAATCAAGGGTATCTAAGTAACTTAACCACTCATTAGACACCCCTTATCACCCCACACTAGTTAGGATCATCCATATGTATTCCCCAAAAAATTTGGGTATGCCCCAGATGATGGTTCTAAATGAAGTCTCATTAGAATTTCTATTTGTTTTGTGGATGAAATCCTTCAAGCAATGGGTATTGCCAGCCTGTATATACCATGAGGTTCGGCCTGCCCCAGCCTCACTCCACTGGACCTGCCCCTGAGAAGGTCTAGCCCATAACCACATGTCCCAAAAGACTCCATCTCCAACTTTATCCATAACAGGAAGCAAGGCTTATAGGTCTTCCAACGTGTTCAGTTTTGCCACTCCATTTGGAGACCACAAGATCTCAAACTGCTGTAGTTAGATAAACTGATGTAGTTAGACCACAAGATTAAGGATTGTTTGGTACTCTTGTTGGTAATTTGTTATTTCTCTTCACAAATTACTCTTTGTTAGTACCTTTGAATTGTAATTTGATATTTGATCTTGATGTACTTGAAATCCATGTAATCTCTATTTTATCATGAATGAAATTTATGAGATTTATCAACAACAAAAAACAAGAAAAAAAAAAAAAAAAAGATAAACAATGACAAGGTGCCTACGAATATCAGTTTTTTGTTTGGCAAAGCATATTAGGGAGATGTGCAGCTACTAAGTTTGTTTGGCAAAGCATATTAGGGAGATGTGCAGCTGTGCTACTAAGTTGAACTTGATTGTACTCTAGATGTCCCAGACCATTGTGAATTGTCCGGTCCAACTTGCTAGTCACTAATTTTCTCATCTGTCACGATTCACCACTCAAAATAAAAACAAAAAAAAATGTTAGAAAACTAAACTACAAAAATGTTAAAAAATTAAAAACAAATTTAGAAAAATGTTTCGGGTTCGAGTGCCCGATGGCGCAATATTGCAGAATTTGACATGGAAGATGGAGTTAGCTTGCCCCCTTGTGACATAATCAGTCCCCTATCCGCTTCGCTCTCTTGGCTGATTCCTCCTGATAGGCTCGCTGGTAGGCTAACACGGCAACCTGTACAACTAATGTTGTAGCACGCTGTAGAAGCTTAGTTTGTTAGATTTCCAACTAGTTTCTTGTAATAATACTTTTTATCAAAATAAAATTGTTTAAACTCTCTTAATTAAAATAAAATTAACCTAAATAGAAGATTATTCTTAGTTAAGCAAGGAGTTACATCAAAAAAAAAAAACTAAGTAAGGACAATTTAGTCATTACCAAAGCTATAAGGCTGGTAAGCTTTGGATTATAAAAAGGAAAAAACAGATAAACAATGACAAACAACTGACTTGATGTTCCTCGGCGTCAAATGATACGACGCTTTTCTTTAGTATTTTCCACATAAGAGTGAAAGATGCCTTGTGTAAGGCCGAGCAATATGGAAGAGGGCATCCCTTCCCTATCCCTCAAATGTAGGGAAGGGATGTGGTTTAAAAGGTAGACTCACTATGGTATGTTATCATTTTTCCCTTGCACGGAAACTTAGTTTTTGTGTGAATAGTGCCAAACGGAAACTCAGTTTCCATTTTTTTTCCAAAATTTTATTTCTACGGGCTAGGTGTCCCCGTTTTTTAGAAATTTGTTAAAGTACCCCGTTTTATTCAAAAGGCAAATTCCATCCAATTAAGTGCTAGGTGGCAGTTATCTTTCCAATTAAAAGTCATATTTACCCCTGAACTATATCTCCTTGGTGGGGAGGGTAAACCATCCGACAATCCTGAAAACGGTGTAACGATCCTGAAACGGGCTCGACGAACCTGAAAGTGTTGTCACGATCCTGAACCGGGCTCGACGAACCTAAAAAATGTTGTAGAAGGTCGATTTTCCTCCACCCAAAACCCCCAAAACATTTGAAATGGTGAACCCTTTTTGGGAAATGATGTAACGAACCTGAAAGCGGTGTAATGATCTTGAACGGGACTCGACGAACCTGAAAAATGATGTAGAAAATCAATGTGGCAATAAGTAAAGGGCAAATATGTAAAGTAAATTAGTCTTAACTAACACTAGATGGAAAAACTAACGTGAGGGTACTTTAACAAATTTCAAAATAACGGCGGCATTTTTTTTTTTGGGTTCCTGAGAGAGGGGTACTTTATCAAAATTCTTTATTTATTATGGGTAAAAAAAATTTGAAGAGAAAAAAATTGAGATATAATTGGAAATAAAGAGTTTTAGTGGAAATAAAAGAGTTAAAAGTGAAAACCAAGAGTAAAAAAATAAAATCAGTTTCCGTGTGATTTCCCTTCCCTACAAGAGGGATCAGATCTGATCCACTTTGAGTAGTAGGGAATGGACATCCCTACACAAGGAGGGATATGGGAGACCATAATAGTTGCCAAGTTAGATTTTTCCCTACATATGAGGGATAGGGAAGAAAAATAGGGCATCATAGTGCTTGGCCTAAGTAATTTTCCGGAATGAAACTGTGAGGGATTAGACACCACGGTCAAGACTTGCTCATAATAGCGAAGTTCCATGCATTACATGAGCAGTGCTGTCCCGCACCATTTTGCGAGAAGCTATCCCGCTCAAGCGGCTTCTTTATCGTTAGATCACGCTAAAACCCAAATCCAACAGCCTTGAACCCTTTAGGGGAAATAATGGGTCCTTTCCTGAAAGCGAATCCAACCGTTGATTTGATCATCTAACGATAAAAAAGCCGTTTGAGCAGGATAGCTTCCAGCAAAACGGTGCGGGATAGCATTTGTCTACATGTTATACCTGGGAATATACTGTAATTGTAGGACAAGATGAAACTTGAATTGTCCAACTTATTGGACCCATACAGCTGAGTGATTAGTCAAGTCCTTGGGGTTGGACATCATCTATCATTTTCCTACCATGTCAATCGTACAAGAAAGGACCATGAATCCCCATACAAACACAAGACTGATCTCATTTGTTAGATGAGCAGTCGCTTATGATTGTAAACCTTGTCGGCTTTCAAAACTAAATCAAATTCTCTAAAGATTTTTATTGATCAAGTAAGCTGATTTGACAAGACAGTGGATAACAGTACACAATCAATGGGACTCTATGACGTATCACATTGTTGTTTTAATGGGGTTCAGTGCAACATTTTCTATCTTTCTTCACTTAGTTGTTCGGTCGACAAACAAACATTAAAAAAAAAAAAAAAAAAAAAAGTAAAAAATCCTAGCATCACAGTACAAATGGGGTTCGAACTCTTCAGCTCTCGTTACACTGGGTCGGGTGGAGGCAGTGGCGGATCTAAAGCCAGACTTGTGCTGGCTTAAGCCACCCCAAACTTGGAAATTTTTAAAAAATAAGTAGTGGAGTTTAGCCAAAGAGCAGTGCTCTCCCGCACCGTTTTGCGGGAAAACTAAATAAGCAAGCACGTTGTTAGTCGTTAGATCAACCCACTACCCGTTGGATTGACTTTGCCTCTACTTTTTTAGTTGTATACAGTTGTAGAACTTAGGAAATTAGAGTAAGGTCCTTTTAAGTTTTTTTAAAATAAAAACCACCCTCTTCATATAATAATTTATTTTAATAAGTACCATTAAATTATTAAGAAGAGGAACAGTTTCTTAAGAAGAAAAAAAAAGCCACCTTCTTCATCTGTTATGTTTATAATTTTGTGGAGATGAGTCTTAGAAGAAATTTGATAAACGATTTTGATCTTAGTTTACAAGATGATTATGATTTTAGTATATGGAATGCTATTTCACAAGAAAGAAAAAGATGTATGCGCATAACTATTCTTCAATCATTTTTTTATAATCAACCTCTTCATTTTTATTCTTCTACCTATTTTTTCCTCATCAACCAACAAGTTTGGATCTTGTAGAAATGAATTTAGAAGATGTAGACACTAGATAAAGGTGATAATTTCTCTCACACTTGTTAGTAGATATAGACATGGTTACATTTATTGTCTTTTGCTTTACTGTGTCGTTCTTATCCTTCTTAGCAAGACCAAGTTGGAAAAACAGGGAAACCTTACATATTATGGCATTTATCGAACCTTCTTAGTGTACAAGTTGCTACAGTAATAGAAAATATGTGCAAGATCAATATCTTATCATTTGCAGCATGGTTGAATGTGATCGATGTCTTTATTAGTACAACTATATTACACACAGATCAATATCTGATCATTTGAATTTATACATTTATATTTCAGCGTCGAACAATGATGGTTTCACTGAAATAAGCAGTCATCAGCATGAAACTTTAAGGTTTGTGTTTTTCGTTTGATAATGGTCTTAAGGGTTCTCCTCTTTATGCTAGCTAACAATATTTGCATAGTGATTATGCTAACTCCATTATCTATTTTGTACCCATATACAGTTCTTCTATAAGTAAAAGTGCAGACATGCCACACCAACCAAGTCAAATGAGTGAAATCGACCTTAATATTGATCTTACTGGTCGTAGTTGGGTAATATTACGTTCACATATTTCATCTAATGATTGCATATTTATATTACTTCCTACAGTCACTAACTAATATAGCTTAATGGGATACAGGATTCGCATATTTGAATGCTTGCTACTGGTATCGCCAAGAAGAAGGAACAAAATGGTGGTGTAGGAGTTTTCTTAAGATTTTGTACCCATGAAAGTTATGCGGTTCATATATTTTGGATGATTTTGTACTACAAATGTGTCCATATCATATTTGATTTTGAGAACTAGATCATAAACTCTCTTCGTTATAATCCAAGTCTGCTTTTAATTATTGTTTTTATTGGTGTTGTGCCCAAAAATGTTTGTGTTCCTAACTTACCAGTACCTATAACGAGTCAAAAGTTCCTACCTAATTTGAACATCCATTTTTCACAAGAGCATCCCACAATCAACGGGTTCTCCTCATTGGCAACCACAGTTTCAGACGTTGGTTTTACTTTATTTTTCCTAGGCTTCTCGTGAGTTCAGCTAGGAACAAACAGGTCCTCACTCTTATCGAAAAAACTTAAAAGGACTTGATTCTAGTTTCCTAAGTTCTACAACTATATACAACTAAAAAAGTAGAGGCAAAGTCAATCCAACGAGTGGTGGGTTGATCTAACGACTTACACCGTGCTTGCTTATTTAGCTCTCCCGCAAAACGGTGCGGGAGAGCACTGCTCTTAGCCAAATCCAATGAAAACCCAGTCGAAATTGTTACAAGCCACCCCTAACATGCATAAACTTTTTCCAAGCCACTCCTAGCTCCAAATCCTAGTTCCGCCCCGTGGAGGTTCCCATCCTCTTCCTAAATACCTTTACACATTAGTACGGGAAAAGCCTAGCCTTAGTAGTGATTCCCTAAAAAATCAAGGGACGACAATGGTTAGGGGTTCTCATAAAAAAATACGGCTAACCATCAATCGTTCTTCCCAAAACGAATAACCATTGACCGTTTCCATCAAAACGGTTACTCATTAACCGTTTCCTCTAGCTTGACCAGTCAAAGCCAATTGAACAGGCTAACCATCGTTCGTTTTCAATTTTGTGCTAAAATCATCCAGAGAACTCGACAGAGTTCATTTGTTCTTCCCCAATTTTTTATTTATTCTCACAGGAGACCGTAATTCATCGAAGAATCATCACCTTCACATTGTGTCATCTCAAAATTCTAGCGGGGTTTGTTGAATAAGCATAGTTATTGCTTTGTGTTTGTTTAATTTGTTCAACATGATTAGTTTTGGTGAGGTATTGACGAACATGGAGTATTTCTAGAGACATTGATATGTAAATAAACCTAATGATGTTGCATGTCTTGTTATTTTAGTAATTCACAATTGTTTATACTGTTGGATGCCTAATTTTCAGCAACTATTATGTGTACTACGTTGTGTTGTATCTAAATAAAATGAACTTATTGACGCGTATTTATCGCTTATATTTTCAATTATCGATCTAAATACGACTTATCGACTCAATGTGTACTACGTTCTAAGATTTGATCAGCACAATGCGCCCTGAACACGTTGATCCAACACTACAGAAAAATTCGTATAACAAGAAATCTCGGAACTGTCTACCCGGTCCAGTGTAAAACAAGTGTTAATAATCTTAGGTTAAGTAACACTAAAACTGAAAATGAGTGTCGACGGAGTGTAGAAGAAAAAAGGTCAAAGAACGGACAATGGTTAGTCGTTCCCTAAAACTTCAAAACAGTTAACGAGTAGCTGTTCCATTGGAACGGACAATGATTACCCAGTTTTTCTTGTAGAACGGTTAATGGCTAGCCGTTTTCACCTTTTTGAGAACGTCTAACCATTGCCCGTCTCGAGAGTCTTCCCCGTTGGGATTCCCACAGACCATGAAAGGGGAGAGGGAAGAGGGGCTTTAGACCATGGTTTTTTCAGCTGGAAGAGCTTGGGAAGCTCCATAAGACCCAGTCTTAAAACTATCAAATTAAACATCTCGCAATTGAACACTTGTGTAATCCTTCTACTGTATAACTGAAAAATTCTCCACCATATTTATTTACTTTCAAATTGCTAATTTTCCTTGCCAATTAAGAATCAAATCCGCGTCCAACCAAGAGTACAGAATATCCGGAGGCCTTTGGCGTTTCGTGTGTCGCTAGGATTCGAAGGAGCCCATGGGCATCCGACATCCTGTCATGGATTTTCCTGTCCTGCCTGATTATTTTAGGTTGGCGGATGTAAGCTTTTATTCGAATTTTGGTGATCGGTCTGCCCATCTGCCCGATAGCTTGTTTAAGTTTGGTCGGAGTTTTTACAACCGCAATACCATATTTTTAAATATATGTTATTACTTATATAAGATATAAATAACAATATTACCTACTTGGTAGTTGAAAGTGAAGATAATTATTTAGATTAGTCACGTATTAATACCAATGATCCCTTGATCAGTAAAAACAAATTATGTTTATGGCCCGGCCGTTCTGGCCTGGTGCTCGAATATTTTGAAGGGCCGTGGAGGATAATGGGCACAAAGTTATTAACATCATTTGGTCTTCCCGTGCCCAACAAACTGGGCACCTTAGGATCAGGCATGGCCTGCTCTGGCCGATAAAAAAAATATAGGTTGGGCAACATTGCCTGGCCCATTGTACCCCCTTACATTCAACTAGGAAAAATCCAAATTATCATAAAATTCCTAATTTCTCTAGTCACGTGGATTGCCAAATAATGTTTCCTACCATGGAAAAATCGATAGCGAGACAGACTAATAGTCGTGTGCGGCAAAGATTATGCCACCAATTACTTTTTCAAACATTCAAATTCCAACTGTTATTTCTTTCAAATATTCTACCAACTTTTTTTTTTGTTTTTTCTGTTCACTATGTCAAAGGAAATGAAGAAACAGAGATCTGATAGCCTCCACGCATAATATCATGCAATACCAACCATAGTAGTTCACGAGGTTAACCATTGCTATGAAGAACCTATTGCTTTGTTCTTTAGTCTTCAGTCTTCGAGGGTTATTCAGTAATATTTGTTGCTTTCTAACAACAACTAGTGAGGTGATCTGATGATTTGATAGTTTCGTGGGTGGGTGATGGGGTATCCAATTGGAGATGATAGGTGTTGTTTGGCCATTACCAATCTAAGAGAAACATTTATCATGCAAAAAAAAAAGAAATAATAACAATGTTTTTCCACATGGCGTTGGCTGAATGTGGTGGTTTTAGAATAGTGGGGAAGATAGGAAGCTGGTTCAGGTATTTGGCTGCACATATGGATGCCTAATTTGAGTCTGGTGTTGCGTGTAATTTTCATACACGTGTGATAAGTAAAGATGTTCGACCGTTGGTCAGTTGAACCCTCCAAGCGTAGTTATGTCAAGTTTGGTTGTCATATTTTAGCTCCGAAACTCGAAATTGCTTGATTATATCACGAGAATCAACTTCGTTAGGTTAAACTAGGAATATTGAAAATATTGAGACAAACTCGTGTTACTCTGAAGAACGTGAAGACATATCGAAATCAATGTACACACCATATTTTCATTCGAGATTAGTAATACAAGTATGACTTGTTTCCATTTCTATCTATGTTGCTTCCAAGTCGTTTATATTGAAAACATAACATACGAAGTATGTTTATATATCTCTAGTATTAGTGACTTGATCATTATATTATGGGTTTTGTTAACCTGTGCACCAATGCACAAGTTAATTGCCTTAAAATAATATTATTTTTGCCTTTTAGTTATAAACGATTTTGGGAATCACAGTAATTCTTGTTTAAGCAAATTTAATATTAGAGAAAATGCTCTTTCATGTTGTTAAATTTTTGATATTTGATGATACTAAGGAGATATTTAAGCATAGAATTAGAATTGCACGTATAGAGCTCCTAGTAAATTATTTGGAAGCAAGATTGTTTCTCTAACTCATTGTTTTATTGATTGTTCTTGCTTAATATTATAATGATACATGAACTGCCTATTTATACGCTATATGACCGATTCTCCGGAGTCTTCTAAAAATAAAGACATTTGACCAACCTTTTACTGCATCTAGATTTTTCTTTCCTAATTTGACTGGTCTTTACATTCTCTAGATAATTCTTGTTTTTCTTTTATACAACCGACTTCACATTAGTTCACACTAACTTTGCTTACACTACTAATTTCTCTGGATTTATCTCGACAATCCTAGATGAAAAAGTGGGGGTACAACAACCTCACCCAATATTTCGCTTAGCAATCTGTATGGACTAACTCCAATATACTTTCAAGAGAATCAACTAGACAGTTAGACTCAATCTTAAGAAAAGTATATCAAAGAGTTATATCTCAATTTCTCGATTCAATCCTCAATCAAACAAATAAGAATTTGCGAGCCTGATTGAATACAAGAGAAATAACTTGAACGGTACCAAAGACCAATGTTCAAGGATCAATCAATTTCAATCAACAACCAAAGGTTGGATTTACCAATTGATCGATTCAACGCACAACCTGTGATATTTCAATTATATAACAAAATATAATGCGGAAAAAAAATAAAACAGACACCATAAGTTTTGTTAACGAGGAAACCGCAAACGCAGAAAACCCCTGGGACCTAGTCCAGATTTGAACACCACACAGTATTAAGCCGTTACAGACACTAGCCTACTACAAAGCTAACTTCAGTCTTGACTGTAGTTGAACCCTAATCAATCTCACACTGATTCAAGGTATAGTTGTGCTCCTTACGTCTCTGATCCTAACAGGATACTACGCACTTGATTCCCTTAGCTGATTTCACCCACAACCAAGAGTTGCTACGACCCAAAGTCGAAGACTAGATAAACAAATCTGTCTCACACAGAAAAGTCTATTGAATAGATAAATCTGTCTCCCACAGATATACCTACGAGTTTTTGTTCCGTCTTTTGATAAATCAAGGTGAATAGGAACCAATCGATAACTCGAACTTATATTCCTGAAGAACAGCCTAGTATTATCAATCAGCTAACAATAATCTTAATCGATTAACGAAACAAGATATTGTGGAATCACAAACGATGAGACGAAGGTGTTTATAACTACTTTTCAATCTTGCCTATCGAAGATATAAATCTCAAGCCAATCTTACGATTGTACTCAATCATGATAGAAAACAGCAAGATCAGATCACGAAACTGCAGAGAAAATAGTTGGGTCTGGCTTCACAATCCCAATGAAGTGTTTAAGTCGTTAACCTATAGGGTTTCGTGAAAAACCTAAGGTTAAAGGAGAATCGACGCTAGCTTATACAACTAGTATCACACATGAGGTGTGGGGATTAGGTTTCCCAGTTGCTAGAGTTCTCCTTTATATAGATTTCAAATCAGGGTTTGCAATCTAATTTACCTTGGTAACAAAGCACTCAATATTCACCATTAGATGAAAACCTGATTAGATTTAAGTTAATATCTTTCAACCGTTAGATTGAACTTAGCTTGTTATACACAAATGAAATGTACCTTCATTTAGGTTTGAGTAACCGTACCTAAACGTGTACACTTAGTCGGTTCAACAATAGTTAACCAATGGTTAGCCATATGAGCACTTTCATATCAACCTTATTCATGTTTACCATAACTAGTTCAATGACTCAAATGAACTAGTTAGAGAGTTGTTCAATTGCTTAGATCTCATAGAAGTATACAAGACACAATCGAAGCAAAATCGATTTTGATTCACTCGAATAAATTCATGAACATTATAGCCACGGTTTGCAAAGATTGCATTCCTTATTATATAAATGTTTTAATTCATGAACAAACAGATTTTAGAAAGTAACCTTCTTAAGTATGCAAATGGGTACGCATACTTAAGTACCCGGATTGAGTTTGTTTTTTACTTTCAAACTCCAGCAGAAATTCACGGACGTGAAACTTCCGCCAGTATGCGTACGGGTACGCATACTTACCCGGATTTCCAACAACCGCCAGTACGCGTACGAGTACGCATACTTTAGGTTCCCGGTTTTGGACTTTTACACAAATGTGAGAACACACTATGTTTATATCCAAACATGGTTACTTGTTCTAAACTCTCATTTCAATCATTGAAACTTTCTTAGAGGATGTTAAAATAGTTGTTATCCACAAACTATTTTCATCAAAGCAATTTTCAAGTTATTGAAATAATCAATATGACTTTCGTCACGAGAAAAGATGATCTTGGCTAAAGCGAAAGCTTACCAACACATATTTCGAGAAATAGATAAGCGAGATAAACTCGGATCGAAATAGCAAATGTGTATAATTGAAGTCTATATAGCAATACGACTTTTGTCTCAAGATAGGAGATAGAATAGATAGACTTTTGAGTGATAGATAAGTTCAAGTCTCCACATACCTTTTGGTTTATGAAGTTCCACAAGTTACCTTGAGTAGTTCTTTGTCTTCATTCGATGAACGTCGTGGAGTCTAAAGCTCAACTACACTTACTGTCCTAATCCGAGACTTAGCTATAAGTAGACTAGAAATCAAGACTTATAGTTTTGGAAATTAAACTTGACAAACAAGCTTGAGATAGCAACGCTTGCGAGTTTGACCGAGCAATGCTCTAACACTAGACTATTCTAAAAAGGCATTACAAATTACGTCCAACACTCCCCCTTAATTTGTAATGGCATTGCTTTTATTCTTCACCCAATTTCCATAGCAGTTGCAGTGTTGATCTTCACCCAATTTTCTGATCCATTTTTTTATTTTTATGCTCGTGTTGCAGCTTCTTCATGTTCGACGTTTCGTAATGTCAACGTTGTATCATCTTGTCTTCCAACAGTGTCTCCATCTGTCTTCTGAGGTTTTCATTTTCAGCTAGATTTGTAGTGTGCTAGCATCTTAGTGGGTACTTTCCCACCGTCTTTGCCTTTTTTGAAGCTTGATCATGTAGATTCAGAGGCTCCCTTTGGCTGTTTATCCCTTCTTTACGTTGAGTTTTTACGAAACTTGACCACTTAGTTGGTTTAGAGGTTCCACCTTTACCCAAAAATTGTTTTTTCCTTCTTTACATCACGAGTAGAAGTTCGTGTCTCGTGACAAACATGGTACTCTGCCATCTTTTTCTTTATTTATTTGAGGAAGCAATTGTATTGCTCTTACCCTCAATTTCTTGTTTTTTTTCTTCGATTTGAGGAAGCAATCGACTATTGCTCTTAACCTCAAATTCTTCTCTGATCACTTATTAGGAAGTGACCCTTTTTTCTTTTTCTTTTTTCTTTTTTTTTTCTTCATGGAGACGTTTTTGATCTTCAAAAACTTTTGTAACTTCAGTTGGTATACCCACGAGCAAAGTCTCCTCCTCTGCTTCATTTTCTCTTTACTTAGAACTTCAGTAGTAACTCCCCAACCTTTTTTTTTCTCATCCTTTTCTCTTGTTCTTCATCTGTTGGGGGTTGTAACTTCCCATCTTGTTCTTTGACCTTATAATACTCCATTTGTTCTTATTTTCTTCTCATCTCGGAATCATTGACGCCTATATGGATCGAGAACAAGCTCTGATACCATGTTAAATTTTTGATATTTTATGATACTAAGGAGATATTTGAGAATAGAATTAGAATTGCTCATATAGAGCTCCTAGTAAATTCTGTGGAAGCAAGATTGTTTCTCTAACTCACTGTTTTATTGATTGTTCTTGCTCAAGATTACAATGATACATGAACTGCCTATTTATAGGCTATATGACCGACTCTCTGGAGTCTTCCAAACATAAAGACATTTGACCAACCTTTTACTGCATCTAGATTTTTCTTTCCTAATTTGTCTGGTCTTTACAGTCTCTAGAGAATTATTGTTTTTATTTTCTACAACCGATTTCACATTAGTTCACACTAACTTTGCTTACACTACTAATTTCTCTGGATTTATCTCGACAATCCTAAACTATTCTAGGCATTACAAATTACGTCCAACACCTGTTTTATCCTTCTGTTAAATTTAATATCGTTAGTTACTTATGAAAATCATCATCATCTCCCCCTTTTAAAAAAAATAATCATTTAGACTAATTAAATTTTTCATTTTCTTATCTCATAATCATCATCCCCGTTTTTTTCCTTCCACCCGAGAATCAATCGGAAAACCTATTATTTTAGTCAAATAATTTTAAGATTCACATGGTTCATGATTAATAGATTGTTAGGGTTTAATACAATCTGTACATTATCTTGATCTGGATCATATAAACTAAAAACTTGAAACATATAATTTAGGGTTTTGATGACAATCATCAATCATGCATCATCCATCACAATTTCATAAACAACAACAAAAAATCTTAAATTGGATCATAAAAATTGTGATATCAATTTTTGTTTTCTAAAATTAAAACCCAAATCCAATTAACCAAACCCCAAATGCAAAAATCTATCTTTGGGTATGCAGTTTTATTAGTGCTATAATTTTGTTCCATCATGAACTCTGATAAGTACTGTGATGAAAAAGCATATGGAGAGGAAGAGACGAGTCACGAAACAAACAGGAAGAAAAGAGCAAGAAAATTAGTTTATTACTATAAAACTCAGGGGTATATTTGGAAGATGGTTTTTACTTTTTAATGCTTTTCTTATTTTACTGAGAAACAATAAAAATTACCGAGTAACTATAAGAAGTTATGAAATTTACAAGGGGTAATTTGCGTTACCTCCCCTGTAAAGATTGGTAATTTGCGTTACCTCCCCTACAAAAATAAAATTAGCAAAACCTCTTCTCGTCAATAATTCCGTCTATTCAAAGTTAGCTGACTCAGCACTAACTTACACGTGGTTTTTTGTAGGGGAGGTAATGCAAATTATCAATTTTTACAGGGGAGGTAATGCAAATTACCAATCTTTACAGGGGAGGTAACGCAAATTACCCCCAAAAAATAAAAACCACGTATAAGTTAGTGCTGAGTCAGCTAACTTGGAATAGACGGAATTATTGACGAGGGGAGGTTTTGCTAATTTTATTTCTATAGAGGAGGTAATGCAAATTACCAATCTTTATGGGGGAGGTAATGCAAATTACCCCAAATAACAACAAGAAAACCCAATTATACCCTCTTTAACTTGTGCACGGGTGCACAAGTTAACAAGACCCTTATATTATGATCAAAGTGTCAAGGAAAAATATACTAATTGTTTCATACAACTTTAGTATATTGTATTACGAAGTATAACGTTTATCTTTTGAACTTCATAATTACGACATAATACTGTTTGCTAACTCTTTACTAGTTAAATGTGTTGAACTTTGGGTTGATTCCATACCTAGAAAACTATGTTTAACTACATGATTTTAAGAAAGTAGACTTGTGAAACTTGTTTCGTAGTTGAAAGGAATCAAAGGATTTATTCTAGGACTGATCCCTTATTTAAAAACATTTTCCGATTTGTCTATTACTTTAGGTTTTGCATAGATATCGGAATATGTTTTGGTTAACATGGAAAGTTCACTAATGTCGATATAATATTTTGAACATGTGCTAAAATCTTATTACTTAATGTTAAAGTATTTTTCTCGATACTCAAGGTGAGATCCCGAATTGAAATATTCCATAATATCTCTTTTGATATTCGAAATTCACATGTATTTAATTTCCCACTAATTAAAGCATATCGCTGGATTGTATATTAGACTGGGTCCTGGGATTTTTCTGCATTTGCGGTATCCTCGTTAACAAAATCTTGTTTTGTGCTTTTACTTTATTTTCCGCATTATAATTGTTGTTTTGGTCATAATAAATTAATTGTGGTGTACGTCAATCCAACATTTGGGTTTGATCCTAGTAATTAGGTTCAGTCTCGATAATTATTCTATATACCCATTTTTACCTTGTTGAAAATTAATCTCCTTGACATTACTTGTCTGTATTAGATAACTCAAGGTGTGTCTTACATAAGTTGATATCAAAAAGATTGTGGTGTACTTGGTACCCTCGTCATTTCAAAAGTTGTGTTGTATAGTTTAGTTTTATTGATTCCCAGACTGCCTAGCTATCTAGGATTTGTGATCTTATCCCAACCTAGCTACCCAACTTATTGGGTACAATTTTCTTCTTTGAGCATCATGCCCCCAAAAGAAATTTAGGGTGATTCTATCAATTTTGTTGTGCAAATGAGTTAGTAAAGTTAGGTTTGCACGAGATGATTTGCAGTAGAGGTGAAAGATGTATTGATCAGGACAATTCATCCATCTTGGTTGGAAATTTGGACATCCACCCCTAAATTTTTGTTTCCAGTTTGTTCAAGAGTTCATTGAAAATATATGCTTATTGTCGTCCTTGTTAAATTGAGTACCATATAGACTGGTGGGTAGCTAGGCAGTGATTGGGATTTTGAAAGTTGTGTGTATCCAGTTGATGATGGGTGGTGGGAGGTTGGGGTAATGAATGATAGTTGATTTGGTTCTGTTGATGGTTTTTCCAGCAAAGGTGGAATAAGCTTGTAGGACAGTTTTTTGGGTATCACAGGTGGGTTGGTCTATGTCATATACCTATGACTATTAAGCCGAGTCAGTTAGCTAAGTTAGGTCCTGTCACTCACCGAGTCAGCTGAGTCAGTATGAGTTTGTCAGTTGTGTAAGAATTATATTTCCTCGAGTTTTGTTTTTCCTTTCTTGATGTAACTAGGGCCGTTGATGTCCTTCCTTTCGATTGGTGGTTAAATACCCAATCATTGTAAGCCCTGAGTTCATCAATGAAAAACTAATAGTGCTTTCAATTTGCAAGTTAGGCTATGATTCTTCAGAGAGAAGGCAGCTTGCTGCTATTATCATCTTCATCACCTTGTAGTTGTACTCTTGTACACTACAGTCTGCATGAGCAAGTTACTAGTATATCCGTCTGGGCTAGTGGTGGAGAGTATCAAAAAACCGTTGTACCATCATGATGATTTAGTAGGCTCTAGTGGTGTCCCGGTAGAGCTTAAAGAATTTACTAGTATATCCGTTTGGGCCTAGCGCTTTCTATGATCCAATGGAGTATAATGTTGCTTTAACTTCTTCCATGGATATTTTTTTCATTAGATGTTCAGCTTGAGCAGGGGTGATTTTTTACTGTTCAATAAGCTGTCATCTATGACTGTTGGAGAAGATGTGTAAAAATACCGGAAGTGATTAATAAGAGGTTCAATGATTCTGTGTTGGTCATGTTGCCAAATGCATTGCTCATCTTATGGTTAGTGTACGTAATTGATCCTGCAGTGGATGATGGACGAGGTATAAAAGAAAGTGGTATTCAGGTCCACTATTTGTAGACATTGAATTCTTGAACGTTGTTTCCAATAGGTCTCATAGCATTAGGTTAGAACCGACGGGTATTCCAACAAGTTTTCTCTTGGTTCAGTTAAAACTACAGGTGTCGACCCATTGCATTAACATATTTCTGTCTAATCACAATTGAAAAAGCGGGGGTCTAATTACCTCACCTAATATTTCGCTTAGCAATCTGTATGGACTAACTCCAATATACTTTTAAGAGAATCAACTAAACAGTCAGACTCAATCTTAATAAGAAAGTATATCAAAGAGTTATATCTCAATTTATCGATTCAATCCTCACTCAAACAAATAGAAATCTGCGAGCCTGATTGAATACAAGAGAAATAACTTGAACGGTACCAAAGACCAATGTTCAAGGATCAATCAATTTCAATCAACAACCAAAGGTTGGATTTACCAATTGATAGATACAACGCACAACCTGTGAAATTTCAATTATATAACAAAATATAATGCGGAAAAGAAATAACAAAGACACCAGAAGTTTTGTTAACGAGGAAACCGCAAATGCAGAAAAACCCCGGGACCTAGTCCAGATTGAACACACATTGTATTAAGCCGCTACAGACACTAGCCTACTACAAACTAACTTCGGTCTGGACTGTAGTTGAACCCCAATCAATCTCACACTAATCCAAGGTACAGTTGCGCTCCTTAAGTCTCTGATCCCAGCAGGATACTACATACTTGATTCCCTTAGCTGATCTCACCCACAACTAAGAGCTTCTAAGACCCAAAGTCGAAGACTTTAATAAACAAATCTGTATCACACAGAAAAGTCTACAGAAATAGATAAATCTTTCTCCCACAGAAATACCTACGAGTTTTATTCCGTCTTTTGATAAATCAAGGTGAACAGGAACCAATCGATAACCGGGACTTATATTCCCGAAGAACAGCCTAGAATTATCAATCACCTCACAATAATCTTAATCGGCTAGCGAAACAAGATATTGTGGAATCACAAACGATGAGACAAAGATGTTTGTGAATACTCTTTATCTTGCCTATCGGAGAAATTAATCTCAAGCAAATCTTACGATTGTACTCAAATACGATAGAAACAGCAAGATCAGATTACGCAACTACATAGAAAATAGTTGGGTCTGGCTTCACAATCCCAATGAAGTCTTTAAGTCGTTAACCTACAGGGTCTCGGTAGAAACCTAAGGTTAAAGGAGAATCGACTCTAGCTTATACAACTGGTATCACACAGGAGGTGTGGGGATTAGGTTTCCCAGTTGCTAGAGTTCTCCTTTATATAGTCTCAAAATCAGGGTTTGCAATCTAAGTTACCTTGGTAACAAAGTATTCAATATTCACCGTTAGATGAAAACCTGATTAGATTCAAGCTAATATCTTTCAACCGTTAGATCGAACTTAGCTTGTTATATACAAATAAAATATACTTCATTTAGGTTTGAGTAACCGTACCTAAACATGTACACTTAGTTGGTTCAACAGTAGTTAACCAATGGTTAACCATATGAGCACTTTCATATCAACCTTATTCATCTTCATCATAACTAGTTCAAATGACTCAAAAGAACTAGTTAGAGAGTTGTTCAATTGCTTAGATCTCATAGAAGTATATAAGACACAATCGAAGCAAAAACGATTTTGATTACTCGAATCGATTCATTAACATTATAGCCACGGTTTGCAAAGATTGCATTCCTTAGTTTATATATGTTTTAGTTCACGAATAAACCGTTTTTAGAAAATAACCCAGTCAAGTATGCATACCGGTACGCATACTTAAGTACCCGGATTGATCATGTTTTCAGTTCACAAACTCCAGCAGAAATTCACGGGATGTGAACTTCCGGCAGTACGCGTACGGGTATGCGGACTTAGTTTCTGGACATCCTAAACCAGCAAAGTACGCATACTTTAGTTCAAGGATTTTGAACTTACATAAGTATGAGTTCACATACAATGTTTATATCCATTCAAGGTTATATTCTAAACTCTCATTTCAATCATTGAAACATTCTTAGAGGATGTTAAATAGAGGTTATTCACACACTATTTTTCATCAAAGCGATTTTCAATATATTGAAATAATCAACGTGACTTTCATCACATGTAAAGACGAACTTGGCCAAAGCGAAAGCTTACCAACACATATTTCGAGAAATAGATAAGCGAGATAAACTCGGCTCGAAATAGCAAATGTGTATAATCGAAGTCTATATAGCAATACGACTTTTGTCTCAAGATAGGAGATAGAAAAGATAGACTTTTGAGTGATAGATAAGTTCAAGTCTCCACATACCTTTTTGTCGATGAAGATCTACCAGTTCTTTGAGTAGTTCTTCGTCTTTGTATGATGAACGCCGTGGAATCTAGAGCTCAACTACACTTACTATCCTAGTCCGAGACTTAGCTATAAGTAGACTAGAAATCAAGCCTTATAGTTTTGGCAACTAAACTTGACAACAAGCTTGAGATAGCAACGCTTGCGAGTTCGACCGAGCAGTGCTCTAACAACAATGTCGGTAGATAACCAAAAGTTTCCTTGCTCCATTTGGTTAATGCGACAGCCGTACTGCTAAGTTTGTTAAGCAGCTTCTTGGTCAGGTAGCAGTGTTGTGATGTCATCCACGCGTCTTGTACCGCTTTTATCATGTGTGGGTGGAGGAGCCATAAATGTTTCATTTAAAAATTCCTCCCGACCGGCCTAAGAATGGTCCTTTCTTGGAGGATAAAATGTGCATGGTCAGAAGCAATTCTTGGCAGATGGGTGACGATTGAATCTGGATGGTTAGCTAACAAGTCTTGATTTTGTTTAATCTTTCCATAATAAAGTTTTGTTGCATTTTTTTGTTGGTCCAAACACATGAATCTCATAGGAATCCTAGATAAATAAACCCTTTTATAATTGATGAAGTTCTTAAAATGTTGGCCTTGTGTGTTAGTGACAGGTCTACCACCATTCTTTTCATTTTGTAAAAGAATTTCATTGAAATCACCTAGTAGAAGACAAGGGTGATTATGTTGTGGAATGATAGAATGGGATTGTTGCCATAGATCCCATCTAGCTGCAGGTTATATATGGTGGCCCATAAATAACAGTAAGCATCCATGGTTGTTAAGGTTGTGGAAGGATAATATATACATGAACTAAACTTTGATTGGCAACTAACACTTGGACATACAGAGAGGATTTCCATATAAGTGAGAGTCCCCTTTTATTCCCGTTACAAGGATCTGAAAAAACATGATCACAACCTAAACTAGATTTACGTAACAATATATGAGAGACAAACGCTAAAGTTTATATAATAACATAAAAACAGGTTTAAGAACACGCAGGAACTCACGCAGTTTAGAAACTGTCAACGGCTTTAGGGCACCTTGATAGTTTCATGCAATGTAACTTATTATGCAGGTGAGTGTTGGTCAGAGCCAATATCTCGGTTATCTTGAGTTTCAGCTTCGATTACTATCTTCTTCGAAAGTGTCATCCTGCCGGGTATGACACTGGGTATTTTCCTTTGTCAGAATGACTTGGTACAAAACCGAGTCTAATTGTAGTTCTAGATACATACACTCCATATATGATGGTTCACAACCGTCTCTTTATCCTGATGATGATACATGGTGAGTTGGTAAACAGTGGTGTATGGTACAAATTCGAAGTGTTGGAATCTCAATGGTGGCCATTTATTTGTTAATGCTTGCTTCAAATCATGATATAAGAAATTTCCTGCAAGTTCTTTGATAACAATGCAATGTTGTTGGTGAAGTTGCAATAAATCTTTCATTCTTTCAGTGAGATGGAATATGTGAATATCCTTATGTTTTAGTCGAGCTGGATTGGAGGTACAGTATTCTTTCAGGTATCTGATGGTGATGTTTGTTTTTGAAGTTAATGCTGTGAGTGAATATGTGGAACTTTTTTATGGAATATTTTTGTACTGATGGGCCTATTTTAGTGAAGGAAGACAGGGTTAATAAAAAGAAGATGATGAAGACGGTGAGGAAAAGGTAAGATTTTTCTGATTATCATCGATTGTTGCATTTGTGCAATCATCATGTTTTCTAGGTTGTTGTGAACGAGGACAAGAGAGAGAAATGTTTTTCAGGCGTGCTGATAGTAGTGATAGGTGGTGGGTGTGATATTTTTAGTGGTGTTAGGAGTTGATTGGTTGGTGGTTCCGGTATAGTAGATTCCATTAGGTGGTTTAATGAAAGTGTTTGATAAAATATTAGAAAGAAATTGCAGCTAGGAGAAACTTATGATTTCGAATCCAAAAATTCGATCCAACGTAATTTATTCTTGCAAGAAAGGTGAAGTTATCTGAAGCAATTCCTAATCTAAAAATGATTAAGAAAATCAGAGGAACATTTGGAAACCTTCTAACAAGCAACAAATAGTTCTCTTTCCTATTGTGTTGCATAAAATTAGTCACTTGTCTAAACTAGGAACTGTAGTTACATCATACATGATCAATCCCCCAAATAATTCGGGTTGTGTAATTTCATAGATTATTTGTGAAATTATCATCTCAAATTTCCATAGCCTCTCTTGTTTTGATACTAGGCATTTCAATGGATAACCAAATATCTGCTATCGGGCAGACTTTGTACCAAAAACTTAGGATATTATCTGAAATTGTTGGTACAAATACCGGGTAAGAATATCTTATCGTATACTTATATTGAAATGAAAGGATGTCGAATAACATTTCTATAAGACAATAATGGGTCTTTTGTAATCACAATATACTAAATTAACCCTAACTTTACTAATAAATAAATTCTTAAGTTGTTAGTAAGTTAGTAATCGGTGACCCTCAATTGATCGTTTACCATCTCTTTTGATAATATTTTTATAATTTATCAATCTAGATCTCCGCATTTGTATGTCTTTTAGGTATAATATTTCAAATAAAGTAGCAATTAGCAAGCAGTGCGTCTAAGTGCACCCCCTCTTAATCCGGGGTGCACATTCCTCCCCTTATCATAGGTTGTTTAGTTAATCCTGATTATTTATTTTAATATTATTGTTGATATTTTGATTAAAAGAAAGATTACATTGGAACTCGTATGAACCAAAAATAACCTTTTGGATATTTATATTTCGCTCTCCCTTTGGAACTCGTCAGTTACTGTGATTCCTAAACTGATGATAGATTTTGAATATTCTTCCAAAACTTGAATAGACCATGAACAATTTCGTGTACAGAAATTACGTCGGGTTCAACGAATAAGAGAAACAAGATTCGTCGGATTCAAGGAAGAAGGAAACAATTAGTTTTTCACTTTTTCTCTAATGATTTTATAGGAGTCTTAAGTTTTTGTAAAGTGTATATGGATTGATTGAACAACCGAAGAGTGAAGACTGATTAATTTTTTCAACTACTTCTTATCACCGATTTTCCTCCCACACAGTCTCAGCTCTCACCATTTCCTCTATAAAATCGATAGATTGAACAACTAAATTTATAGTGTATTTGATTCGATTCGATTCTTAAATTCATCCGAAATTGATTTTTTCTCTTTGCTGCTCTTTCCTTCGGTTAGAATGATCTTATAATATTTGAATCGATTGGTTTATCATCGGAAAGGTGATTGTAAAACACGGTACCAATTGAAAACCCTTTTAGATCTTCTAATTTTTGGAACAGTTCAGCGGGAAGTAGTTTCTCCATATCCTATTAGGAGGTCCAGAAGAACAGATGAAAAGATTAGAAATTAAACTTATTTCAGTAATCATTCAAATCAATTCAAAAAAAATAAAAAATAAAAATAATAATCATAGGTCTCAATCCAAAATGGATGTTACCAAAGAAATGGAAAAACTTGCTTTAATTATCGAGGGTCTTGATGATCTTAGACATAAACATCAGTTTATAGGTCTGGTAAATTTAGTTGGTGGGATTAAAAATGCAGACATGGTGTTTCTACCATTCAGAATTAAGACAATAAAATCAATTTCACCCATTTCCAATAGGAAGGTTATAGTAGTTTTCGTATCTTATATTCATAAAATTCAAAGCTTGTGCTAACTAGAGTTAAGAGAATAACCAATTATGAGGGGAGGAATGTGCATCCCGGGTTAAGAGGGGGTGCACTTAGACGCACTCATTAGCAAGCATATTAGACTTGTTGTGTTGTGGAACATAACCGGTCAATTTGCATTTTATTTGACTTTTTGATTATAATAATAAAACTAAAAGATATCGGTTGAAAATTATTTGAACATATAAGAAATGAGGACCATTATCCGTTCCAATAACAAAATCAAACCACACGTGCTTGCTCTAACCCAACTGGATGTGTATTACCGATTTTTTGCAGTGGAAATATAGGGGAAAGTAAAGAGATAGGGAAGATAAGGATTTCTATTGATTAGCCTATTACATAGTTAAAGTATGCTTTATATACATGTAAAGAGAAACCCTTAGGATTCTAGTTGGGCCACACATCCATGGACCGTAGGCCCTACAACACTCCCCCTTGTGTGGTCCAATATAACTCCGTTTGTAGTGCTTCACGTATAATGCTTCGAATGTAGGTCTTCAAATGTCGTCCTCTTCTTGATGACTTGTGCCGAAATAAATCGCCTCATTAAAACTTTGACAAGGAAAAACCCAGTGGGATAAAACCTTGGTAAAACTTTTCACATGTAGTTCATCACATGCAATACGATTTTCAAAGATCGACGAGTCTAAGTTGATTGCCTCGTTAAAACTTTGTCAGGAAAACCCAGAGGGACAAAACCCGAACTAAAGAAAAAGAGTACAATATTAAGTAAACTTAGAACATAGTTGGATGCATATACGTTGCCTCATTAAAACCTTGACAAGGAAAACTTGGTGGGATAAAACCTTGACGAATGGAAAAGAGTACAACGTGACAGATGCAAGTGAAGATGATCCGTTGCAGATGATCGCTTTGCTCCGTTGAAGTTGACTAGTTTCTTCGTAACTCCTAATCCAGAAAACCCTCGTGGGAAAGACAATAGCCTTAGCTGGGAAATTACATTCTCGGTGTTTGTTGTTCTCTCATTAAAAAAACTTGCCGAGTAACAAAACCCTATGGGGAAAAGTAACCTTGGTGAAGGAAAATAGTTCAACACACCATTAGATGCTCCCCCTGATGTCAGACAATTTTCATTAGTCTAATGCAGTCAAAAGGAGTTTATCACACTTTACTTTGGTGACTTGAATGTTTATAAGACCATGTTGTTGATTCTGGAAGTTACGTTGCTTAAGAGAATATCGCATCTCATTTCTTTGATTCAGATATTTTCAGTAATATCAACGCGATCTTTATGTCTTCAACGTTCAACATACTTGATGTTTTTAGTGTCATCTCGTTAAAAACCTTGTCGAGTAACAAAACCCTTTGGGAAAAACTATTCTCGATCGAAGGGAAAAAGAGTACAACACAGCTTTGATTTCGAAGTAAATTATGTCGACATCATATCCTTGGATCCTCCCCATGATGTCGGCATCTCCCCTTGATTACTTTCAGAGTTGTTCCAGACTGTTCCTTTAGTCATGTACTTTTCGAAACTGAATATCGGTAATGACCTAGAAAATAGTCTACCGTATCTCCCCCTGATTAATTTCATTGGAGAAGAGATTATTGTTCCTTTGTAATCAACAACTTTTGGATTGCACTTTCATTGGCATTCTTTTTAATGTCTTTGCAGGGATAGAACACATTCACTATACCATTCCAATGACGTTGCGTTGGCGCTGAGCTATATCTAGCTAACAAGTTCCATGAGGATGTAAAATTTAATCGAGTACATTATTATATTAAGTACAACAATGCGTCTATTGTACTTAGATATGGGAATTTCATCTCCCAACACATCTTCGTCATATTCCTTTAGACAAAATGGTCAGTTACTTACATTTGAACCTCGACTAATCATGGGACTGCTATCAGGATGCATGTCTTTGTTAAATTTCCTGACAACTTTAGACATATGCAAACTGTTGGAATAATATACCACAAGCTCAGTATTCGGTCGAGCTTTCCCCATACTTTTCATTTCAAATTCGGATTTCAAATAGCTTTTAAGGTCTCTTATTACATCAAGAGTACCCATCATGTCTGTACTATCGACATAGATAGCTACAATTCCAAATCAGGAACTTTCTTGTGAATACGCAAGGAAAAATACCTTACTTGTTTATCCCCTCCAAATCAAATAGTCACTTAGACGGGTATACCACATCCGCCTGATTGCTTCAATCTATAAGTGAGCGTTATATCTAACTTTAAACGCATTCTGTGGTTTAGAGTCACTTGATTTGGGAAACAAAAGTTTATCAAGTACTTTTGTAAATATCTGTTATCTCTTGATTCTTTCAGAGATACGTAACAACCACATACATATGCTACATTTCAAGTCCTTTTGAAATTACCAAGCTAACTAAGTAGCAGAACGCTTTAATGTTCATTACAAGAGAACAATTCCAGGGCTTTGTGAGATACCTCGCGCCACAAGGCGAGTCTTTATCCTTTGAGACTTCATTCTTCCCACTGTGCTTTATGACAAATAATCATGTATGTCCCATAGGCTTTACACTTGGTTGGTTAGCACTACCACACCAAATACCTGTATATTTGTCAAAGAACCAAGTTCTACCTGGATTGTGTAGGCCAAATATGCTCTTTGTTGACATTAAACAATAAGAAGCATGGTTCGATCTCGTTGTGCTCTATTTTCTTGAGCAACTATATATAAAAACAATCATTAATATGCTCGCACGATCTTTCCATTGACTCGTATGTGTTCTCATAATCCTTTAGGATTTGATTGTTCTATGGAATCATTAAACTTCGGAGCGTCCTCCAGTATTGATTCATGGACATAATCAGAGAAAATCAAATGAGATGATTTCATTAATGATACAAATTAGGTTGTGCCTTACTCATCTACTTCCTTTTTAGGTGAGCATTGATCGAACCTGGTGGTGTCTCCATCTTCCTTTATGGATCCACGGTCTCAACCACACCTCCACTAAGTGTAGTTGAAACACCTTAGTTTATGGTGTATATCCCTTATTGAGGATTCGTAACCTTGCAGGTAGGTTTGCAGCTGGTATGTATGATCTCACCACTTTAGCGACATCAATGTACATTCTGAAAATCGATTATTCTTTGTCACTTCACATTTACATTTATGGAGTATAAGAATCAATATGAGACACAGTGGGAACACACCACGATGATTCCTGTCGTTCCCTTAGAAAATACTTTTTCTTATCTCCCCCTAACGACGGGAAGACTGTCTTATTAAAGTGACAACCACAAATCTAGCGGTACGAGATCTCCTGCCAAAAGCTTTAAAATGCGGATAATTGTTGGGAACTCATTTCCAACATAACTACTTAACAGTTTTGAAGACACATCATAGTACGATGTGGAGTCGTAATGGCACATATATAGTGCAACCAAAAATGCGTAAGAACACGAATGCCAGGCTTGTATCCAGTTACCGACTGGTACGCATAAAAGGTTGACTAATATTGGGTTCTAAAATGAATTAAGTAAAGATGCGTTAATACTGCATATTTCCCAAGCAGTTAAAGGTAGGTTTGTACGCATAACCATGCCTTAGGCACCATCTGTAACCTTTGATGATAGCATTTGCGAGACCTTGGGGTATAGGATGCTTTGCATTGATCCTATTAAGCATGCAATAACCATCAAGTCCTTTTGATGTATACTCGCTATCATTTACAAGGGGTGGTGAGCCCTTACATGTAAAATATGTGCTAGTAGTTTTCCAAACGCAAATTTCTTGGGAACTATAACTAGTCCAAAATGTCAAAAACATTCACCAGAGCCATAAGTCACATTAATGGTCCGCATTCTGCATGAATATTTTTCTAAATTTGACCTTGTTATCTTTGTAATATGGATTGTTTACCATTTGCATCTTAGGATGGTCTCGATCCTGTTTTACTGAAGACTTTGTAAAAAAAATCAGTGGATGAGCTCGTGTTGATAACGTTTTGTAGTGGAAATATAGGGGAAAGTAAAGAGACAAGGAAGACAAGAATTTCTATTGATTAACCTATTACATAGTTAAAGTATCCTTCATATACATATAAAGAGAAACCCTTAGGCTTCTACTTGGGCCGCACAATCATGGATCATAGGATATAACACGATTCTAATTTTAGTCAAACAAAATCAACCTACCGTAGCAGCCTTTGATAATCCCGCTAGAGTAAATGTTTCACCCACCAAAGAAACAGATAAAAACAAGAAAAACAAACAAGAACATTAGAATTTTCAAAAATGGGTCCCACGAATCAAAGACCCAACAGATAATACATGTGTAGACTGCTGATTATCTTAAAACTCTTTTAACCATTTGTCTTTCTTTCTCATTTCTTGTTTTTCTCATCTCAGATTGAATCACAAATCTAATCCAGTTGTAGGATTTAAGAAGTGAGAATAACCAGAAAGTAGTATGGCAGAAGAGATGAGAGAACCATTTATTCAACAACACCATGATCATCAAGGAGAAGAAAATGGGAAACAAAGAGACAACAAAGAAAGACTATGGATGGTTTATTTGAGTACTTTTGTTGCTGTTTGGGGTTCGTTTGAATTCGGTACTTGTGTAAGTAAGCTAAATCATATATTCATTGTAAGTAATCATTGGAATTTCAGTTATATTGTATTTTTGTGAGATTAGTATGTTTTGTTTTATGTGTGTAGGCAGGGTATTCATCCCCAACTCAGGCTGCAATTACAGCGGAGCTCAATCTGTCTTTAGCCGAGGTTTGGGTTTCCAAAAAGCTTGTTTCCTTGTTAAATTCTTTATTGTATCTATAGCAATGGGTAGTGATGTATAATTTTCCCATATATTTTCTGAATATTAATTGAAATACAATGAGATTTTGAAATTTTGCTATGCATGTGCAAATCCTAGGCCAAGAACTAGAGGAAAGTTGAAATTGGTAATGGGTTTGTGGTAAGAACTTTACTAGGAGGGCATACACTTGTTTAGCAAGCCGAGTAGCGGAAAACTGAAACAATAAGTGATGGATCATAAATGATGATAGTGACGGATAATTTGGTGTGATTTGTGACTTGCAAGTTGGATCGTTATTTGTATTTTCAGTACTCGGTTTTTGGCTCCATATTGACAATTGGTGCAATGATTGGTGCAATTACAAGTGGGTTGATCGCTGATTTCATTGGCCGGAAAGGGGTAAGAAATATTAGTCACCCTAGTTAATATTTAGTTTACGGTTTTTGAGTAACGGGGTAATTCATCTCCACGCAAACTGCAGGCGTTGAGAACATCAGCTGCTTCTTGTGTTACAGGATGGCTTGCCATATACTTCGCCAAGGTTTGCTTGACAATTTTTTCTATTGTTTCTAACTTCCATCTTCACATGTAGCTACATTTTGCAATGTGAATTATCAACTTCTATATGATGACTTTTTATCTCTTATATATTTAAAGGGCGCATTGGCCCTTGACATTGGAAGACTTGCCACGGGATATGGGATGGGAGTCTTTTCTTATGTGGTATGTTTTTCCCTTTTCACTGGAGTCAACATCGTATGATAAGATAGATATGGATTATAAAAATAGTTCTTATGAGTCCTTGATATTTGATGTCTTAACATAAATAAACTGGTGGAACAGGTACCTGTTTTTATAGCTGAAATTGCGCCCAAAAATATTCGAGGAGCCTTGACAACATTGAATCAGGTTCAGACCTTGGACATAATTTTTCACTTAAGTTAATTGGAGAAAAGAATTCAAGACAGATGTGAATATAATTACACAAATGAGGTTTACGTTACTTTCTACTTGTTCTGCAGCTAATGATTACCTGCGGAGTTTCTGCCTCATTTCTGATAGGGACGCTTATGCCATGGCGCGAACTAGCATTATCTTGTAAAATCATCTAACTTTAGCAATTTTTAAATTATAATAATCAATGAATCCTTGTAAGCAAAGAGGAAAATTTCTTAAGACAAGGGTCTATTGGGTGGAATAGTGCTGTGAAAAGCAACTGAAAATTTAATTCGTATTGCAGCACTAATACCTTGCGCCATTATGCTTGTGGGTCTATTTTTCATTCCAGAATCACCTAGATGGCTGGTATGCAATTACAACCAAGAAGTTCATTTTAATTGTGTACAAATCACGCAAGTATTATAGACTGACGATATATGTAGGCCAAGATTGGAAAACGAAAAGAGTTTGAAGGAGCACTTCAAAAGCTTCGGGGAAAGGAAGCTAATATTTCCGATGAAGTGGCGGAAATCCAGGTAAGTCTCCAGCTAAACATTCAACACTACTAGTTTCTAAAAACTAGTGACAAAACAGATATAATGAACTGACAAATGCATTGTTGCTTGTCAGGATTACATAGAAACTCTTCAAAAACTCCCACAGGCCAGAATATGGGATTTATTTCAGAAAAGATACTTGCGCTCAGTCACTGTTAGCCTCTCTCCCACATAACTCTTATTGAATTTAGTTAAGCACTTCTTAAGAACTTACAACTTTAATGCACCTCATACTTCCTTTGATGATCAGATTGGAGTTGGGTTGATGGTTTGTCAACAATTTGGAGGAATAAATGGAATAGTTTTCTACCTAAGCCAAATATTCGTGTCCGCAGGTAAACTAACGTAACGCACGATAGTAACCATTAAAGAAAAATTTACCTTTCAGGTTCTTCTATTGCTCATGGTTTTCATCATCAATCTTTATGTATCCTTTCAGGATTTCCAGCTGATGTTGGAACTAGTATCTATGCTGTTCTTCAGGTTTGTACTCTTCCTTTTAGTTATCTGAAAATTTCCAATTCCTCTCTGATATTGCAACGGATTATCCTGTTTTGCAGATTGTGGTAACTGCCTTGGGTGCAAGCTTAATAGATAGAGCTGGAAGACGAGCACTTCTACTGGTAAGCTGTCCAATAAGTAAGATTTTGTTACCATGAAAATCATAATACTGTGTACACCTTCTAATTTTAATTTTTGTAGGTCTCGGCAACAGGATTGGTTCTTGGTTGCCTCCTAACTGGAATTGCATTCTATATGAAGGTAGTAGCTAAGAAAAAATTCAAAACAAAGAAAACTTGTCATGGCTAAATTTTTGTTGTTCTGAATCTCGACATGTTGTGTGAATCAGGACCATGATTTGCTGCTCAATGCAGTACCAGCCCTCACTGTAACAGGAATACTGGTAAGATTGATAGAACTAAACGCTTCGCAAAGAAAGTTCTTTGTACTCTCAGTATAAAGTTATTCATATCCGTGGACTGAATATAGGTGTACATTGGATCGTTCTCGGTAGGAATGGGAGCAGTTCCATGGGTTGTTATGTCTGAGGTAATTTCAAGCATCTTAAAATCGTTCTTCCCATTTTTATCAACACGTCAAGCAAGAGGTTGCAATTTCTCTCTTGCAGGTTTTTCCAATAAATGTTAAAGGGGTAGCTGGAAGTCTAGCGACGTTAGTGAACTGGTTTGGTTCATGGGTGGTTTCCTACACATTCAATTATCTCATGAGTTGGAGCTCTTCTGGTAAGTAGTTTCCGTTTTCTAACTAGTGAAACCAAACTTTTAATATACTAATCAATCATCGTTACTTGTTTTGTGTGTGTTTTGCAGGCACATTTATCATCTACGCTGTGGTTAACGGACTAGCTATCGTATTTATCGCCATTTTAGTACCTGAAACAAAGGGAAGAACTCTAGAAGAGATTCAAGCTGCCATCAACAAGTCCTGAAGATGAAAACCAAAAGGAAATTAGTCAGATGAACAGTCACCAGCATTTATTTCGTTTAATTATTTGTCCAAAGTAAACAAAGATGAAATCTCAGAGAATGATTAAACATTCACTGCCAAGCTATTCTCAACAGTATCATCCAATGCTGTTCCATATTGTAATCCAAATTCAAGCCAAATGCACATGTTCAGATTAATCTAAACCAATTTCCTACAAATGTAAAATTCTGACATACAGGTGTACACTGTTGTAAATCAGTATGACACAGAAGACTTGACCCTAGAGGGGTAGTGGAATAATCACCTAGGATGCATTAACTTTTGCTTGGCTTTCCAACTACTACTCTGTTTGTTCTGTTCTTGTCATTTTGTGTTGTGGGTCATCTCCTTGCTTGTCCTTCTCTCCCTCTTTTTGTCTCTCTGGATTTCATTTCTGGGTTATCTCCTGCAATTCATCTGTATTTTCTCCTAGTTTTCAGAAAATGGAAGAAGTAATCATGGAACAAGGAGAGATAGAGACACCTTTGATTCCCACAAAACTCAGAAAACAGCAGCAACAGGAATCTCCTCCATGTTCAGACTCCATAGGAGTTGTGATTCTTGGCACTTTTGTTGCTGTTTCTGGATCTTATGTCTTTGGCTCTGCTGTAAGTTCTCTCTCTATCTTTCCCTCTGGACTACACTTGGGAAAAAATTTCTGTTTCTCCTGTACTTATTCCATTCCCCACAGGTCAGCTTTTAATAGACATGTGTAAGAATAGGATTACAGTGGGAACTGTACTAATCCAGTTTAAGCTTAATCAATCTAAGTACTGTATGTATTATTACAGATTGGATATTCATCACCAACACAGTATGGGATTATGAATGAACTTGGCCTTTCCTTAGCAGTGGTAATTCATTCATTTTCAAATTAGCACCATTATTTACATTTCTATGGGGATTATCATGTCTTGTGGTTTGTATATTTTATGCAGTACTCGTTTTTCGGTTCAATTTTAACAATTGGAGCAATGATAGGTGCCATAATGAGTGGCCGCATAGCGGATGTCATCGGACGTAGGGGTGTACGTATTTTTATGATGTCTATTCAATCAAATCTAGTTTTAGTGCGCAAATGTAACTTAAAAAACTTTTCCATCTTTTTCATTTTTGTTTTCATCTCTATGAAGATGTGTTAATTTTTGCATTGGAAGTAGGCTATGTGGGTCTCCGACTGTTTCTGCATTTTAGGATGGCTCGCAATACTCTTTTCCAAGGTTCGTAATCTAAATTACATGAGCATGTTTGATGTAAGTACAACTCGTACCAATCCAAATTAAACGTTTACTGTGTTGTCAAAGGGTGCTTGGGTGCTTGACATTGGAAGACTATCAATGGGATACGGAATAGGGCTTCTCTCTTATGTGGTAATTCAACATTTTGTTTCATGAATCCTTTCCAGTTTGTTCATAAAATAGAAAAGTGATAAATAGCGAATGTTGTGCAGGTTCCTGTGTATATAGCTGAGATAACACCCAAGAATCTTCGAGGAGCATTTACTACAGTTAATCAGGTAAACTTAATAAAAAAAAAATTGAGTTTGGTTTTGCTTTTGTTTTGTGCAAGTGCTTATAGATCAGCTTTTGAATTTTCAGTTGATGATATGCATTGGCGCATCCCTTACCTTTCTATTTGGAACAATGGTCACATGGCGCAGTCTAGCACTAATCGGTAAGTTTCTGCAGTCATCCTTTATAGAATGTAATGAAAACCTTTGCTAATTCAGGATGGGACTTAATCTACAGGAACCATTCCGTGCCTAGTACAATTTATAGGGCTCATCTTCATTCCTGAATCTCCTAGATGGCTGGTTAGTCAGATATCAAGTTGTGTTAAAATGTACATTTTAAAGTTTATGCATTATTAAGTCGTAGGACTTTAAATTGTCACAGGCAAAAGTTGGTAAACTGGAAGCCTTTGAGTACTCTCTTCGACGTCTTCGGGGCAACAATGCCGATATATCTGAAGAAGCCGCAGAAATCAGAGTACGTTTATGACCGGACTAAGTTTTGAAAAATAATTCAGATTCTAAATTCCTTGCTATTCCACAGGATTATACCGAGAGTATTCAGCGACTACCAAAATCCAGAATCTTGGACTTGTTTCAGAGAAAATATGCTCATTCGCTCATTGTAAGCTTTCTTTCCCATACTAGTTCTCCATTCCCAATTAATAGACCTCACACTACTTGACTGAATCTTATATGTTGGTCTTGCTTTTGAATTAGGTTGGAGTTGGATTAATGGTCCTACAACAATTTGGAGGTGTTAATGGAATTGCATTTTACGCGAGTTCAATTTTTGTTTCGGCAGGTAAGTAACAACTGATCTTCAATTAAATGCATTCAATTGTTATTGAAGTCACACTCCTATCTTGTGGTCCTCTTTTTGCTAGGTTTTTCTTCGGGTAATGTTGGAACTATAGCAATGGTTGCAGTTCAGGTCATTTCATTTCTCTTAACACTAGTTCAAATTCGAAATTCATTTGCCATTTCATTTCCTTTAACGAAGTGTTATTTACGTTATGCAGATACCCATGCAAATATTAGGTGTGCTTTTAATGGATAAATCCGGGAGAAGACCACTCCTTATGGTAGGATATCGCTAGTTTCGTTCAGATTATTAGATTCTGTCAGTGATGGAGTAAACATAACTTATACTTTGTCTACAATGATTTCTAGATTTCTGCAGCTGGAACTTGCTTGGGTTGTTTTTTAGCAGGATTGTCGTTTCTCTTGCAGGTATGTTTAGAAGAAAAAAAGGTCTTCGTGTATTCCTTATGTTTACAGTTTTTCATATTTGGATTTTCTTGTTTTGCTTTTCTCAAATAATGAAGTACTTTTTCACAAGCAGGGTAGCCAATTCCCTAAAGAACCGAGTCCAATATTGGCCCTTACCGGCATTCTGGTATGCCCATTTCAGCTTCTTCTTTTTTCTTGTTCATAAACAATTATCATCTGAATAAGAATTATTATACAGCACCTAGAACCCCCCACCTCCACCCCGAAAAAGAAAAGAAGAAAAGAATCAATGAGTTGTAATTTGCTAATTAACCACAAACGTTATGTGACTTTTGAATTTAGGTGTACACTGGATCTTTCTCATTAGGCATGGGTGGGATACCATGGGTTATTATGTCCGAGGTAAGGTATCTACATTGTTTCTGGGATCAGATTTCTGAATTTTGAATAAACGAGACAAATGAACAGATATCTATAAATTTTCCACATCCAGATATTTCCGATAAACATGAAGGGCACAGCAGGGTCCCTAGTGACATTAGTAAGCTGGTTTGGTTCTTGGATTGTTTCATACGCTTTCAACTTTCTCATGGAATGGAATTCAGCAGGTTATTACAATTGAAAACTATTTTATCTGCTTTTTCTCTATTTTTATCCTGTTTCCAGGAACTGAATTCGAATCCACGTTACCTTTATCCTCTGTAGGTACATTCTTCATATTTTCAAGCATTTGTGGCTTGACCATTCTCTTTGTAGCAAAGCTGGTACCAGAAACGATGGGTCTAACACTGGAAGAAATACAAGCCTCTATGAATCCATTCTCTATGGCGAGATAGAATTGTTCAAGGAACATGTAACGTGACAATAATCTGATTAAGGTAGAAACAACAAGGTCTCCCCCTCTTGTAATGCATTTGTTGTAATATATAGAGCTTAAACATCACAATGATCTGATTCGCGAATGTACCTGGTTTTAACTTCTAAGACCATGTGAAACATCATTGATCAAGCACATTGACAACAGCTTCAAGGCCGTCCAGTCGACAGTACCTACAATTTTATTATCCTTCCCCAGTTAAAATGGTCAGGGATGAGCGAAGTTGGAATCCTTATGGGTACGGATACCTTCGTATTTCGATTATAGCATGAGATACGACCATCATGTGATTGTATGAAGATGAAATCTGTCGCTGTAAGAGCTACAATGGAAGAACCCGGACATAGATAATCGTAAGGTATCAAGACCTTCTCTTTTGTCCACCTCATGTGGCCATCTTTAGATAGTTCATGACATATCCATAAAGAAGAAGTCTGCTGATCATCTGGTGTACTCATTAAAATAGCTGCATTCCCATCAATTTCCATCATTATCGACAGTACTTGTGAAGAATCCGCTAAGTATTCTTTGAGACGCCTAGAGAATGGAATGTAAGCGAATTCTTCCCTTCCAACATCAAACTCAAGTATATATTGAATATATGTCACATTATGGAACTGCCAATGTACATTACCATCCACATAGAGAGGACCATCCACAAATGCAAACCTCCCTCCGTTAGACTAGGCGGGCGGGGCGTCAACCAATTCTCTCCATTTATGTTCACCAGTTTTCCATGTTTGATCCCCAACTGTCAACACCTCCACAACCAGAGTCTCATAGTCATTGTCTTTCATCACTGTCTTCTTCAGTTTCAGGAGCAAACATTTTGTCCATATGACTAGATATGCATATAACTTTATGTTTCTTGCTTTGCGGGTCGAATCCTAAAGCGATGGACTCAACTTGGCACCTAGCTTTTCCTCCTCCATATACTTCCCGAATGGCGGTAGTTTCAATCCAAGGTGATGTATCACCGGTGGTGGGATTATACAAGAGAAATGCATCCTTGGAGGGAGTGGAAATACATACCACGCCCTCCACTGCTTGTCTTGGTAATCCATGGGGATCAAGACGATGTTGTAATGCTAGTCTCCTAACACTAGTAGCAGTTGTGAAATTAACAATTCCTTCTTCTCCGCCATGGTGGTGCTGGATAGATAATAGTGATCTAAAATTTGTCAACCCCTCTACCTCTTGTAGGAGTCTCTTCTGCTCATCCACTCGAAGCTTTCTATTCTGCAACTCAACATCTTCTCTATTTTTTCTTGTTCTATCTATTAATCCAGGGGTTGCTGTAAAAACAGTTTTTATTACTGGAGACCAATAAGGTATGATAGTTGTTGTTCGATGTATTAGTCCAGGGGATACAAAAACACGGCCAATCATTGAAAATTGTCGAGGATTCATAAAAATCTTTCTCGCCATTGCTTTTGCCGCCATCTATCTCTTAATCGGCAGCTAACAGAAGAACCCTAACCCCCCAAATCTCTCTTACGTTCTGCATTATACCTTTGCTGGACCGGGTCCCAAACTTTGCCGAAGGCCGAACACTCGAATCCGTCGTATATAACCAATGCCTCGGTAGTTGGCTTTTTCATAGCTAAATCGTGGACGACAATGACCTGATTAGGGTAGAAATTACAAAGCCATCCCCGTTTCGTGCAATTCTCTATATAAAAACAAAGTTTTTTCGAGTGTTGTGGTTAACCGGAACTCCTGGTTGATTCTGGACTACTCCTTTTATTTAAAGTAAGGTTTTTTAAAATTTCAAGCAATAAAATTTTAAGAGAATATTTTATACTCCACAATATATATTTTTCCTACCAAATTTAAAAATAATCTCATAATATTGGCAAAAATATGATATTTAATTCTAAATAAAATCTAACGTGAAATTAGACAAATAAAATAATTGACATTACCAAAAATAAATGTGTAGCATTAAAATTAAAAAATAAATTATAATTTAATCACATCAAAAATTGAATCGATATGCATTGTTCATCATGGTTTCATCATAAAATTAAATCAATCTGCATAAAAAAAATTAAGAAAATTGTCCAATGTCCAATGTCCAGTTACAATTTTCATAATTAAATCGATATCTTAACTCCACACTATAATTACAAATTTTACAAACTATCAAGAACTAAACAAACCTTAATTGAAATTTAAAATTAAAACTCTAAAAGAAATTAAAAACTCTATTATATAATAAATAAATAAAGTTGTAGATACTTACACGTATACTGAAGGATATTCCCTCTTCGGGAAAAAAAGAATGATCACCAATCCTGTCCAATAGTCGAAATGCAAAATAATTAATAGAAAGTTATGGAGGTATTAAAACATAACATTCAGCAAAACTTCGAGAATGAAAGAACAAGAATATTAGCACAAAAATGCAATAAACAATAATGAGTTCCGATCTTATTTTTCTTAATATTACTCATTCCATAAAAATATATTAAAATAAATAAGTAAAACAATTTTATTTCTATACATATGCCTAATATTTTTTGAACAAAATAATATTATGATTTTATTGCTATCTTAACATACCAAAAAAGACACAGTACTATTTGATAACATTAGGTGAAAAATATAATACGAATAGGTAAACAAATTATTTTCTTGGTTCGTAGGCGGCACGAGTTACCAAAAATATAGACATTCTTGATATTTTTAAATAATATTATTTCCAAAAGAAAATCGTCTTATTTATGGGTTCGGTTGGTGTCTCTATTTATATAAACCATTACACCAAAAGCCAAACACCACTGTTTCGGCGCCGCTTCTTATCTCTTCTAGGTTTTGGTTTTTTATTTCTCTATAAGCTCTTTGTTTTGGTTTTTGATTTGTCTATAAGCTCTTTGTTTGTTTTACAGGTATCTCGATTTGCATTATCCGAAATAAGCCCGATGGCATGAAAAATTTGGTAAATTTCTCTCTTTCATATTTGATCCGATTGATTCTATTTTACGGGATTGTAAATTAACGTAACAAGCATTATCATCAGAAGTTCAATCTACTACAAGATAGATAGTGCCAACGAAGAGAAAGAAGAAGGACTTTGTGTCAACCAAAGAAGCTACGGGCATCGATAGCACCTCCTAGACGAAAATGTAACATACCAAACCTTTTCTTATGGTTATTTGATTTTACGATTGTTACTATATTCAGTGTTGCATACATTTTATTCTGTTATATTAGCCCAACTCTCTATCGTGTCATTGTATCTACGGTTATTGTTTCTATTTTTATGACCTAGCCCACCCCATCTGTTTTTCGAACTCTTTTCATCTATGTTGTCATGGCTGTAGAACCTTTCATTGGCTAAAATATTTTTCTTTCTCGGGTTAGATTTCCTATTTTCTTCAAAATTTTCTTCTGATGCTTCACCGTTAGTTCTTTCGTTGATCTTTGCAAAGAAGGGCTAAATGGTTGATAATTATTTGTTTTTCCGATGCAGGAAGAATCGGCAAAAGAGGAGAAACTTTCTCTTGATAAGATTGCTGAGATAATAAGTACTTTGACGATTAAAAAACAGCTATTGTAAGTTTGCTTCTGTTAATATGTTAACTTTCTTATTTGTCGTGTGGAGAAATATTGATTTTTATTTTTACCATCTTTAATAATGGTACGTCTGAAAAAGAAAACGATGAAGAGAGCAAGAGGTTGCAAAATGAGATGTTTGAAGTTCAGAACACAAGGTTTGTTATTGAGTGTTTCTCCAGTGCAACCAAGGTGTGTGTTCTGAATTTTCATTGTTGCTCATTGTTTTAGATTGTGTTTAACTTTTCTATGTCAATATGTCATCTGTGTTTAACTTTTCAATGTTAATATTTACAGTAAGCTTTAATATCTTCGTGTCCAATTTCCTTTTTCTCTTTTAATTTACTATTAACTTCATTTATAAGATATTTAAGCCTGCAGAAAGAAACCATCGTTATTGGCTAGAAGATTGGTATACCAAGCTACTAAATATTGCACTGATAGTTAACGTATTTATCCTTTTGGGTGAGGTTTCAAAGGATTATTAACAAGATATTGCAATATGATACATTATGGTATCAACATTTTGAGTGTTTCTACTTTTTTTTTAACACTCAAGAGTTATGACCTACTCCTGGAGTTCCTGCCCGATAATATGGATCACATTTCACTGGACCAGTTTTGTTATATGTATGTTTGTTGTTTTTTCCAACAGAATTGTTTAGTAGTAACCTCTATCATTTGTGCCAGACACAACGAAGGTGGTTCAGATGCTAGCAAAGAAGGTGGATAAATTGACTATGCAATAAGGTTGGTTCAGATGCTAGCAAAGGTGGATACACTTTTTCCTTTGGAGAACTTGAGTTTGCGTCGGCTTATTTAATTTGAGTAAACTTCTTTGTGTTTAATAGCTGATCTGAGACTATATAGTATTAGTTGACTATTGGTTTACATGAACTGCGAGTTACCAAACGTGACACGAAGGGGAGGATAGTGTGTATGTATGAATTTCGTTAGTATTTATCTGTTTAATCTTTGATGCCCCCATAGGCTTATGTGATTATACACACGTATATCCTAACCCAATTCAGTTATACAACTCCTCATGGTGGCGGCGCAGTAGTGTAAATAAGAGTTTTCAGTACCCTCCATTAACAGTAACAACATAGCAATAACAGTTCTTGGATCTGGTGAAGGTAATCTTTTGATTTCATTTGATAAATTTGTATTCTGAATTTTTGTTTTCTTTATACAGTAATCAATTGGATTTTCTTTTGTCATATAAGTGCTCCAATGCGACTTACTCGAATTTGAAGTGCATCCTTCAGAGAAATATGCTATCAATAGATTTGTAAGTAGTTTTTACTGTTTCTACTTCACATGTGTTCTTCTAACTAGATGGGATATATACTAATTGTTGAGTTTAGCGCTATTTATGTATGTCCATTTATATGTTTTCCATTTGTTTGTTGTGAAGGTTTCCTTGGAGTATAGGATGATAAGTTGTCTAAAAATATAGAAAGTCATCTTCCTTTTATGTTATCTGACAGTAGAGATGGCTTTGTTTTCTCATTTACATTTTTAAAGCTTCCAGTAAGACACTTTCCATTTAGTTGCTTACCTATGGGTTGTACAGTTTTACAATGTGTAGCTTTGAAGAACCAAAAAGTCGTTAAAGTCAACACTTAGGTTTCTCATATAAATACATGCATTTACAACTATTTTATTGATATTAAAGCTAAGAAGTTGTGTTTTACCTAATTGGTCACAGTCTAAGCACTTTCATTTGATTATTTATCTGCATTGATTATCGAATGGGTCATGGAATGCTTAAATGGATGTGGGGATTTATATATTATAATTTATAACCTTCTTTTAGATTCATTACCTTCGTGTATCAATATGTATGCGTATAGCACCACACCGCGGGTTGATGCTCTACTGACCTCATTTGGGCTAAAGGGTAAAATTTATTGTGAGGGAATGTCTTGGTTAGTATGGCTAGGTTTTCTTAGTCATTCCTATCTCGCTGCAAGTGCGAAACAAACGGAAACTCCATTTAAGGGTATAGAATATGAGTCATTGCACAGTTTCATAAAATCTACGGTCAATCAATTGTATTCAGTGTGCAGTTGTGTGTAGTGATCAGTGGCGGAAACAAAGGTGATTATTTGATTTTCACTTAATTGACCATTGGTAAATATTACTACTCAAGTTTTGCTAATAGAGTAATTTTACGTTTTTCTCCCGGTTGAGAGAAAAATTTGGTCAAGCACAATCGGTGGTTTCGTGATGTTCATTATTTACTGATGATACAGTCGGTAGTTTCATGATGTTCATTATCTACCGATTGTGATAGTAACCCCAAATTCTAACTTTTCAAAGGTTAATAAAGTTTCGATTTTTTTTACTTTCACAATCGTAGTTTCTTGACGTTTATTATCTACCGATTGTACAATCGGTAGTTTCGGGATGTTCATTATCTACCGATTGTGATAATAGTACCCCAAATTCTAATTTTTCAAAAACTAATAGAATTTCGAATTTCTTTACTTTCACAACCGGTAAACAGTAACACGTGTGGATGATATCTACCAATTATGCTTAAATTTTGGTACAGAAAAATTGAATTTTTTGATGCAAAAATAATTGTTAGATAACAATCTATTTTACCTACCGATTATATTTCTGCAATTGTAAATCCTAGAAATATTTCCGATCAATTTTTTGATTTCAAGCAATCAAATCCTAATTTTGGATCACAACTACTATCATTTATCCGATTTATCCATTTTGTTTGTCTAACTCGAATTTTCTTTTTTGATGTTCTAAATTTCAATTAAGGTTAATGAATTTTGGGTGTTAATTTTAAATAATTAATCCTAATATTTGTTTGGTTGACGTTATTTGGTTTTAAGCAAAATCAAAACAATGATTTGTTTTTTCAATCGGTACAATAAAGAAGGAGAAAAGGAATGTTATGATTACTAAAATAAAGGATATAGGTTTAGATTTAGTATAATGATGAAGGACAATATATACAATTTCTTTTTTTTAAGTAGCCATCTGTTTAAAGGATGGGTATAAGAAAGTCGTCCCTAAATCTTTTTAGGTCTCCCCTAAAAATTTCAGGTTTATAATAGGACCATTAACTATCTAATACATGTATATCCAATCAAACTCCATTACTTTCACTGTAATTCTATATATGTTAGCAGTTTACACAGTTCTTCTTTTCTTTTCTATATATGTTAACACTGCAAAGGAACATCGCCACCATAAAGATCACACAATTGATTAATATCATTCCCGTGATTTAGGATTGTGTCCACGCCTGCATTTCCTATATATTGCAGCTCAAATAATCAAAAGGTTATTAAGAAAACTTCGTAAATATTTTTTTTGAAGTTCCGTTCGATATGGTGGTGCTTTAGAATTGTTGATAGTAAGGTTGTGTTTTATAATAGAAAACGGAAACACCATGAAATCAGTTTCCTGGGGGAGGCAAGGAAAAGCTCTCCATGAAATTAAGTTTAAAACATATTTTAGACCACGCTTTTTTCTACAATAGATTTTTGATCAAACGGTGGAAAACACGTTATTTCCATGGAATATGACTAATTCCAAGAAATTAATTGACTAGGATAAAATCCAATGATGGAGAATATTCATTTGCAATGTTTACTCGATTTTGATATCATTTTTTTCCTTGACGAGATGTATTACATTTGGCGATTACAAAGAAGATTCTTAAGAATGTTAAGAAGAAGTTCATTTTCATTGCATTGTCTCCGTTGGAGCTTAAATTTGTTTTATCCTTTTTTGGTTCATTTTATTTTCATACACATCAACTCAGATATTTGGCTATTGATTTGTTGTTTATAAGAAAAGTTCGTCACTCATTTTTTAAATATTTTTCATAACAAGCTGCGGATATCTCATAAGCAAGAAACGGATATCTCATAAGCAAGAAGCAGACCCGTGCATCACACGGGTGAGAAACTAGTTGTTGTAATATACAGCTTAAACGTGGCAATGATCTGATTTGGGAATGTAGTGCAATGCCGGTTTTATATATCTTTCATTTTCATTTCCAATTCTAGGCGTGAAAATTTAAGAGTAATTATATTGGTTTTGCCTATTTGTCACATGCACGCTTCTCCTAGATTCCACCAAATTTACCGATTTGTAATTTCTCTGGATGTTCATCATCTTATAACAATATTTTTGTTAAATCTTTTTGATAATGTTAGGGAACTGTTTCTTTTTTTTTAATAAGAAAAACGAGAGGTCGGCCCTCGGAAAAAGGGTAGGTTCTCGGCAGTTACAATACTCCTTGTAGGTCTGTCATCAGAGCCTAATAAGGTAGAGATAGTAATAGAGTTTTTCGTGGTTCCATAGTGAATCACAATGAATTGTATTTGACTAAATAGCAACATAAGATTTGGTCCTTTCCAATTAAAGTTTTCTAAGCCTAAAGAAGTAAAAGCTAAATTATGAAGTTTAACTACCATGATATTCTGTTATGTTACCTGTTGATTTGAGTCAACTTTCCCAGGACAAAAGAAACTGCTTCATAATTTCCATCTCACATTGGATAGTATCCCTGGTTGAACCTTTAGTACACTTCATTTTGATAGATATCCTGAATTTCCGCCAAAGTTGCATTATCTTTTGCTTGGAAATCTACATTAGCTTTTTGCATTTCTTTGGCCCAGTGTGTGGCTAGTTCAACTCCACGCCTTGATCTCCCGTCTCCAGTGATAGTGTCTTTGACATTCCTTACCCCCACATAGGTACCTGCATAGTTCATTGAAATTAGAGCAAAGTTAGTGTATGACATATTATAAGCATTTGGCTCCATGTAAATAAAACTCGTGTAGCTAATGATGATGGTAACACCAAATTTCTGTCTGTGGCTATTTGTTAGTTTGTCAATTCTCTGTTGATCATCCCTTCTGTAATATAAATTGTTCAGAATGTGAGATGGGTTATGGATGACCCTGTTATGGGAGCAAAGGTGTTGAGTAATCTTGTTAGCAGTTCTGCTAGCAGAAGGTCTATTCTTGTTGAAAACTAAATCACATCTAGCTTTCCGTATAAACCAGCTTATAGTAGCATATATTGGGATCTAGTCATGGTGTTGATTTTGCGATTGAAACCAGTTGTTCGTCCAATCATTAAAGTCTCCAAAGTTGCTGAAAAGTTGGTGATGAGGTCCAAAAAGGTAACTCCAGACTTCAGAAGCATAAGGACAAAATAGGATAGTGTGAGTGATATCTTCCTTGGCATTGTTGCATAGAGTGCGTGTGGAGTCAATGTAGCTTAGGATGCTGGCAGTTCTGGCATTAGTTGGAAGAATCCCATGAGAACATTTCCACACAAATATTTGGATAAAAAGAGAAGTATCAAGATTCCATATATGAGTCCAAGAAGGATTAAGGGTATCATCCTTATACTTATCTTGAATTTTCCTGTCATAAAGAGATTTGATAGTGAATTTTCCATTTTTTGTTAGGCTCCAGATTATAGCATCTTCCTTTTGGGTATTTTTGTTGGTGTGTCGAATAGCTGTTTGATCTTCAGCAGTGAGCCAAAGATTGATGATATCCATGTCTCGTTTTCCTATGATGTCCATGAGTTGATTTATTGTGTTTAGAGTGTTTGGGCAGAGAGGTGGTTTTGTTAGAATATCCTCTTTTTTATCAATCCATCTATACTCCCAGATGTTGATTGATTTACCATTTCCTATCTCCCATTTATAGTACTTTTGTAAATTGGCTACCCCTTCAAGAATACCTTTCCATAGCCAAGAGTCAGTTCTTTTTGTCTTTGTATCCACTCTGATGATAAGATCATTGTTGAAGTGGTTTGCTTTCATGGTGATAGTCTATAAGGAATCAGGTTCAGGTACCAGCCTCTAAGAAATTTTAGTTATCATGGCACTATTAAAAAAAATCATATTTCTAAACCCAAGACCACGCAGCTCCTTAGGTTTACAAACACTTCTCCATGAAATGTAAAACAAACATTTAGGTTTTTCATAATCTTTTTTCGGTAGAAAATTTCATTGGATTTTGTCAATCTCATGACAAGTTTTCTTAGGAATCTTGAAGAAATTCATTTGATAAATGCTAGAGGTTGAGGTTACACTGGTTATCATAGTAACTCTGCCAATAGGAGATAGATTCAAACTTTTCCAGCCAGCCAATCTGAATTTGAGCTTGTCAATGCAAGGTTTGAAGGATTGGATTTTGCTCTTGTTGGTGAATAAAGGGGAGCCCAGATAGTTATCTATAGAATCAATTTGTTGAACTTGCATAAAATTGCTGATGTTGTTGGAAATAGCAGGATCAGTGTTGTTGCTAAAGAAGATACCAGATTTGGAGAAGTTTATCATTTAGCCTGAAAAAGCACTGAAGAAGTTGAAGATGTTGATTAATTTTGTGCATTCCTGCATATTGGCTTTGCAGAAAACTAAGCAGTCATCGGCAAAAAGAAGATGATTGATAAAAGGAGCATCAGTACAAATACTAATACCATGAATGAGACCATTTAGTTCTGCTTACATTAAGTTTTTACTTTCTAGATAGAGCTTCCATACATAAGAGAAAGAGACAAGGAGATAGAGGATCTCCCTGCCTGAGACCTCTAAAGGGTTTATAAAACTCTCTAGGAGAACCATTGACTAGAACTGCCATATTTGAAGTAGATATGTATTTATGAATAAGATGGCACCACTTGTCATTGAAACCCATTTTACTCATAATGGCTAGAAGGAAGTTCCAATTTGGTCTGTCAAAAGCTTTGGACATATCAATCTTGATTACCAATAAACCTTTGTCACCATTTTTTCCATATCTAATGTTCATATGATGGATTATATCATGTGCTGTGGTAATATATATTATCTGATATTTGTCTTTGTTAGAGCATTGCTCGGTCGAACTCACAAGTGTTTCTATATAAAGCTTGTTGTCAAATTTAGTTGTCAAAACTATATCTTGATTTCTAGTCTGCAATTAGTTAAGTCTCGGTCTAGGATAATGGAGTTGAGAAATGAGCTAGACATCATTTGCGTTCTACCGTTTGAAAGCGAAGATCAACCGAAGCTTTTGGAGAAGTTCATCGACAAAAGGTAAGTGAAGATGGAACCACCTATTTCTCAAGTTATATACACCATTTTATCTTAGGGACGATTGTAGCATAACTAATCAGACTAGCTTACATAGACAAGAATTTCAAGTCGAGAACTAATTATTTAGTTTACGAATTCTCGAAATATAATGACTAAGCTTAATCAACATTGTTCATGCTTGATCCGATTCGGTGGAGAAAAATTTATTGTTCGGAACCAAATCATGATTCAAGTCTATCATTCGAAAATAGCCTGGAACAGTGATATGTGTTATTGTTGTTATTCAGGAATATTTCGAATTGATGTAGAGAAATATAGAACTACTATATTCTGAATACAAGACAGTGTTATCAGTCTTACAAACTGAGAAAACTGTTATGTATCTGAAGTTATATTACATGTATTCGTACACGTAGTGGAGTAGCTATATATCGACTTTCAGATTTGTGTGATATGCATACTCGTATGTATAGCATGGGGAAATCTGTTTGTTTCGTGATCCGGATAGGTATGTATCTTCGTATACAAATGATTGTGGAACTGTGGTAAGGGAACCGGGTTAATATAATCAAACCGGTATGCGAGCCAAAATAGTTCTATGTTCTAGAACCAGTTTAGTACCCAAACCGGTATACAAGCTGAATGTTTTGTAAACTATGGAACCGACAAAAGTCTTAAGTTTGCAAACCGGTAGGTGAATTAAAAAGTTCTGTAGACTCCGGAAGTTGGATTTGGTTCAAAGTTTGCAAACCGGTACGTGAACTGAAAAGTTCTGTAGAGTCCGGAACTTGGTAATTGCATCAAGTTTGCAAACCGGTTTATGAACTGAAAAGTTCTCCAAAATCCGGAACTCGGCAATTGCATCCGCGTACTGTGACTCAGCCAATTCACGAACATTCAAGTAATTGTACTTTGTACATTTACAAATTATGTCGATCATGATTCAATTGCGATTAAATTATTTCTATGAAGTAATTTGCATTTGATCATTTCTATAATTATCACTAGACTCATTTGATCACATGATTGTGACTCAATACCAATGTCTTAGTGAACATGAAAATGAGTGTTAAGAATTTAAGTTCAAATCGGCTTCGGCTAACCATGTTGAACATAGTCTTTATACATAGTTCGGTTACGGTTTACCTAACCGTAGTATGTATTTTGTATATGTGATAAAGATTCAAAGCATTCATCTAACGGTGGATATTGTTTGCTTGGTTCCAAAGATATCTTAGCTTAAACCTAAAGCAACATGGGCTTTGAAGTCTATATAAGGAGAACTCTTGGCAACTGGGATCTTTGAAACCCGACACTACTTTTTGGTGTGTCCTAGTTGTATCTAGAGTCGTCCTCTCCAGAAACCCTTTTAGGGTTTAGCGACTACAAAAACTTCACTGGGATTCGTGAAGCCAGGTCTAGTTATCTTTTATCTTGATAACTTGAGTATCCTGATCTTGATTGTTTGTAGAGCTTGCTCAATCAATCAACATAGATGTTAATCAACAAAGTCGTTTCGTCTCATACTTTGTTGATTCCATAAGTTTTATACTTGTAAGGTGAATAACAATCTAGGCTGCACTTCGGGTTGCATAAGTCTGGATTTTGAGGATAGCTAGACTTTCGTCTAAGTTGTTATCGATTTCCATCACCTGGATCTATTGTTTTATCTGATCATCCGTTTAGATCGTAAATCAGGAAATCAATTATATAGGTTTAGTCTGTGGGAGGAAAATTTGGTTTAAAGTCTTCAATTGAGATTGAAACAACTCTTAGTTGTGGGGGACATCATGTAACACCCTGTGTTTTTAGCATGGCGCATGCTAAAAGATGCGCCATGGCATGAGATGAAGCTTCATCTAAAGCTTTCGTTGCTTGGTTAAGGTGGATTGGCTTAAGGCCAATATCGAGCAAAAATGGTGCATTATGTTTGGCACTTGGCCAAGAGCCAAATATCGCATCAAATGATGCATTAGGCCAGTTAGGTAGATGTCCTAGAGCATTGCAGCGCATCCTTTGCGCATTATGAAGGCTATTGGCTTAGAACCAATATAGCACGATCATTGTGCATCAGGCCAGAGAGGGCTGGCCGAGTGAATATTGCAAAATCATTGTGCAATACGCCAGAGAGAATGTCGCACAATCATTGTGCGATAGTCGGAACCAGTATTGCACAATCATTGTGCAATACTGCAGAAGCGAGGGTCACACAATCATTGCACATGAATAGTTAAACAAGCATGTCCACTCCCTAATTCTAAGTTGTAGAAATTGCAAGTTAACATATATAGGGAGGGGTAGTTGGTTGAAGGTGCATATGCGGACCATGCACCGAGTAAGCTTCATTGCTTAGCCGGAAGAGTATAAA